>JAEIFK010000425.1:14077500-14677500 GCA_018901825.1 Drosophila funebris | reverse complement strand
AGGTACAGCTTGCTCTTTTAGTCTCTAAGAGTTAGCACTTGCTGTCTACTTCGACAAGCTTTATATACCCTTTATACAGTTGAAATACCGGGTCAAATACTAATTACTTACCCGGGAACCTTCCGATGTAGTTACACAGGTACCGCCATTGTAGCAACCCAATTTAATGCAATCCACATCGCCGGCTTTTTCCTCTGCACCACCGCCAACACCAGCAACACCACCAGTGCCGCCCTGGGCAACTGTATTCGCACCATCGGTTTCTTCACTGCTCTCGGTGACCGGCGGTTTGGTCTGTGCTGGCAACTCCGGCTGTCCGGGCGTGCTGTACACATGCAACGGTGGTGTGGGCGGTGGCATTGTCTGTGCGGATTGTGTGGATGGTGGTGTCGGTGGCACTGTGACCGCTGGTAGACTGGGCAGCGGTGATTCGGTGGTCATGGGAGCTGGCGGCAGGGTTACCACTAGTAGGGTTGGCATTGTTGTCTCCCTTGGTGGCTCAATGGTGGTAATTACTGTTGCTGCTGGCACATGCAGATCCTCAGTTACCAGGGGCTGTGGTGTTGTGATTTCCACCGGCATTGGCATGGTTATAGCTGGTGGTAAGAGAGTGGTGCTGGGCTCCCGTTCAAATGGTATTCCAGTGGTTGGGTGGGTAGTCTGTGCTGGCATTGATGGCATAATGGTTGTGAACGAAGGCATTGCACCATTATCCTCAATAGTAACCACAATGTGTGGAGTCTGCGCTGTTGTTGGCACCACAATTGGTGGATCATAGTCAATGGGAGCTGTGGTGGTTTCTTGCTGTACTGGTGGTTGCAATGTGGTAAATCTGCCAGCGCTCGTCCTATGCGTTGTGATGAGCACCTCGGCTGGGTATTCGGTGAAGAAGGGAGCTGCTGTGGTGGGCACATGAGTCCACAAATGTCGTGTGGTTTCCTCTAGTGATTCTTCCGATACATGCTGTTTTGGCAGCCCACGTGCTGTGGTCTCTGGTGGATAATAGGGTGTCGGTGTGGGTGCACCATAATCCACCGAGATGCTTGTATCAATTGTGGTTACGTGGTGCACAAATATGCTGCCAGGTGTGGTTACATGCATTGGCTGCTCCACCGACTCGGAACTGCTTGACGAAGGATAATCCACAGCAATGGTTATGCTTGGTGGTGCAGTTGGACGCGCTGTGGTTACGCCTTCCTCACTGGAACTGCTGCTACCACTGCTGCTTACCTCAAAACGTCGCACCGTTGTGTATTCCTCGGAGGTAACCACCTCGGAGGATGATTCAGCTGAAGAGGAGGTTACTCCACCAGGCGGTACGGGCGGTATAGTGGTGTAGATGCTGTGGCTTTCCTCGGAGGACGAGGAGGAGGAGGAAGAAGAGCTTCGTGTTGTTGGTGGTGTTGTGGGTACAGTTGCTGGCTGTGGCTCTGGTGTGGGCTCCGGTGGTGGTTGTGTGGTCGCCTCCTTGTCTATGACGTGACTATCGCTCTCCGGCGGTGGTGCAGTTACCTTAACTTCAACCACAGTCTCCTCCGATGAGGAGGAAGAAGAAGAGATGGCTGTTGTCACCTGTATAGCTGGTGTTAATGTGGTGGTTTCTACTGCTGCTGGTGGTTCACTTGGCGATAAAGTGGTCTCTGGTGGTGTAACCGGCCGCACTGTGGGTGTCGCTATTGTTGTAGTGGGCGTGGCCGGTGTAATCGTCACCACTGGTGGTGCAGCTGTGGCCGGTGCCGTGTAGTTGCAGTCGAGCGACTCTTCGCCAACCACCAGACACTCACAGAGCATGCCCGTTAGCAGTGGTGGGCATGAGCAGGAGAAGGTATCGACGCCATCAATGCAGACGCCGCCATTCATGCAACGTGGTCCCAGCTGACATTCATCGTATTGGAACTCACATTTCTCGCCATGATAGTCGGGCACACAATAGCATGTGGGTACGTTCTCTTCCATCAAGCAGAGGGCATTGTTCTGACATGGATTGTCCGCACAGATAAGGATCTCCTCCTCACAGTTGACGCCCGTGTAGCCCATGGGACAGGCACAGGCATAGGCCGCCAATTTGTCCACACAGACGCCACCGTTTTGACATGGCGCCGAGGCGCACTCATTGATCTCCTCCTGACAGATGCGTCCATGCCAACCAGCCGGACATTCGCATGTAAATTCCAAGCCAGGACCCTCAATGCACTCGCCACCATGCTGACAACGTGCCCCAGTGCCTGAAGATCAACAGAACCCAACGAAACAAAACAAAACAAATCCAAAAAAAAAAAAAAACGATTTCATTATTTGGTTTTCAACGTGCCAGAGGCTTAACTTACCGGTGTCACAGACGGCGACATCCAGCTCACAGTGATCACCCAGATAGCCAGGCTGGCAGGTGCAGGTGTAACCATTGTTACGGTCTCGGCACAGTCCACCATTTTGACATGGATTTGACATGCATTCGTCCACATTTTCCTCACAATTTGAACCTGCCGCAGAGGATGTGCCAAAAGAGAGTGAGAGAGGGAGAGAGAGAGAGAGAGAGAGAGAGAGAGAGAGAGAAAGCGCGGGTGAGATGGAAGGAAGAGGAAATTGACATTAATTGATGGCATCACAATGCTCAGCTAGTGTTCCATTTCGTTCCATATCGTTTCGTCTCATTTTCGTTCCATTTTTGTTTCGTTCACGTTCATGTTCAGTCATGTCAACTTTTCCGTTCAGTTTTATCCGTCGCTGTCCGTTTAATTAAAAATTTATGTCTCTGGGTTAAAGTTGTCGCTTTGCGCGTGTCGTGCAAATGGCTCATAAATAAAACTTGTTATATTTTATACGTTTCAGAAATGGCAAAACTCAATAATTGTTAATAAATATTATCAATTGTAGACCAGTTGAACTGTTTGGCCTCTCACAAATAATATATGTACACTCGTATATTTCATATAATATTATTTCATATTTGATTTTGCGGTTTGCTTAATGCATTTTAAATGCATTTTTGCCATTACAATCAGTTGTATTTTGCATTGAAAAGGAATTTCATTTCAACAATAATTAACAGTAGCAACTGTACCTAGCAGTTTTGCTATCGCTGACATTGAGGTTATACTATTTGCTATTCATTTGCTTGCAATAATTAAAGTCATAGAATTTGCAATTTCAATGGAAACTCTCTTTTAATTGCTCACTAGCTGTAAAAAACAAGCAGCTTGTAATCCTTCCTTCCTTGTGTTCATCAATAAACGAGTGTATGCAATTCAAAAGAGTTCGATTTCTATTTAGTAAGTCTTTCTGTGTTTCTTTTATGCTTCGATGCTCGGTACAAGTGTATACAATTGAAGTGCAACTGAATGACTTTTCATTATATTAAGCATAGAAAGAATTCCATCTCTCTCTCTTTTTCTCTATATGTCTATGTTTCTCACTTCTTTGTCTATCTCAGCTTGTCTATCTTTCTCTGACAACTTTTTCGATACAAGCGCATCAATGGCAATCAAAGCAAACCTTCCAGGGCTGATTTCGGTCCATGTAATATAAACAATTCAAAAGTGTACACATGCAACACACACTCAACACACACACATCGCACTCATCATATACACACTCTTACTACTGATTGTCGAGTATCTCTTACACTAAGAAGTTTGTGCGGCTCGTCAAGTCGCAGTTGAAATGCTCTGAAGTCCTAAATATTATGGTATAATATGTAATATTGGAGATCAGTGTAATATATAGCATTGTGTAGCAGTCTTTTCATTTGAATTGGAAATATTACTCTTTAATTTTGACATCATTTAAATATATTTAATATAGAAGTTCTCAGTTTTAAGAATTTAATGTTTGAATTTATGCTTTATTAAAAATACAATTCAATTCTTTAACGAGCCAACTTTCAACATGTTAATTTATCTTATTATTAATCTTTCTCTTGCAGTTAAAAAGAAGCCAGAAAGAGTAGTTACCAAGACCTTTCTTAGATAAAAACAATCGAGCTTTTCTTTCAAGCATATCATAAATATAAATCCCTCTTTTTCAGCATAAGCCTGCAATCTATACACAATTAATTTCTCTCTCTCTCTCTCCTATCCATTCTTAGAAACTAAAGTATATAGAATTTGAGGTCAATTATCGAATCACGTCTAGCCACTAGGTGTCTTAATTGATTAGTCGCGTGCTGTTGATTGATCAAATATTTATATGTGCTTACACATCATATAGACTTGATAGGTGCTCGATAGTGCAACTACTACTACAACATGACACAGTTGTTAGACGCTTCAAGTTGCTCAGGGCAACAGGGCAACAAAAAACAATGCTGGAAAATACTTTTCAATTTAGTGCTCAACAAACTACAAAGACGATGACGTTGAGCATGAGGAGAATGAGGAGAAGTCTCAGTTGGTGGTTGCCAGAGGCAGCAACTGACGGATAAACAAACACACCGAGAGGTAGAAACAGCTGAGACAGACGAGGCGGGCAGACAGACACTCAGACAGAGAGAGAGAGAGAGAGACAGACAGGAAGGAAGGCATTCAGAGTTGGCTGAGCTGGTTGTGCAGCGCCCCATTGTGTATGCTATAGAATTCTTATGTTATTTGTGGCACTGGCAACAGTGCGTATGAGTGATTTTTTCGCAGCTTCTCATGTGCTTTGTGCTGCAAATTTATTGCCAGCGAAATGTTTTGTCTGAACTTTTTGGGAAATTTATTTGCCTGCCTGCCTGCTGACTGCCTGCATACAAGCGTTTTAGTTAAATATATATAGTTTTTTTTTTTTGGCAACAAGTTGGCAACAAGAAAAATAGAAAAGCAAACGAAAAGAAAAGAGAATGAAAATATGCTCAAAAGTTTCTTTTGGCCAAAAAACTTGTGCTTGCTTCCTGCGAATCTCTCAAGTGTCTGTGCATCTGTCTATCTGGCGTATAAAAACTTGTGAAACAACGCAACAAAGTCCAAAAGCACTTCAAAGTGTCGAAACAGAAGTGTCAAAAAGCCTGAACCGTATGCAGCCAGCAAATGCCTTCCACACTTTGTCAAAATTAATGCGCTTAACTTTTTAATTTAATGCACAAAATTGCATTTAAACATGGCTACAATCGAAACGGTTAACACACAGCACTCAGGTGTTGTGCGAGTTGCTGAAGGAGCATTTATCATTTGGGCCATCATAAATAACACAAAATATACAACAAGTTGATGGACATAAAAATGTGACTATGCAGATGCAAACTCACTCCCAGTACAAAAAGATAAATGTTTCTCAGTCTCTTTCAGCTCTCACTTTCTCCCTCCCGCTATCTCTTTCTCTCTCTCTCTCTCTCTCTAGTTGTGTATTTTTGTGCTTTGTTTATAATGCAACTGTAATGTAAGTCTATGCAAATGTGTAGAAGGTCGCCTAACAGGCGAACGAATATTAAATTTGCATAAGCACTAAATCAACACAATGAACAAACATAGTCAGCGTTAGATACAGCACAAACAACTCATAATTTTTTAATGTCTAGACTAACAGATGCTCTATATGAGTGCTTTCAATCAAACAGTATGTGTGCAAAGAACATTGCATTGCATAAAACTGTTACAATAACTATATACTTATACGACACTTAGATACTTGGATACGACAGACATTTTTATTTAACTTTAATCGAAAAGAGAGATCAGCTTGCTGTACTTAAGGAGTTCAAGAAGCTTGAACGCTTTGATATATAAGAAAAAACTAAATAAGACTTTCCTATTAATACAAAAAGTTGTAAAAGCATATGAAAGCTTAAGCGAAAGCTTTTTTAAAATAATTCTAAATATAGTTAAGATCATCCTCATTCGTTGTCTCTTTACATAGAATACGGAAAAAATTAATTTTATTATAATATTAATAAACTTAGACTTGTTTACTGACATGAACTTTCTAACAAAATATCACTCTCTTCCTCTCACTGTTGTACTCTCTTATGTATTTTCTCTCTTTCCCTAGTTCTCTGTGCGCCTTTTTGTCTAATTTACTTTTCCATTATTGTAATTTATGCACAGGATATGAACAAACTCAACATTATGATGAGCTACTTGGACTTCTCTTTTGATGTTCATTGTTTTCATTCGGTTGCCCTCCCAATGAAATGGCATTTCTGCATATACCTGCGTGTGTGTGTGTGTGTGTGTGATTTGTTTGACTAGCAACATAAAACCACAACTCTCGCAATATTCGATCAGGCCACACAAAAGTCGGCTTTCGAATGCAGAGAAAGATGTACATTCAATTTCTATTGCACACCTTGTGGCTTTACATTTTACATATGTAAAGATTTTTACATTTTAACTCGAATTGCATTGCATTATTCTACAAAGTTGCCAAAATACTGTTGGAGCATCCACAAATAATGAAACATATTATCTTATTTATCAGCTCTGAGTAATGAATGTTACAGTCCAGTCTCGTATTTCATTGCGCTAACAGAAGCAGAACCAACTGGCTTTTGGTTCTGGCCATGGCTCTGGGTCTGGGTCTGCGTTTGGTTCCGGCTCTGGCTCTGGCTCTGGTTATGGCTCTTTCTCTGAACTCTGGCTCATCCATTAAGTCAACGGGCGTGGGTGATGCGATGCGATGCGATGTGGCATTGCAATTCAATTTGTTTATGTGCCGGCCGTTGCTTTATGATTTGATGGAGCAATGCTTGAAATGCTGTGGAATGCGATGCTCGGCATTTCAATTTTATTTACTGTCGTTGTTAAATTTAACAGTTTTCGAAGTGCTGCACTTTATGGTTGCATTAAGATAAAAATAGCATTCAGTTTGACGGCAATGAATCGATGTCAGATTAAAGGAGGAGAGGAAGTGAGAGAGATTGAAGCGTAGTTAGGTTTATAATAGGGAAGATTGTAACAGGTGTTTAAACATTTGGAAACTGTACTGCCATTTCAGCTGTTTAATATTTAAAAGCGTATTATAAAAGATTTTATTGTTTTACTTTTTGCTAAAACATATTTTAGCAAATTATTTGCTTGCTCAAATTATTTCCAATTAGCTGGTTATTCGTTTTGTACAATTTACACTATGGCTTACAGCATTTTAGCTCTCCTTTTGTTCACTTTGAACTTGTTGAGCTGCGATTTTTGTGCAAGCGCTTTAGAAAATAATTTACTTTGCGTTAAGCATACGACACGTTGCACAAGGGGCTTGTGACCAAAGACCGCATAGCAAACGCAGTGCAACATGAAAATTTCCCTTTGTTGCCAAAGGCACAACATGAAATGTCACATTACGCTCCAATTCAGACTGCAATGCAGAAAGTGGTCAAGCAATGAAAGAGGGAGTGAGAGTGAAAGAGAGAGAGAGAGAAGGAGAGCGGGTGAGAGGGAGAAAGCAAAAGAGGGAGATAGATTGGTAAAACTTCCGAACTACCTTTCGGTTTCTCATTCAATTGTCTTTCCCTCTTTTTTTGTTTACCACTCTCCCTCTGCCCCTGTCTCTGCTTTGCCTTTCCCTTTCTCTTGCTCTGTCACCCACACAATTCTTACCCCAGTTACGATGCGACTTGCAGTAATACTGGTCAAAACCCCAGGTAGCCCAGACTAGTCAATGGTCACCATTTTCTCCATGCAACGCCATTACATTTTTTCTATTTTTGCTCTATTTGCGGTTTCAGCGACTGCCATGAGGCCTTTTCCACAATTTTTTTCACCCTGTTTTTGGTTTACGCTGTTGTTGTTGTTGTTGTTTTTGCGTTCTTTTTTGTTATGTGTGAAGTCGTTAAAGTGAAAATCGATTTTCATTTTATTGCTGCATGTGCGTGAACAGGAGCCAACATTGGGGTTGCGCTGCGGGTTGGAGTTGAGATTGAGGTTCGGACTGTGGCCAGAGGCCGTTAGTTCGCTCAATTTTGTAAGGTACGGATGGCGGGCGGTTGAGATGGAGGAGGGGGCGGGGAGAAAGGCCTCTGAAATGTTGATTCTCAGCACTCGCCCGTTCCGCAATCTATGCCATGTTTTATGAATGAATTTTTCGAATTGGACGCACATTTTTTTCGGTGGTTAATGGACGACACTGGTTGCCCACTCAAACCCGGCTTCTGCTCTCTACCTCGATTCTGATCTCTTTTTTTTTTTTATTTCGTCCCGCCGCATTTTATTTTTATTTTTTTTCGGCTGCGTTTTGTGCTACAAATGTGAATTTACAACACAATTCTTTAGCCGGACATTGCTTTTAGCATTTGTTTCCCATTCTCATTCATTTGCCCTGCGAGCCTCTGTCTAAATATTTGAAAATGCAACATTAATCAAATTTTTATACACAACAAAAAAATAAGAGAGAGAGAGAGAGAGAGAGAGAGAGAGTAAGCACTTTAAGATTGTATAAAAAGTGTGAGCATATTCTCTCTTTCACAAATGCATAAATATTGATAAATTTTCATTGGATTTGTTAAGTGACAACTGGGAGCTACAATTGAAGTAAATGGAATTAAGGGCTTGCGAAATGGCTTTAAATGAGGAATATTTGGTAATTTGTCAGCAGTTGCTTACTAAAAGTGGGTTAAGCCTGCTCTGGTAAATCTCTAATAAATTTTAAACATTTAATTGATTTTAAGTGCGCAAAAAGTTAGTAAAACAAAGATAAGGGAATATTTTTCAATTGTATTTTACAAGTAGTTTACACACACCTTTTTGTATATTATCGATGTTCATTAGTTTAATGAACATTATTCTCTCTCCTTTTCCCTTCTATTTGCTTCTCACTTACACATTAATTGTGCTATAACAAGTATTTATGACTTTCTTCCTTGCTTTAACCTTTGCATATCACTTTTATAACTAGTTTTGAGTTGTATTTTTCTTCGCTTAGAGTCAACTCTTTACTGTCACTGTTGTGCATCCCTCTGCTCCCTTCTGCCCCTCTTTCTGCGCTCTCCCCTCTCCCCATTGTTTATCTTGTCTTTTTTGCTGGAAACGAACTGTAAACATTTGTGCAACAAGGTTGCAACATTTGTTTTGGCTTCGCATCACAATAAGCATGAACTTCCCTAAAAACTGTATATATGTACATATATGAATGCAACTACGTACCTAGCCCCCCTGGGCCCTAGCCACCGTATGCCAGCGACTTGACTCTACCCCGCGAGTGTCTATAGTCGATGCACAAATTGAAATTTGAATTTTATCTGCACACATTTTGTGCTTCTTATTTGCTTGTTACTTAAGTTATGGATGAAATTTTACGGGAGCTGTGCGGTTGAAGGAAGGAAGCCATCGCATAGAGCATTGGATATGAATTCAGAATCTGGCAAAGTTTATAATGAAATGAAAAAAAAAATGAGTAGAATATTGCAAGAGCTAAATACTCGTATATTGCACATTTCGTTTAAGTTTTCGCTATGTTCTTTGTTCATAACTTCATAGCGTGTGTATGTGTGTGTTTATGTGTGTTGAAAGAGCAAACGAATAAATGCATTTCCGAGTACACACAATACACATATGTATTATAGACTGAATGAATGAGTGCACAACACGGCTTAATTTGAATGCGAATGCAGCAAACATGAATTCACTTTTCATTATAATTAAGAAAATTGCATAGAAACCAGAAAAGTTGATATAATACAAACTACAAATCAAAACAATGCATTTGTGCTATTGTATGAAGGCATTGTAATAGAACTGAATTAGTATTAAATAAAAATCAATCTGAATCGAATTATTATTATTATAATTTAGAAATTATAGTTCGAATAATTTACGCTTATTCCTATGTTCAAAAGTTTGCCTGAAAACTTATGAAATTTAATAATAATCAATTTAAATTTCTCTCGTCCACACACGTCCCCAGTTGTTAATAATGTTTATGGCTTAGCATTGCAGCTGAGTTTTCCTTGCTAGTTACCAGCAATTTGTATGCAACATTTAATCCAGACAATCCTGGCAGTGGCAATCTGTTTCGGAGGTAGTTTTCGATTTTCATGGCAAATACCCAACGTTTAATGCGCTGCGACAGTGAGCAATGAAATGCACTTTAGCTCATCTGTGAATGGCTGTGGGAAACTAATCACAGCAGCTCTAAAACTCCAAAACTCCAAAACTCCAACACTCTAGCACTCTAACCCCCTTCAGTTACTGGCCGGAGACCCCATTAAACCAATTCAAGTATGTCACTCAGTTCAGCTCAGCTCAGCTCAGTGGCAAGCAATTCGAATTCGAATATCCTTTGGGGTGGCTTCGGTGGCTACGTTCTCCACTTGAATGTCTTGTGGTGCGCATTGTTGCGCTTTCAATTGCACTTTTTCGCTGTGGCAACGAATGGCATCAGCAGGAAGTCCCCCAAGCGTTGCCAGGACAATGTCAAGCCAGGCCAAAGAATCCTGCCAAGCTCATTTTCACGGCAATTGCCGCTGTTGCAGCATATGGGCGGCAGAGTGTGTGCACAGACACACACTCACACACACCCACACACACCCACACACACACATATATACATTTAACCTACATACATATGTATTTTACAGCTTTTAATTAATTGAATTTTTGTACTATATTTTCTAGCTAGCATTTCGTTTTCCTTTTATTTATTTTCCCTTGCTCTCTCTTTCTCTCTCACACTCTCTCTCTCTCACTCTCTCTCTTTATTCTGCCTGCCAATTTCTATTGAATTTGCCAACTGCCAAGCCCATGGGGGCGCGTAGTCGTGTAGCCTTTCAGCATTTTCCCCCATTGAAATGCATTTGAAATATTTTCTATCGCCTGCCTGCAACGTTGCGTAAAATTAGAAAGTATTGTGCTAAAGCTCAATGGCAAAAATTTATGAGTGAGAAAAACGCATTTCACAGTTTGCCACAAGTTTTCTAAAGCTTCTCTATCGATATGGTCCTCCAAGCCATAGTAAAGTAAATAATTAATCAATTGTTTCCAAAGCATTGTGTAAAGTTAAAGCTGGCAGACATTAAGAGATTTGTTGTGCTAACAGCAGAAAAAGCTTTAACTTCCGAAAGCTCAACAATACTAATACATTTATTAATGTGAACGCATTAGTCTCGCCTACTATAAATATGCCAAGCATTTAGCTTTGGGCTAATACCTTCCTTAAATCTATGTCTGCATTAATGCCTAGGCTTATTTCTGTCTGTTTAACATAATACTATGTAATATTTAAAGCTTAGAACGTGTTCAATTCCATTGATAGTCGAGCTTCGTGATTGGTAAACAGCAATTAGCACATTTTGATTTTATTTACACTGCACTTTTAACCTAATTTGGTTGAAAAAGATAAAAGCTTGCATGAAAAAGGTCATTAGAGATTGAAAATCTGACAATATTTGATTATATGGGCAATTCCCAAACTAAACTAAACAAACAAAAAAAAAAAAAAAAAAAAAAATCATGAGGAGAAGCGTGTCAAAGGCATTCGCATAAAAGTTCAACAAACTAGAAAGTTTCCATTATAAAAATCAATATGTATTATTATGAATATTTTATTGCATGCCACAAACACTAAATTTATAACAACAACAGCAACCAAAACTAAATTCCCAATAGGCAATTGATTAGTTTTCTATAATGGGGACAATTGGATGACCGCAAATGTATTTTAATATTAGGTACCATATTACGGATACTCTCTATTTCCCTATTTTCTATCGCTTTCTCTTTCATTCTTCAACTGTCTATCTCTTTCATGCTCCACAAACTGCCCTGGCAATTGAGTAAATGAAATACAAAATTTATGTAAATCGCCGGGTCACGTGAAATTCAATGAATTTCGATTTGTTTTTTTGTTGTTGTTGTTGTTGTTGTTGCTCGAATCCCTCGATAAATCAGCATTTTGGTTGAATTTGCTATTTAAATGCTTCAAATACGTATGTATCTTTCTTATGGTTATGATTAATGGCGAAAACAGAGGAGACAGGAAATTGCGAGCAAATCTTTCAAGCTGCCTCTACTCGTGTACCGAAAATTGCACAAAGGGAATGTCGATTGCTAACAAAAAAGAAATAATAAAAAAAAAAATAAATAAATAAAAAGTCCAAAAGTACAGACAAAAATCTGTTGGAACGCAAATGAAGGCATGAATGAATGAGCAGCTGAGCCGAATGCATGTTTGATTGAATGAATGCGCATTGAATACATGAAAATGCACAGTCGAAAGGGGGCATTTTCTCCCCTCGCAATCATATTCGTATTTACATATTCATATTCATATTCATATTCACCTGCTGATAGTGCAGCAAACTCATAGTGAAAAAACGTAACAGGAAAATGACGTTAAAAACAACCAAAATGAAACAAAGTACAGCAAAAGTTAAGGTAGACAAAAAAGAGAAGAGAGAACTGCAATGCTGCAATTTGAATGCATTTTTATTTTGATACCCTGCACACAAATGTATAGAGCAGGCATATGGAGTTTGTAATATTTGGAATGCAAATTGAAATCTTATTAGATATTGACATTACATAATTTATTTTATTTTATATTTATTTGAAAAAGCTTTATTATTCAATAAATGTTAAACAAATTAAAAGACAAACAATCAAAGTTAGTGCTGCTCTCAGCAATTGTATTAACAATATTTATACCACTCTAGAAAATATGCTATAAATATTATTACTGAATTAGTTAAATTAACATTTGGTTAAATTTCATATAATTACAGTAGTTACTTTATAGAGGGTACAACCAAGTCGTGCGGCTGTGCGCCTGGCCTATTGTTGATTTGCAGAATTTATATTTTTTTTACTTGAATATGAAATGCGAATTTCAATGTGAATAGGCCCGGCAATGGCTCCAACTGCAATTTGCATTGTTTTCGCGATGAATGCCCTTCAGCTCTTTGGCGCTTTGGCGTCAACTTGTGCACAGTGCCTTCAAATGGTGGCCTAACTGCAATGATTGTACAAAGCCAGCCAAGGAGATGCCTTTTGGCTCAGGATAAAAGGCATTGTTGTTGGATGATTGTGTGGCTGTGCGTGTGCACGCACACGCGTATGTGTGTGTGTGTGTGTGTGTGTGTATGCCAAGGGGAGCAAGGTTATGCTGCTGAGAATTGCAGCATTTCTTGATTGTTTGATAAAATGTATGCCATTAGAGAAAAAGATTTGAGGCAAGCAAGCACTACTATTGTTGGCCAAATTTGACTAACAACAGATAAGAGTTTGAATGCCTTTGAATAAGTTTTGCAGCATATTTTAAGCAGGTACGAAACTTGACTTTCGTTTTTACTAAATTCTGCTGATTGAACCCTTAACTTGGAATAGCTTTGTTATATTTTAGGTATTTTCCTTATTTTATATAATTATATTTAAATATGTTTTACTTGTTATACTTTCAGAAAAGTTAATGAAGAAACCAAAACCCAAATTGAATCAAAGGAAAGCGAAACAGATAATCCATTAAATGTGGCTTAACTTGAGGTTATTTTTGGCTTTGCATTACAAACAGGTAATTTCGGTAAGTAGAACACTCAAAAGCAATGGAGTACATGATCTACTTTTTTGGAATGGGTCAACGCTTTTATCTTCTGTGTGCAGATACCACGTCAAAGACACCTGAACAAACGTCAAAAACGAATAGCCAAAATGCTGCTGAAAAGGGGAAAGGCACATAAAAGGCTATAAAAACCAGCAGGAGCAACAAAAAATATTAATTAGAATGCTGGCTATGCTATTACTTTTGCTGTTGTTGCTGTTGCTGCATTTTTTGGCATGCGCCAATTTTCATTTCATTTTCATTTGCATTTGAAAATGTTTTTAATACGGGCGCAAAAATGTGAATATTTTTTTGTATTTATTATTATTTTCTTTGGACGTCAAAAGGTAGAAGCTTCAAAAACTCAATGTGCGGTTAAGTAGTGAGGAAGGCATACCCTGTATGCTGAACTGAGAGGGTAATAACTCGCTGACCATTTGTCATACTTAGTTTCTAGAGAATACTTAATTGTTAAAGAAATTGCGTTTAACAGTTTAGTTCTTTGATAACATACGGCTTTATTAATTATAAATATAATTAATTATTTAATTTGGAATACTTTGAGTTTATAGTTTTAAGTACAGCGTATCTCTAATTCTTGCCTGTTCGTCTCTACTTGCCCTGACTCGCACATGTTTCCATATTTCGCTTCTTCCACTATTTTCTCTTTATTTCTTTATTTTTCTATTTTTTGTAGCTCTTTTTGAGGCCCATTCATTCAGTGCTTTTCATTTGCAAATATATAAAAATTTCGCATTTCATTTTTTTTGCTTTGTAATATATTTTTCTTCTTCTATTTTTGCAGACTTCTGCATAGTTTATTGCTTCATTTCCGTCGCTTCGCGCGTTCGCAAATAAAAAAAAATCTATTTATTATATAAATTTCACTTTTTATTTTATTTTGTGGGCTTTACGGATGGAAAGCATATTTTTTTGTATATATTTTGTTGTTCTTTTTTTTTATATTATTATTATTATCTTTTTGCTGCATTTATTTAGCATTTTTGCCTTATTTACATTTCAACGTGGCACAGATTTCAAAGCTGTCGCTTAGTTTATGGTTTTGTTGTATCTTTTTCGCTTGATCCACTTAAAATCACTGTCAGAAGCAACGCCGTGCATAATTTCATTGGTTGTTCTACTCTTCCATGGGATATTAACGTTTGGTTATTAATTATGTAACTACAAACAGCTTGGTTATGCAGTCTTAAGTTATTAATCTACAGCAGCTGGTGTAATTTCTTTGTTATTCTTATTTATTTCATCTCTTCTGTAAATTATGTTACTCTTCCTTAAACTGATTGGCAATGCATTTGAGTGTATTCCAACTTCGACATAGTCTCTTTTATTTCGACTAGTTTTTTTATTACTTTAAATTTATTATTATTCATTTTGTGTTGTGTCAAATTAAGGAAGCAATGCAGACAATTGCATTAAAAGACTCGCATGAGTAATATTCAAAATTAAAAAGAGTTTAATTAGTGAATAATTGTTTGTAAAAACAATTTACTTACTGTGCACACTTTTCCCAATTCTCACAAATGCACAATCTCAGTCAATGTTTCGTTATTAGTCCTAAACTTTATTATCCATTCCACAAATCTCACTTAACGTGGCTTAACTGACACGTGTTTTGTCTAATTCGACAAAACTATGCCAACTGTTAAGCTTACATTTATTTTCTTAGCATTCGTTAGACTGCTAATCCTATCCTGTGTGTCAATTACTCAATGCTCCCTTTCCCCTCTTTAATAAATTGTTGGCAACATTGCCAGACCACAAATTTGTAGCAATTTGTATGCGGTATTAGTTGTCGTTGATGGGTAATGCATATAACACCTACACGATAGCTATAAATTTCACTAAATTTTATAAAGTCAACTTTTAGATATACACACCCTTACACACACATTGAGAGAGTCTTACTAAGTGCTTCTCACACGTAGCAAAAGTAAATGTGTTTATATGTACGTACATAACAGACGGAGAGTACACGAAGCCAAAAGGATGAACATTAGATACATTCATGCTGAGACTTCCGCACTGGGCCACACATACACACACACACAGACACATACATACATAAACTCACACTCATATACATGGTTGGACTCACAGTTGGAGACTCGTACTAACATTCACACGTAGCAAGTGGCAAGTTAAGCACCCAACATTGACTACCACAATAGACAACATTAAAGTTAGTTTGCAGCCTCTCTCTCGTCCTCCCCGTTTATCCTGGGAGACACCTCCCCAACCATTTGCACGCTGCACTTTTTTGTCATTTTCTTCTCGTCGGGCATGTCGATTTGGTAAGGCAATTTGTCAAGTAATGATAGACACATACAATATAAAGGAGACTGCAGTCAGTGTTGAGCATGAATTTGAGTCGATTATGCAGATATTTAAATTTAAGTTGTTTACTATTATACATATAAGCAAATATAAAGGGTATTCAATTATCTGATTTCCCAAATTATTTTAATTAATTAATTATCATTTAATCTCTTTAAACTTATTACACTTCAATTTAAAGTGATTGCTTATTTGAAATGTATTCTAAAAACAGCATTGAGATACTTATGAAAGTATACAGCGTTTTACAACACTGACTCGAAATTTATACACTACAATAATAATTGACTAATTGTCAACATTCTGTAGCTGTAGTGTAACTAACTCTTCGACTCTTGAGTGCATTTCATATCTCGCTTCGTTTTTCGTTAAAATTCTTGAGTAGTTGTTTGTTTATTTTACCTTCTTGCTCAGACGTTAAACATAAGAATAGACACATGTGAGCGAATGTAGCAAATAAGTAAAGGAAGAGAAAGCATTGTAGCATTGTCCATTACCTTTTTCTTTACTTTCTTTTCTCGTTCCCTGACTTGCAGCAAATTTTACAAATACATTTGGCGTGCGTTGTAGCTTTCAGAGCCGGGCCAAGTACGAGTAAGTGTCCCGTGCCAGGAGGAAGCGTCCCTATTTGTGTGCACTTCGTGCTGGAGTGGCTGCTGTGGTTGTTGGCTCTCTTTTTTTTTGCGTTTGCTTAATAAAAATACATTTTGCACGTGATGGGAGGCTCGCTGCCGCTCTCGTATTTGTTGTACTAGCGAGTATCAACTATATCTGTGTGTACACACATATATCTCTATGTCTATCTATCTGTGAGTCTGTCTGTCTGCCTGTCTGTCTGTCTGTGAGTCTGTGTTAGCATAGTGCAAAAATAAACCGCACACACTTACCAGAAAATCCTTCCGGACACGTACAATTGTAGTAGGCAACACCATCCACACATGTGCCGCCGTTTTGACAGGGTCCCGACCAGCATTCGTCCCAATTCGTTTGGCACTGGATCCCTGTGTAGCCGTCAATGCAGTAACATGAATACGAGCTGTACTCAATGTTGTTGTTGTTGTATCACATGCGGTGGCGGGGGCGCAACGGTGTGTCAATGATGCATCAAACGTTCAGCCACAACAAATTTTTGTTGTAGGCAAACCCATAAAAAGAAAATTGTACAAAAAAGATGAATATAAAAATAGAAAACGTTTTAGATAAAAATAGTTTCACAAATAGCACAATATAGTTTAAAGTATAGGATGTAACGAGTACACTGAGCGAAAGTCAAGTGACATCTTAAGAATTAAGGCAAAAGAATCAGCTATGAGATGTAACAAATAACTTGGCACAAGTCTTCATCTAGTTGGAGTAGCATCAAGGGGAGAAAGTTTGATATAGAAATAGCATAAAATTCATAGTCTCTTTTTATCAGCTAAGCTTAAATTCTTGAGCTATTTTTCAAACTCTGTAGCAAGTGTAAGACAATCAGCATAAAGCTTTCAATGTGCTTGCAAAGCTCTATACACATCAATAAGTATGTATTTGAGCAGTTCTTATAGTTACTGTGTAATTTAGATACTGTTTTTACAAACCTTCATGTTTAAAGTGAGTTAGCTCAAACAATTTCACACAATCAGCTTAAAGCTTTCAATGTGCTTGCAAAGCTCTTCGGCACAAAAATATTCAAGTGTTTGCTAGCTAACTTTCTAATAGTGTGTGTGGAACTTGATTCTAACACCAGTTGGTAGTAATTGAAGTGGCCCGCACATGCATAGACATAGACATACAAATATATACACTTAACGTATTTATCTAATAGAAGAATGTACATATATGTGGATTTAGCACAGTGCCCTGTCGAGTGCTATAAACTTGGCCAACGTACTCGAAACATTACGCTTGAGTAGTGGAAATAAATATTTGGTAGCCATTTGGGATTGGTTTTTCGTACTAAGAGTGAATTGAAATTGAAACGGAAATGGCAACAGCAATAACAACGGCAACTGTAACGGCAACTGTAACAGCAACTGTAACGGTAACAGTAACGGAACTGCAAAAGTGTCAGGGGATTGTCACCGACATGGCTCAACATGGCAGATATTTCCTGGCCTGCCCTTCATCTTCATCTCTTTCTCCGACTCCGACGCCGTCTCCATTTCCGTCTCCATCTTCTTACCCTTCTCCCTCTCTGCGTTCCATCGAATAACTTTTGCAGGTACACAGCTTAATTAAAGAACTTTTGTAATCGGACTTAGGCGCATGGCATAGTTGAGTGGATTGAGTGTGGTGGTTCTAGTGGTGCTGCTGTGTGCCTTCTATCTTTTCTAATGGATTACATTAGGATGCATTTGTGGTGCTCTAGCAGTTGTTGTCGGCTTGTGTCTGTGGTCCATCTACAACATGTAGTTGGGGCACATGCTGATGCTCATGAGAGTCGATTGAAAGGGCCGAGGCCTGTTGATTTGTTATGCTGCCAAAAACAATTGCAGTGAGTAGATAAATGGCCTTGGGATCTAACATTAGCTACTTCAAGTACCACTGCCATTGTATGTCCTTCACAACATGGCACACTCCTGAAATAATGTATGACTTTGAAAGTGCAAAAACTCTTTGGAACATGTCCATCAGTCTATCAGAAGCCTGTAAAATGTGTTGCAGTTTAATTAATTTGCTTAAAACATCTGCGTCTACATTCAATGCAGTTGGAAAAGAGGAGGGAAATGGTCATTCGGACGCAACAAGGCTTAGAGGTGTGTGAAAAAGCTTTAAATTTCTAATTTGATTTTGTTTTCATGATTAATTCAACATGAAAACACATTTCTTGTCAAAGCTAAACGCAATTTTCTAAAAATTTTCTAAATGTTTTCAATTTGCGAAAACTTTCGATTGAAAACATTTGTTTAAAAGACTTTCCAATTAGCTGGAAGACAGACAATATTTCATATAAATACATTAAGCTGTTCTTTAAATATTTAAATTTATTTAAGCTTTAGTTGTTGTCATCAAAATAAATTAAATTTGTATAGAAAATCTTAAATTGTTATTTTCCTACTGCAAACAATTTGCTAAACACTTCACATTGCACATTTCGTGCTATTTTTATGGCAATCATTGAACTACTGCATTGCTTTGTTATGAGCCATCAATTTTGTTTATTTTGGACAAAACTGTTGGCAACATAGTATAAACCACGATAATCCAATAAAATATCAATGTACTCAATGATAAGACTTATTTCCGAACGCATCCATAATCGAATACGTTTACCCTTTTGCTAACTTTAAGTTGGTCTAAACTATTCAGTTAATCCGTTTAAATCTCATGGAATCGTGTTAAATTTAATTGCAGCTATAAATTTTGCTTGGCTACGCATAAGTTTCTATTCGGCCAGTTGTTGCCAGTTGGCAGTTGCCAGTTGCCAGTTACCAGCTTCTACTTCCTGATTTCCCTTTGCTTCTTTAAGAATCCTGCTTCAGACTAACTGCTGGTTATGTCAAGAAATTCGCGCTAGAAAACATTTCAACTTTCCGTTCTGACTCGTAGCTTTTGCGCTAAGTTATCGTAAAAAATATCGTAAACGCTTTTTATAGTACAAATTCACTGGCTATGAGATTGTGGGTTGTTCTTAGCTACAGTTTTGGGGCTGCGTTTGGGTTTGGTTTTAGGATTGGCGTTTTTACTAGTTAAGGGTGAAGAGGTTTGCGCTAGTGGTAGGTTATGCTCTGGACCACATTCAGCGGTTGCATGTATCGCAGCGATGAGAAAAATAAAATGCCAGTTTCTTAGTTGTATGAACGTTGGCGAGTGCGAGAGAAAGAGAGGGAGAGAGAGAGGTAGAGAGAGAGAGGGAGATATAGAGAAAAAGAGTGCGTACTACAGAGAGAGCAAGTGAAGTGCAATTGCAGCTGTTTATTTCTCAGCATCTTGCAGTTATTTCTGCAATTGGCGTTGAGCATGGCACTTCATATGGAACTTCCACTAAGGTTACGCGTATGTATTCTATGTCGCATACTTTTAATACTGAGTAACTGATGGCCATTGCAACATGTTGTATTGATATACTGTCTCAGATAAAACCGACTATATACGATGAAACCATTTGAGTGCAGCAGCATAAAGAGTTGTTTGCTGTCTAGCTTAGACGGGTTTTCATGTCTTAAGGAACTAATATGAATTGAAGAGACTCGAAATGCTAGAAACAACAGCTCAAGCCAAGCTTAAGTAACAACTGAAGTTGATCTCAGGAGACTGTAAAAACAACTGTTCTATAAACAACTTTATTAACTTTATTATTAACAAATAAAACTTAGAGTGCGTATTTCTGCGTAGCTAGAGACATTTATTTTGTTATCAAAAAGTTTTCTATTATTATTTATTATTAAATTATATATATTATTTTTTGATATTATAAATTATTATTTATTTATTTATAGAGACAATATATGGCCTTGAATAAGCTGTACATATATATTTTTACACTGCAAACTCAACAGTAAAAACTTTTCTATTATTACATTAGACTTATAAACCCAACTTAGAACTCTCTTTAAATATATTCCTTTATTAGTTATTCAACTATGAAGCTGTTCTATATCTTTAGTAAAGAACTAGAAAAATTGGAATTGTGTTCATTTAAAGAAACTTATCTGTGCTGTCTGTTTCAATGATTTATGCTTTAATATTCCATCTATTCTATTCTTTTTAAATAGTTAATATTAATATTAATATTCAGCTATTTATGCAAATGATTTTAATAAAACAAAATCCTTATTTCAAACCACATTTTCATTTTAATTTCACAATTCAAACAATTTGTTAATACAAAATGCTTAGTTTAAGCTAGATAAGCTGCATAATTAACTGTTTGGTACAGGATGTGCATTGCACTTTGGACACACTGTAAGTTAATAATGTGAAGCTTATGCAATCGAAACCACTTGTTAATGGGAAAACCACTCAACTGGCACTCGATGCTGGTAGCAGGCTGAGCAACTTGGCCTCATTTAAAAAACAAAAAAAAGGGGCAAGCATTAAAAAGGCAAATAGGGGCAGATAGCAGAGCAGATGAGGTAAGGGGAAATCAGCCATATGTTAGCCACATATGTGAATAGTGGGTGGGTGGTTGGTTGGTTGCTATCGATACCCAGTGAAGGCAATGCTTGAGCTGCTGCTGTTGGTGCTGCTGTTGCAATTGCAACTGCTGCTGGCGCTCAAGTGATGCAAGTTTATTGCCACTCGAAATGTGTTGAACTGAGTTTATTGGCTTGGCGATAATAAGCGAAAAGTGCGCCTTGTTTGAGAAAAGGGCATGACTAAGTTGCTTGCTACTGAGGGACGAGGGTCATATAATGGCAGACTCACCTGTTCAGGCCATCGATGCAGACGCCAAACACACAGGGATTGCTGAGGCAGGCGAAACCCGCTTGACTGCCGCACAACAGAAGGCTGAGGCAGACCGTCAATAACAGACCAGACTGTCCAGTCCAGCTCTTTGCTAATGTCCTTAATGTCCTGCCGATGCGATGTGTTGTTGCTGTTGTTGTTGCTGTTGCTGCCGCTACTTTTGCTGAGTTTGCACAATTTGTTGTTGGTTTTTCTATTGTGTTTGTTGCTGTCGTTGTTGTTGTAGTTGTTGTTGTTGGCATCTTTAGCAGGTGGTTGCGTTGCAAGTCCGTTAATGGCTTCGTGGTTGGGCTGCTTAGGGCCAACATTTCCAGTGTGGGTCCAGTGGTTGTTGTACCGTTTGCCGTTAGCGGCGTTGTTGTCGTTGTTGTTGTTGTTGCTGCTGTTGTTGCTCCTGTTGCAGCTGCTGCTGTTGTTGCTCTTGCTGTTGCTTTTGCTGTTACTGTTGTTGCTTCTGTAATCTTAGCATTTTTAATGCATTTATTAATTAAATCACGTCTGCGGCACATTTCACTTTTCAATTTCTCTCGCTCCATTTTGCTCTCGCAATATTTATAATGAAAATTGCGTTTTGCTTAAACTTTGTTAATCATACGCCCCGTAGCACGTTTGATTGATGCTTTTGCTGACGTCTGGTTGAATGTCTTGTTGTTGTTGCTGTTGCTGTTATTTTTGCATATAAAATCCCTTGCAGTGCTTTATTGGTTTGCATTGTTTGCACGGCAATTGTTCATTTTTCTCGCCCTGTACTGCTGCCAAACACTTGACTGCTTCTTAGTTTCTTTTATTGTCCGACATTATTGTGGATGCAGTCGGTGGTGGCATTGCATCGAATCGCCTTTCACTGGCCGCTGGCCAACTTGGAGAATGTCCTTGCTTATTACTTGTTTTATTATTATTACTATTCTGTATTATTATTTGGTTTTATATCTCTTCCTCTTTTCGTTGATCTTTTTTTTGCTTATTTTTTTCTCCTCCCTTCTGTTGTTTTTTTTTCACATTTTTACAGCTGCAATTTTGTGTTGCATGATTTCAATTTGTAAACTGTAAACGAAATAAGAAAAGAATTCATGTTAAGTATGCTTTCGTTGCTAACAATGTCTCAATTGTTTACTGTCATGAATTGTGGAGATATTGTATTTTTGCCGAGTAAGTATTTGTATTTGTGTTAAAACGTTTATAGCCATGAATGAATACATAAGAATAATAATACCTTTAGCAGCTGTTGCTGTTTAGATTACCGGTTATTGTGAACTGATTGTTGTATAATATAATAAAGAAACTGTTTGAGATTTTAGCTGAGTTTCTCATTAGTTTCAAGTCACTTTTTATTAAGCACATAACTCAAAATAAGATAAAGAAGCTGAATTGAAGCTAGATGATCGAAGTCTGTTTTAAACTTTATTTGAAATGTCGCTACTAACTTCAAGATAAAACTATTGTTTGTTTTGAAACGATAAGAAAACTCTTACTTATTTATTTTTAATATATTTATTATTATTTGAAAAATCTTCAGTAAATATTAATTGCTTTTAAATGGAACTAACGTCTAAAGTTTGACAATATTATATTTAATTATTTGCTGGCATTTCCAATATATAGCTCAGAAGTTTTTGTTGCATATAGAACACAAAATAAAGCAAAGTTAAGGCTATTTAATACATTTTATAATTTAATTTAAACTTGCATTTTAAACACTGTTAGTGACTACAGTTTTGTGGCCAACTAAGACTATTTCAAAGCATTTCACTTAATTTTCGCCGGCTCGTTTGCCGCTGCATCATGTGTCAAAATACATTGCCAACTTGTATGCATTGCACATTCGCACATATGTGTGTGAGGTACTTAGTTTTGGCCATTAAATCCGAAATGGCTAGACGGAATGACTAGACCAAAGCATAGAGTATACAATTGAGTGCAATGAAGCAGCATGGCGCATAGAGTTTCCATTCACATGTCGCATGCGCTGGGATAAGCTGCAGCTAAAAGTTAACAACTTTTTTTCTGTTTTCCAACTGCGAGAACTGAATAAATATTTTTTATGTGCGCAACGCAAAAGTCGCGCGCGTTAGAATGAGATAGCTAGAGAGACAGAAATAGCCAAAACAGATGAGTTTCGTGTGGAGCGGGTGGAATGGTCAATGATAAGTTCAAAATTGAAACCGACGACGAACTGTGCACGTCAATTAAGGCGCAAGTAGCCAAAAAACAACAAAAATAACAACAAAAAAGCGAATGTCCATGGCAATAAACTGGCCAAGGAGACAACAAAAAAGTCAAAGCAGTAGCAGAACCAAATGAATCGTGGGGAAAAGGGGAAGATAGGGAGCGGCTTAACATAAATCCGACTTAACGTTTGCCAGCTGGCAATAAAAGTTAGCAAGCAACGGGACGTATGTGTAATGTTACATTTGGTTGCCAACGGCGAGTGGGTAATAATGCTTGGATTATGGCAATGAGTGCAATTGCAACAGCAACAAGGATGTGGTCAAGACAATAAAGCAAGGCAAACACGCAATCATAAAGTTAACACAATGATGGGAAAGTGGGCGACCGGTCGCCTGCTGCAAGCTGCTTGTGTTGCAATAGATCATCAACATGACGATAAGCCTGATATCCTTGTTAGCCGCAGTCCAGTTGGACATACTTGGACTTGCCTCTATATACATATAAAGAGGGAGAGAGAGAGAGCGAGAGCATCATCACGTAGCTAAGGAATCAGGCAATCTATTACAGCTAGAGTAGACGAGAAATGCAGGAAATGGGAAGCTGGCGTAACTTCTGCTCTGCTGCCTCAATGCTGTTGACGTCCCATAACTTTTTGTGTGACATTCTCGAGTGCTTTCTGCTGAACGGTTGGAGAAGGGGAGGGGGGGACTATGAGTGGAGTGGTATGTTGTGCCCTATTCTACAGGCTGGGGCTGGAATGCCAACAAATTGGTTACACCTGCAGCGGCAAATTTTCGGAAATTTTAACTAGCGCAGTGTGTGGCTGTGTGTGTGTGTGTGCCACATAAAAACCGTTGCGTTCTCATGCTGAAAAGCTATGTCGTCAGTTTCAACATCCACAGAAGAAGCACGTTCTGGCTTGGTTTCTGTTTCTGTTGCTGTTGCTGTTGCCGTTCTCCATTTCTGTTTATTTTTGTTGCCTTCCCTGCTATTTTTTTATGGCATTTGCACAACTGCAACTTTGTAGAGTAGGGAGGGGCGGGGTTGAACTACGGCAGGGAATAGCTAAGAGGGAGTGTGGCAACGGAGCGGGGAAGCATCATTAACGTGGTCCGTTTGGTCGTCCGTTGGGTGTGTCAACAAAATGTTGCAGATTTCCAGACGTTGCTTTTCCTACTTCAACTTCAGCATCAGCTTCTGTTGCTCTTTCTGATGACATTAATGAATGGGCCTTGTTAGGCAAAATGTGTAATCTAGAGGGTAATTATAAGCAGGTTTATACAGCTACAAGGTGGTAGGTATATATATAAAAGTGTGTGTGTGTTTGTGTGTGCTTGCCACTTGAGCGACAGCTCTGAGAAGGTCTACAAGATGGCAGCACACCACACTGCAATGTGAAATGCGAAAGGAAAAATGCAACTGGCAACTGGCAACTGGCAACTGGCAGCCCAATGATAATGATGAATTGCACAGTGCTGTGCTTTTGTGCTATGATGATGAAAGCGTTTGCCAACATCAAAGGCAAACCTATTTAAAATTTGAAATCAACTTTAAGTCTGCATAAGATGGATGCATAAAGTTCAAAACATTTACTTGATGACAACAAATTATGGTCTTAAATGACAAACCCAGCGGCACTATAGTTCATTACAATATAGCTTTACTGTGCATACATCAACTTTGTAAAGTCAAACGCTTCTTGGTTTTTCATGCTTAAGGCGTGGCTTTTGACAGTGCGCAATTTCAAGTTATACTATTTATAAAAAGCTAAAATTAAGTTGTTGTTCTCATTAAATGTCAAAACTGTTGACTAGTCAATTAATTATTGAGAACGAAATCCAAATTAATGCAATAAGTTAAGCACACGTTGCAGAAAGCACAACAATATTAGCTTTTACTGTACTCACACTCTAATCCCCTCGGGGATTGAGGCTATGGTATGGTTATGAATTATTCATATTTTCATATTTTAATAGCTTGCAAATTCGCACAAATTGCAAGCTCTTCAATCGCTTTTGGGCCACACTTGTATTAGCCAGCTGCAGAAGCTGTCAACTGCCATTGAAAGGTTGTCAACAGAATGTCTTCAATGATTTTTTTTTTTTTTTTTTTTTTGGACAAGCGCTTAACTTGAGTAGCTGCTGCAGTTGTTGTAGTAGTTGTTACTGTTGTTGTTGTTGTTGGTATGCAAGCAATTTGTGCACATAAATTTAATTAAAATGTCATTGTTTATTATTCTGATCCATTTTTGTTGCTATTGTCTAGTAAGTTTTGCATTTTGTGTCTTTGAATTTATGCAAAGCGTCGGCCAGCAAATAAAGTTGAGCAGAAATAAAAAAAAAAAAACAGAACGAAAAGAATCAACCCGAAATATGCTGAGGCCAAAGAATGCAAATTAGCTGAAGTCTTCGCTCTCTCTCTCTCACTCTCTCTAACTCTGTCTCTATGCGCTAACTTTTGACTTTGCAGAGGCACTTGAAAATGTTGTTAATTAATTCAGACAAACATTGTGCAAATATTTGTGAAAACTGTAAAGGCAAACAACGTTTTATTTTTTGAAGACGCTCAAAAGTAGGCAACACATAATACAAATGACTCTGGAGGAGTGTGTTGTGCGTGCGTGTGTATGTGTGTGTATGCGCGTTTCGCGTGAAAATCGATTTGCCAAAAATAAACACGCACACCACAAAATAATTAACTTGTCTGTGCAAGACATATGAGTAAATACATATCCCTTCCACTTCTTCCACTGCACAAATACAATTACATATAGTCGAAGCGTTACTGAAGGGAACCCCTAAGTAACCACTACATGTAGCCCCAATCCCATGTACCTCCCTCCCATCCTTAACACGTGTCTGACAACCACATCCGCTTGCCTTATTGCGACTCGTTTCATCCCCAATAAGTAGACTACATGTCTCATTCCCTCTCTCTCTCTTTGCTTCTCTTTTATTAGCGTGTCCAACTTGTGGCACAGTCTGGGGCAAGTGCTGTTGTTATTGTTGTGGCTCGTTTAAATTAATTGACTTAAATCAATTTCTGACTTTGACGTATTATGCGCAATTTCTCGACCACAGTTGCCGCAAATAATTTTCATAACTCATACGCTGCGTTGGACAGCATTAACGTAGGTCCAGACCCCTGTACTCAGCTGACTTTCAGATACCAAACAATTGAATAATGAATATTTTTCTGCTATGACGAAGTACATTATGGCTGAGTGCACAATAATTTGCCCCAAAAACTTGGCCTATTCTCTACTTGGTATAGCAACAATATGCAAAGCAAGAAAGCAAGCGCTTGCTTTACTTGTAGTCTTATTGTCAAGCATTGCATACTCTCAAGACTTTCCAAAATGATATTGGAATTGACATAAGGCAAGAATAGTTCGCTTTAAAATCAAACATTAATATTTTAGATAAGTTCAAAAGCATTTTCTCTTATTTTTCTGCATAATTTGCTAATGAAATGAAATGAAATTTTAAATTGTAATAAATTTCAATAATATGCTCATCTTTTTAGCAAATTTGATGCGATTAAAATTAGCAACAGTTAAGAATAGTTGCTTCTTAAAGAAAGTATCAATCGTTTCTCCTCGCATCAACCTAGAAGACAGACTACAATGGTTCTTACTAAGATGCATAGTTGTTTATTTGCTTCTTTTAAGTTTTCGACAATATTTCATTAGATTGCTGCAATGTATCGTGCCTATCGTGCGCTGTGCTGTAGTACAATGCCACGCCCACATTTTACACGGCTTACGCCTGCAAGAGCAAGAGCAAGAGCATTTCGTTGTCTGGCATTATTTTTTTTTTTTTTTTTTGGAGCCAGGAGGATATTTGAGATTCTTGGGCCAACGCGCAGATATATGACCGGCATATCCTGGCACTGCATCTGTGCCAGCTGGAAGATTAAGTACCAGCACGCGCGCTTCACACAGGACACAGGACTGTGACACACACACACACACACACAGGAGTACGATACAAGAAGATTGCGTATACGCCACTTGGTACTACCGACTTATATGCCATGGTCTGGAACTTTTGCTTGGCTCACTTAATGCGGCCATAACTGCGAGTAGCTTTCTGCACCCTCATTCTCAGCATCCTTATTCACCGTCTGTGCTACCCCCCTCCCCCCTTCTGCTCGTTTCTCTTCGTTGATTGCTGACCCAACGTTTGCCTTTCGGCATTAACATTGTCTCTCTTTCTTTTTTTTTGTGGCTATTCTTTTGCTTGCCCTCGCTGTTTTCTAAATGTGTTTTAAAAGTGTTTTGAAAATTGCCGTTGATTTTCTTTGCCCTTCTTTATATTCTGTTTGTTGTTGCGCTTCGTTTTGTGGTTTTTGTTTTGTTTTTGTAAATGTTATGCTACTTTCTCTTCGGTTTTCGCTTCATCAGACTGTGCAAACACGTTTATGTCGTACGCTTGTCCAATATTTATTAAAGCAATCTGTTCCATTGGATTTATATAACAATATTTATCTTGTAATTTATAGTCGTGCTTATAGACAAAACTCGAAACTGGCAGAAGTACAATTGTTACAACAATTATGCTTAGTTATTCGCATTAAATTGCAATTGATTTGTGGCATACAGTGCGCTGTTTATGTTTTTAACAGCAATTTAAGCAATCATTCAGTTCGATAAGTCAATTTATGATGATTACAATCGATAGACAGCAAAGTGATGGAATATTTCCATAAATAAAAGCGATAGTGCTGTGGTTAAAGTGTAGTATTTCATTTTAGCTTTTTTATAAAGATAGACCCACTTAAGACTGTAAATTCCATTAATTTACTTTACAATAATAATATAAAAACTGTAAATAGAATAAATACTCAAAGCGTTTGGAAGTTTCACACTTCAAGTACAAAGCTCCTCAAAATGTCTAAAATAATTTTCATCTTTCTTTCATTTTAATTGTTATTTTTAGCCCAATTATTTGTGATGACTTGCCAATTCTAAAACAAATTTTTGCTTATGAAAACTGGAATTTGATAAATGTCTTTGATAAGTTTTGTGCAATTCTATTAATTTTTCTGCTTTAAAGAAATGTTCATTGTCCGACCCAAACAATCGTTAATCTTGTTTGGCAAAATAGGAAAAAAATAATAATAATACTTACAATGAAGATTCGTTTGGCATTACCCAATTGTTTCCTATGCTCGTATTTCACAGCCATTTCGGATATTTTCCTCTTTCATTTTTCCTTTGCCATTGGCCATTGCTTTTTGTTTGTTAAGATGGCCAAGCACTTTAACGAATTGTATGAGGCTCTTTATTTATCAAAAATCAATAAGTTCGCACCGAGCAAAAGCAAAACCCAAGAATGTATGCTACATGAAAATGTTGTAGCAACAGTTTTTATTTTCATGTTTTTTTTTTTTTTTGAAAAAGTCTACTTTCGGGGGCGCACCGCAATATCATGCCGCAGAAACACAATAAAATGGCAACGCAACCACACAAAATGTAGCGTAAAACAGCATAAAGTATTGGCAATGGCTATGGCATCGACTAAGGGCCTGGCTACAGGGCAATTGGTGGGCGTAAGGGCGTGGCGCAAGGCGATATGGTAACGCAACCGCATGGATACATCGATTATACAAGGCAACCAACTGGGCGACGATTATTCCGAGACTTTTCTCCAGTTTCAGTTAGTTAGAGTCCAAGTAGCTTCTGTGTCTGTGTGTGTGTGTGTGAGTGTGAGTGTGTGTGTATGTCTGCCGTTATGCATACAACCAACGTCTCACTTCTCGATTTCAGTTAATTTTTTTGTTCACTTTTATGTTGGCTTTTATCATTTTAAATGAAAATTTTGTGTATTTTCGCAATTTTTCGCTCTCTTGTTTATTGTTGTTTGCATAATTCTGTGTATTTTTGTTGTTGCTGCGATTAAAGGCCTGTCCACATATTTTTGTGGCTCACTGTGTGTGATATGCAATTTGCAATTGACAAAGTAAATTAGCTTAATTTATATGCAACTTTATAATTTGCAATTTAGTTTAACATATGCAAATTGTGTTGTTCCTGTAAGCGAATTCTCTTCAATTTCGCATTGATTAACATTTTTATAAATAGGCATTTCAAGCATAACTCAAATATGCCCATGAAATTAAAGCAAATTTGAAAGTTATAATATTAGATAAGTGTCGATATTGATCAAGAATATATATACTATATGCTTATAGTGTTGTAAGTCATCTGAGTGTTACATCAATTTACACCAACTTATACTACTCACTTGTGATCAATCTCTGTATAAAACGAAGTTAATAAACAATTGAATGCAATTTCGTTGTCAAATAATATAATTTAATAAATTGCTAAAAATATGGTTGGAATTTCTATTGAGCATTGCGTTGAACATATTATTTGTTAGCCACAATGGCAATATTTAATGGGGAAATGGAAAAACCTGAATTTGACACAATTAAGTTTCCTTTTTTAATGACATTTTAAATGAGCGCTCTAAATATTTTTAATTACTCGACTATTTCCAATAAGCTGCAAATTAATGTTAATTTAAGCTTGCCTTCGTTTTTTGGGGGCGTTGCTTGGTGGTTTGTGGGCGTCGGAAGGTGGGCGGTGGGCGGTGGTTGGTGAGAAAAGTGTGCCACACCCTAATTGCAATATTTTCAACTGATTAAGCGACATCACGTAGCTGCAATTAAATTAGCTTACAAAGTGCGCGCTGTGCTGATGAAAAACCATTTTGGGGAAAGTCAAGCATTTAACTTTGTTGTCATTGTTGTTGTTGTTGTTGTTGCTGGTGTTCGCGCTGTTGTTGTTGTTGTTGTGGGCAGCAACATAAAAATAAAATGCGCTCAAAGGAATTGGCCGGCGAGCAGCGCGATGAGGCAAGTTAATTAAGAGTTGGCCAAAAGCAAAGAAGCAAACTTTAGCGACTGCGACATAAAACCGCCAACAGTGTTGTTGTTGTCTCTGTTGTTGCTGCTGTTGCTGTTGTTGTTGCTGCTGCTGTTAGTGGCTGCTGTCAGCAGCTGACCAAATGAAGAGCTGACCGAGGAAACGCTTTTGTGTGTGTCTGTGGCCCAACTTCCGTGGATTGAACTAATGGCCAGGCAGGGCGCAGGGCAGGGAAGCTGCCGCTGAGACTTCACGTATAGGCACCGTTAACCGCATGTTCTGGGTCTGCTCTTGCATGGCGAGAATTGTGGTTTAAGTGTGTGTCTATGTGTGTGAGTGTGTGCGAGTGGGGGGCAGTTGTAGCTCTGCTTTTGACTTTGATGATGTTGGCAGTTGGTTCGCGGCTTGTTGCAGTTTGTTGTCAATTAGTTGCGCAGTTGTTATTGTAAATTGCCAATTCAACGTGTCCTCACCATATGCCTAGCATACTTTGAGGCAAACACTTGTTAACTTAGCTGTGTGTATATAATGAAATTCTATTTGCTTCAATTTAAAGTGTTGGCGTATAGCTTTAAGTTAATGATTGCTTTGCTTTGGCTTAACTTGAGTAACAATTTGCTGGATTTGTCTCACTCTTAAGAATATGCATATATCGTATTAAATATTTATATATTTAAATATTACTTTGTGTAGCTCTTTATAAACTAAAGCAATTATCTTTCTAAGCTCAAACTGCTTTACTTTATATATTCTTTAATTCGATAGAATCAAGTCCATCAATTTTACTTACAAATGTCGAAGTATAATATGCGCTTTACTCCCACAGACACGCTGCATTACACTTGCTTAAATGCTTTTTGTTAAAGTCAAGAGTATAATATAAACGGCTAAACAAAATTTGCTTAATTAAAAACGAGGCTTGACACAGAAAGCTGATAGAAATGCGTGAATATCATAAACATGATTCTGAAAAAATTTCAATTAATTCTTTTACAGATTGTGTTGAAGCTTGCAGTATAATTCTTTGCTATAAATAACTTTAACTTTATAACTTTAAATGTAATAAAAATACTATAAAATTTCGTCAATTATTCTAGCTTTAAAAAACATTTCTGAGTCTCTTAATGCTAAACACTTTCTGGGTTTTACTTTGATTGAAGTCAGTGAAGTTAGACGAAGTTCGATGAAATTGTTTTTCAAATTCACAATTTCAAAGTAAATACTTTCAACTTGTTTGTGCAATGCAGTAAATGTATTTCTATGAAATGCATGAGAAATTGAAATGCAGAACATCTGCCTATCTTTGTGTCCAAATTAAAGCGCATTCTTCGCAGAAAACTCAGCGGGGAGAACTTTGCTTTTGTCAATATAAAGATACGTATTTTACGATTATTTAATAAAGTCATATAACTGGACCACATGCGGCGTTTGTCATAAATAACGATAACTTTATGCGTTTTTATTATACTACATACACACCCTCCGATTTTTATGAGATACAAGATACAAATGTAAATGGAAGGCAAGAAAGTTAGTTGGTAATTCGATACACTTTCACTTGGTTGTGCCCATTTAAGGTCGCTGCAATAAATAAGCGACTTATGTGTGTGACACACACATACATACACACCTACACCTGCTCACACTAGTGTTGTGCAGTTGCCAATAGCAAGTATTTGGGTTAGTAATGCCATTTACGAGCCAAAATCGCCGCATAAAACGAAATGCATAAAAAACGAGCTTTGTTTATATTTCTCTCTGTCTTTTTGTTGTTGCTTTATACGTTTGTGTCTTTGTTTTTGTTGCTGCGAAGCAAATCCGTCTCCAATGTAAGCCGCAAAAAGCCAGAGAAATATGCTCTGGAATACGAGTGCTCAGTATCTTACGAAAGAAAAGAACCTCAGCAAGCGAACGAGCGAAGCAATGGACGGACGGACAGACAGACAGAGAGACAGACAGACAGAATGACAGACCGAACGAAGGTCTATTTAACTAACTGTGCATAATTCATAATTTAATTAAGAATCCAACGAAATGAAAAAAGTTACACGAGGGACGCATAGACACAAGCTCTAAGCATGTGTGTGTGTGTGTGTGTGTGTGTGTGTGTGTTTGTGTGTGTGCGTGAGCTTCTGACTGTGTTATGCATGTTTGTTTGTGTGTGTATGTGTATTGGCTGAGAAGCCCCGCACAGCTGTTGGCCATGTTTGGTTTACATTTTACCCTTGTGTGAGAAGAACAGAATGAGAAAGAGAGAAGAACTTGCACAGCTGTGTGAGTAGCATGAGTTAAGAAGCTTGAGAAGGGGGATGGGGCTAGGAAGTGTGTGTGTGTGTGTGTGTATGTGTGTGGCAAATTCTGAAATGGCCAATGCTGCTACAGGGCCGTAAGTCAAGCGACGCGTCAAGCAAATCTGGCCACCCAAGTGCCAAAATTGTTGCGTGTGTGCCACTGAATGTGTGTGTGTGTGTCTGTGTATGTGTGGTATGTGTGTGAGTGGTGTGCATTTGTGTGGTGTGTGTGTCTGCACTAAATACGAGAAGTCGAAGTAAACTCACAGATTTAATGGCAGGTGCCAGAAATCTTGAGGGCGTTTCAATTTCAGCTGAATTAATGGCAGCTATACCAAATTGAATGGATTAGAGGTAACAGCAAAGGGGGAAAAAGGGGCGTAAATTGCGCTAAGGAGAAGCATAAGTAATTGCTTGGGGTATTAGTGCATTTAAAGTAAAGATGATTTTCTTGGCTTACATGAGTTATGAGGAGGCAGTTCTGTGACAGATTATGCAGCTGTTGCTTAGTACAACTAACAAGAACAAATATGTTTATATGCAAACATATAATAAATAAAATTTGATTAGAAATACGAAAAAACCTTTTTCGACTGCCCAATAAATTAAATACAAAGACAATTGAAGCAAAAATATATAATATTTTAAGTATAAATATTATTTAATATTTAATAAACAATGATAATATCAATACTGAACCTTACAGATATCTTATTGATTTTATATCATTATTATTACAATTTCGTTTCACTTTAAAAAACTTCAATTTGCTACCAAAAATTGAACTTATTTTTGGATCAGCAAGGTAGTTGTTGCTTTCCAATTGAAATGCGCTAAAAGTTGTATTTTTAACTTTAATAAAATTATCTATTATTTTATGCACCCTTTCTACGCACACTTAAAGCTTAAACTTGCACATGAGAACACATAAAGGCTCACTTCTTGCGGTTGGAAAAGGCAGGGAAACTGTCTTGCGCTCCCTGAAAGTGCTAACTCAATGACAACAAGGTCTAAACTAAATTAGGTGTTCGCTAAGGTGAAGAAGAGGGGCCAAAGGAGCAGACAATTTTGGCTGAAGGGGGAATGGCAAGATAATGTAAGCTTTAAATTTGAAATTTTACATGATTTAAACAGCAGAAGAGACAACAACAACAGCAATAACAACAACAACAACAGTGACAAAGCAATGAAGATGCTACAAGCAATCTACGCTTGGCTTCGTGTGTGTGTGTGTGTTTGTGTTGTTTGCTGGTGTGCAAATGTGCGACCAACTTGAAATGAGTGTGTCGCAACAACAAGAACAACCTCAACAACAGCAACAACAACAACAACAACAATAACATCATCAACAACAACAACAACAATACGTTGTACAGTGCGGAAGCGGAAACTTCAAAGCGCTTGCACACTTTGCCTTTATGAAGCTGCCCAGCATGTAGTCACTTGTTGGCAAAGGGGGCAGTGGAGTTCTGCGTGGGCATAGTCCCCTCTTGGTATTCTCTATGGTCCTGTGTGTGTGTGTGTGTAGCATACATTCGAGCGCACCTGAGCGCGTTTGTGTCTCTGAATTAATTCGTATTCGAGCCTTTGCTCAAGCAGCTGCTCGGGGACTTCAGCACTTCAGGACTCAGTTCACACAGGCAACTTTGTTGTCAATTTGGCTTATTTCATTTCAGCCAGTCCATGCTTTGTTGTTGTAATTCATTTGAGCGCATCCGGCTGCAGACACCTGCAGCCAACGCAATATACGTACAAGAGATACTTATGAAAAAAAAGAAGAATAAAACGCGAATGACAATAAAAATTTTGGAGCAATTTTAGCTGCCGGTTATTGTTGACAACGCAGCGCTATGCAATGTCCTGAGGGTACTTGACTTTGCTGTGTTGTCCTGACAATCTTGTTAATTTTGACATTTGCCATTTAATGATTTCAATTTTGCAATTTTAATAATTTTGTACAGCTTTTGTAAATAATAAACTAAATAAATAAAATAATAAATAAATATGTATTGTAAATAATATAATAAATAAAGCAATAAATAATACAAGAAATAATATAATATAATATTGTTTACTAGAAAGACAAGCCGGAGAAGCTCTTTAAATTGTTAATCATTCTCCGTTCTGTTCTGTTCTCAATTTCTAATCGACTTTTCTATTTTAAAACAATTTATTTATACTTATTATACTTATTTATACAATATTTGCCATCATTCTAAGCATATTCTAGAGCATTTGCAGTTCGTTATGCTTAAGTGCCACTGTTGGCCTTGTGTGTGGCGCGTTTATTGTTTGACTTGTGTCGCAGCATGTGTCAAAGGGTTTTCAACCAGTTTCTCAGTTCCTGTCGCTGCTCGCTTTTTTATTATTATTTTTATTTTTATATATGCTTTACATTTTTTATATGTGTGTCTGCTCAGTTTTTTAGGCTGAATGTTTCATCAGGTTCTTCACTGCCAATGTGCATAAATATTTGATTTGAGAATTTTGCGCAATTTTCATTTTAATTTTACCCAGAATGTTGAAGCTGTGAGTTATGAGTTGTGTGTGTGTGTGTGTGTTTGTGTGTGTGTTAGGGGCACTCATTAAATTCACTAAAATGCATAAGTTGAGTTTTGTATTCGTTCTTTCTTGTTGCTGCTGCCCTTTTCATGTTTTCACTGGGCAAACAATTCAGTTTTTAAGAAGTCCTGCGTCAAGAAGGATGCAAGTTGTAATTTCATTTCAGACAACTGTTCACCCAAGTATCCAGCATTCCCCATGTGTGTCTGTGAGTGTGTGTGTTTGTGTATGTTGGGGGTGTGTTTGATTCGCAATTCGCAAACAACATTGAGATAAAGTTTGTTTGGATTTCTTAGCTCCGCTCTTAAGATTGTTGTTTGTTATTCCTGTTGCTCTACCGTTGTAACAGCAAACGGGCAAAGGATTTGCAGGGCAAAAAAAAGAATGAAAAAATTAAGGCTGCACTGTGTCCATGTCATATCCTTTATTGCATTTGTTCTTCTGCTTGTTTCTTGCTTATTTTCTTTTTCCTTTTTACTTATCTAGTATATATTTATACTCTCACAAGGTCTAGTTTCGTTTTGTCACAACTTGAACTTGAGATATTTCTGTAAATTCAAATTATAAAAGTCTGCATAACTTTTCTACAACGAGCTTCTCAAAATTAAATTAAATTGTGTTGACGACATTTTTAAATTTCCATATATTTATATTTATTTTCTGTAAGTCAAAGTTTTTCTGCCTTTTAAGTTGAAAAAGTTCTGCTGGAAATTAATATCGAAGATTTTGTAGCTTTGTAAAGTATTTACGTTATCAAGTTAATTAGCAGAGGCTTACATTTAGAAAAATAATTGAACAGAAGCTTAATAGATTTAGCTTACATTCAGTTCACAAGCAATTGAGTATTCTTTATATAACTGAATATTAATATATAAATAAATAATAAATATATTTTTTAGAGTGTTTAATCTTCGGCAATTCTAAAATATAAGTTTGTATATTTTGTCCTTCTGCTTTTTTATTGTCACAATTGCTGCTCGGCAGGAGTTGAGTGTGTCAAGTGCTCTAAATGAAATTTCTCAAATATATTTTTGCTCTTATACTTGTTGTTGTTATTGTTGTAGTTGTTTTTGCCGCTGTACTGTTTACTTTACGTTTTACCTCCTTAACCAGTGCGCCTGGGTATTTCGCATTTGCCTAAAGTAAAACAAATTGAACTTTTCACTTTGCATTTGTCATGAAGCAGCAGCTGTTGGAAATCTTAAAATTTTTTGCATAAAAACAAATTTAATTTACAAAATCAACAATAATCCTTACTCAAACGTAGTCTCCGAAATAAACAAGTATTTCATACATTTCCTTCAACTCTAATTTAAAATACCATAAATAAATGTCTACAATTTTATTTGCTTTTCACAGCAGGTATTTTCTTGAATTTCATATTGTAGTTCATTCAATTATGTGCAATTTATTTTTAATTTATAAATTGATTCAACAAATATCTTAAAAATTCAAATATTTTGCAATTTAAATCAGAAAGTAATTGCGATTTAACTGAAGAGAAATATGTTAGAAATACTTTAAATTGAAGAGGTTTGAATATAGAGTTTTATTCAAATCAAGCAATTGTTAACCAGCAACATTAACAATCGTTTGAGTTACATTTAATTAAATTTATATTTCTAGCATTAAAAAATATAATCAAGGTTTGCAGCCTGTACAATATTTAATTGGAATCGGGTTTCAAACCTGGACGCGAACTCTCATTCAGGTTTTCATTTACTTTGAAGCAGAGTATTAAATTTATCTATAGATACTTAAGCATACTTAAAAGGAAATTATTGATTGAATTATTCTATTTTAGTAATATCCAAAGTTAAGTGAAGTCTTCTACTGTTTTCTCCAATCATTTATTTGTATTTTCTCTTCAAGCTTTGCGTTTAAATTTAATTTCTACATTTTAACAGAACACTTTTAGCCTTTTTCCTTTTTTATCAGCACTTTCACCACTTCTGATCTCATTTATTATTATACATCTTTAGAAGTTTGCCACTTAATTTGCATTAAAAATAAATATGTCTTCCTGAAGACTTTCGACACCCTTGTCCTTTTATTTGAAATTTGCTTTTGTCTTGCCTGTAAACTAACAAATTTGTCAAGCATTTTAGATCGACTTTATACCCATATCAAAAAACTGTTTACTTAATCTGTCATCTTTTTGCGTGGGAAGTGCAAGGATTCGTATCTTATCTGTACAAGGGAGGAAATTTGCGACGTCCATTGAGGCGCATTAATTGGCACAGAGAGATAAAGTCAGAGCCATAAACTTGTTCAACTAATTTTTTGGCAATTTCTTTAATTTAATTCTTGGATATTTGCGTCAATTTTGCTTTTTGTTTTCATTGTGGCTGCCAACTTTTGATATCATTTTGCGATAAAAACAAAAATGTCACATTTAACTTTTCTGACAACGTTGACAACAAGCAAAAAGGCAAAAAGGAAAAAATGAGCAAGGAGAAAGCAAACGACAAAAGCGAAACATCAACCGCAACAAGAAGAAGCAACCGCAAAAGTTGGTAGAAAATCAGTTAACGCCTTTGCATTTCTGTTGACTGTTGACTTGGCCTATTAAAAATGAGTTTGCTCGCTTTATCAGCTGGTTAAAATAGTGTATATGTGTGCATGTGAGTTTGTGGTACTTACCAAATCGGTTTGGGTCATTATCCTTGTGTTATCCTTGTGGGTGTGTGAGTTTGTATATGTGTCCGTTTTTTCGGCACCTCATCGATTAGCCAAGTGTTGCCATGCAACAAAGGCGGCCACTTGCCAGCAGCAGCGACACACACAAATGCCAGGAGACAGCGACCGGGGTAAGGACGACGATGTCGACGTAAACCGCACAAACTACACACGGAACCGGAGGGAGGATTTTTTTTTGGTAACGCTTGCCAGGATCCGAGAGACCACAACGTGGTGACACACACTCACACGGCGAGGCAGGGACACCGGACACTGGCAACAACAACAAAAACTAAATGTTGCACGTCACTTGGCGACGAGGACAACGGCGACAACAACGACGCTGATGACGATTCGGGGTGTGTCGGCGAAGGGGGGGGGCCGAGCGAGCTTAAGTTCAAGTCCGAGTTGTGTTTATGTTTGCGTTTTGGCAGGATAATGCGACATGTATCCTGATACCAAATGATATTTTGTTACTCAATGGCAATTGACAGTTTTGACAGTCAGCCGAGATGCAGCAACCAAATCCTTTTGTCTAGTTGTTGTTCTTCTGTCTTTTTTTGCCACACACACACACACACACACACACACACTCACACACACATGTACACAAACGTTGCACAGTGTTGCACACTCAACGGAAGATTGTTGCAATAATAATGATTATGGTGATTGATGATAATTATGTATGATAATGTTGCGAAATTGAAATCACAATCCGTATTGCGGCAGTGTTTTGCCAACAGTTAGTTGCCACTTGCGACAACAACACGACCGTCTGCTCGCACGGCTTGCCGTCAACTGGTTCCGCCTCGAGGTTCGGGCCACACATTGCACGAGGCAAGTCGCAGCAGCGCCAACAGTTTTGGGAAATTGCTCGATAGCTGCAAATTTTTCACCACACAATGCAACTCGAGGGCTGTTCTCTCAATCGCGCGCGCTCTCGCACTTTCATGCTCTTGCTCTTGCTCTCGCTCTCTGAACTGCGTTTGTTTTGGTGGTGAGTTTGCGCCTGGGGTGAGTTTGTGTTTCGTTGTGAGGTTTGTTTTCATTTTGCCGGTTTGTTTACGTTTTTCGGCTTTCCACCTTCAGCCGGCTTTTTATCGTTGTGCTGCATGTGGTCAAAACATCTGATGTGTTGCCTAAAAACCTCCCAAAAAAGAACACTGAGCTAACCTTAAAGGCATGTAACGCTGCTCAGCGCAGGCGAAACTTTTGTACGGAAAATAACATTGCCGTAGGTATTTAAAAAGTTTTTAAAAGATAGAATAATAATAATTATGAAATATTTAATATATATACTATTACATTTATAATTTTTAATTATTATTTATTTTGAACGAAAATAAAAATAATTATTTGAAGCATACTTTTATGCAAAGTTTGCTTCGTATTTTAATCACGTAATACGTTTATTTGATATATTTAAACGTGTAATAAGTAGCTTTATATTTATAAGTAAATTAAATTGTAAATCATGAAAATACCCAAATAAAATTAAATACATTGACTTCGAATTTATATAAATACTTAGATCATATCTATTTAAAACCTATTTGTCAATTAAAGTGTGTTTCTTATAATAGTTCTTGATGTAAATTCTCCTTATTTTTCATTTTAATTAATATTTTTTCTTACACAAAATATTAGTTTATTTATGTTTACCTTACTTCTTGGCATTGTTCAAGTTGACTCTTATGCTTAAGCATTACATTAATGCCATAAGAATTTCAGATATAAAAGGGAAAACTATATCAAATATGAATGTGGAAATTTCTAACATTAATTGTCTGACAACTTTGATTGGTTTCCTTATTTTACTTGATATGAATTCGGTTTATTTTGCCCAAAATTAAATGCTTTATGAAGCATTAAAGTGTGCCTCCCCCTTGCCGGTCAATAAGCATGCTAATCAAGGTCTAAGTAAAGGGCTCTTTTATGTTCAGATGGTATGGTCAATAATAATGGCAGGACTTGACTGTCTGGGTGGTTGACCGCATAAGCTGTTTGGTTGGAACAGTCGGTGGTCGTTTGAAAGTGCGCACAAACAGCTTTGGTCACATTTCTGGCTCTCGGTTCGCATCGGTTTATTTACAAGAAATGTTCGTTTTATTGCAGGCCTGCGTAACCACAAGAGCCAAAGGGGCCAAGTAGATTGAAGCGGCAAAACGACAATAACAACAACAACAATAGCAAGAACAACTTCAACAGTAGCAGGACACAAAGTGTATCAATTATAATACGGGTGCAAGGCAAACGGCTCAGACGGCCAGCAGCAAAAACAACAACAGCAATGACAACAACATCTACAACCACAATTACCTCAGATCCGGGCATTCTGTGTTTTCATCACTGCAACGTGAAAGTTTTCTGCTTCACATTGCCACACACTTGCCCCCCATTGTAACGCGCAACTGGATGCGGATGCGGATGCGAATGCCAATCCAGACGCAACTGGAGGAGATGCGACCACCACCATGACCATAACGAGGCTGCTGCCCTTTCGTTTACCCTATCCGTTTGTGCGTGCCACACAGCATCCCTGCGCCATTGTCCTGCGACCCTCGACGGGCGATTTTCTCAAGTGAGTATAAGTAAGAGGATCTAAAATAGGGAGCGACGACATTTTATAGATACTTCTCGGGTTCGTTAAAATTGTCATACAGCATTTGTAGATACTGTTTATACATTTTAAATGAGGAAAAACAATAATAGATAGAATTATAAACAGACTGATATTCCTTGAGTTTTATATAATTATTATAAACAAATTGAAGATACTTTGTATATTTTAATATGACTTAATGAGGCTCATTCAATTGCTAAACTAAGCCTGTATTTGGTTATCTAACTCCATAATAAGTTGGCTTAAATTCTACAATGAACTTTCATTGTAAATTTATATACAAATTTCACAAGTTGTATAGAATTTTGAATAAACAAAAGCTATCGAAGTCATATTTATAATATACCCGTCTTTGTTTTCCACAAAGGCAACTTAAAATTTGAGCGCAACTTTTTACTTCATAAACAATTTGCATATAAAAATACGAACTTTTATTATGAGCAATTTAAATATTTCTCAATATTTTTTTGTGAAGCATACTTTTAGTCGTTCAATCGAAGACAAAGAAAACCAACAACTGATTGCATTTGTGTCTGTTGAAAACGTATTTAATATATGCAGCCATGTTATGGTAAATCCCCATTGTAAGAGTCTTTCAGTTTCGGGCAGCATCTAGATAACTTTTTTTTATTTTTACACCTAAATGCGACACGGAATTTGTTGGGCTGCCGAGCTTAGGGTCCTTGCAGCTGCCGCATAAAGCCCACAAATTTTAGATTTGCGCTTCCCCCTTTTGTTTTTATTGTTTTTGTGTGTCTCTAATATGCAAAATATGTGTCTGATGCATTTGTGTGTGTGTGTGTGTGTGTGCTCTGCAGCGATTACAGCAACGCAACAGATTTGCATATCGCGGTGACCACATCCGCCGGCGACATTGTCGAATTCGATAGGTATGGACTACGGCGGCATCGGCGCGACGATAATCCCCGCGACTGGTGGCAATCGCTGCTCGTCGGCGATTTACCGGAACCCTGGTATGACTACTGGGACGAGGTTCTCGAGCAGGTGAGTCCGTTGTTACCAAATCCCTATGCATCCTCATTTACAGATTTCTTTGTTAGATATGCGGCCAGTCAACGCGTTGGTCTATTGCCTGCTATGAGGAGAGCAGCCACAATTGCTACACTTTTGTGCTGGCCTTTCTGCAGGCTCTGGGCCATGCCCAGCTGAGCGATGCGGCCCGCACCAAGACCAGCTTCTGTGAAAAGTACATTGTGCCACGCACCACCACCGCTGGCAAATATATTTCTCTATATCGTAGACTGCGCCACGCAGGCATCCATGTGCATCGCCAGCAGCCCAAGCAGTCCAGACAGTCCAGGCATCGTGCCCTCAAAGTGGACATCTGCGATGGCCTGGACAGCAAACTGGCAACAACAAACAAAACAAAGTTGGCCAACAATAAGACAGCGCGTTCGCATGCCCGTCAAAAGCTCTGCACCATTGAGGAGTAACCCAAAGTTTGGCTAGAGTTAAATTTTAAGGGAGTGTGCATCCCAATCAAATCTCAAAACATTTTCATAAGTAATAGAGTCTAAGATCAAATAGGACTTCTTATAGAGCTAAGCAGTTAATTGTTCCTACGGTTTAGATAACTTTTGTATTATATCGTCGACTCGCTTTGGGCTTATTTTATTCTTCATTACTATTTTGAAAAAAACTGTGTATAATTCTTCAATTAAGAATGACCGAAATACTAAGTAAACAATTTTGTGTTTAATGTGATTTTAAACAGTGATTTTTTGAATTAAATAAAATATATATATTGTATTTCTATCAAATGAGTTGCGATTGATGTTGTGCTTAAAGGGAATCTTTTATAATTTCCCAGGTTAATTAATGTCTAAATTGTGCTCTATCCGCATAATATATAACTTTGATTTAATATTGTATTTAACAATTGCTAAATAGAAAATGTAAGTATATGGAATGTATAAAAGTTTAAATAGAAATTTATATATATTATAACTCCTTATGGATTGATGTTCACTCGGGTGGACTAACATTTTTCTCAAACCTGCCCATAAAGTTGCCTGGCGGATCATAGTTGCATACTACATAAATGGTGTTGCCACTATGAGGTAGAAAATACAAAATATGCAAAATACACTTTAGAATTGAAATTATTACTATGCTATAGTTGTCAGTTTGCCTACCGTCTTGCAAATCCCACGCCCAGATGCTTGGAGCCCTTCCAAACGACTTGTGTGAAGTGGCCAGTGTTCATTTGAAATGATGGATTGTGCCAATCGTATTCATCGATCTCATTATACCAGCTACTGACTGCATCGCTACCAGCAAGATTCCCACCCGATGCCATATAGATGTTCTCACCATAATTATTATTCTGACGATGCTCCATGCGATTGGTGGCCAATAGATGCTAACAATAATGATAGATAAAGATAACTTTCCTTACATATCTGTAGTTAATATATATTTATATATATACCCGAGCCCAATTGGTGGCTAGCGCTGATAGCTCATCGTTTAGCTCCAATGGTGGCGCATTATGTCGAGCTCTGTAGGAATTGTGGGCTTCAAGTACCTCCTTTTCGAACTACAAAGGATAAAATTGACAAATATATATATATATATATATAAATAAAATATTGTCAAACTGTAGATTGTCAAAGGTTTTACACTTTTCACAGATGCTGCTGAACTGCTGCTGAGGAACGAGTACAACATGCACATAAATATCACTAAGAAACCATTCACAGACATTAATTTATGGAGCTGTAAATATAATATATAGAGTACTCTCCATTTCTCATTCAATCACATTTCATAATATTCTAATACATTTTCCAATAGGAAAATAGAGTTTGAAATATACAAGAGTAAATCAGTTATTGCCCTTACACTCATTTCGCTTGTAATTTAAGGAATTCTTGTAATAGTTTGCAATTGTAAGTAATAAGCACGTAATGCACTTTCAAGTCGGATATTATAATGCGGACTGAGTAGCTGAAGCTGTCAACGTTTGGCTTTTATGTGGCTTTTTCATATGCTGATAAGGAACAGCGTCATATTCATAACTAGAGCAATTTCCATTGTCGGTGGTGTTGACTAATCTTTGTTATCAGCAGATGTGAGCAACATGGCTTGTAATCCATCAGCTGTTCTGATGTTACGTTGCAAAACTCAACTAAAATCCATTTATTTTAATTGCATATCAGCGGCAGATTTGCCTTTGAATGCGTTGAATGCGGAAAGCGTTTTTTACATTTCAGCCGAACTATTTATTTTTATGAGAAACTATTGACAGATTTATATTAACAATAACAAAAAGCGCAATTTGCATATGTATATAATATATAAACGAAATTAACTCGTATCATGGTTTTTTTTTTTTATTATTATTCTAATTGTTAAAGTTCACTTTAAGTTATTTACCCTTCTTTAGGGTATGAAGAGGTTTAAATATATTTCATAGAAATCATTCCAAACTAAGTATTACAATTTCAAATTTCTTTTAAAATTCTAGCTCCTTTTGAAGCGCTGTTAACAAACTTAAATAATGCCTATTTTTTTTATCCAATACTCACCTTTTGTTGGCTTGATGAGGAGACGTCCGTACGTCAGGGCTAAATCCTACACATGTCAGGCCAGGGCTATGGTAGATGTCATCTTTGGGCCTCAAACCTTTTGTGGCTGTGCCTGCCTCATTAATAATCGCAATATCCATGGCACGAGGATATTTCGTTATGCAAAACTGTCATGAATCGGGGCGAAAATGTAATTATATTCTCTCCTTGATGAGCAGCAAGCTCATCATCTTCCTCTCCCTGCCAGTCTTACCCGGCTGCCTGGCTGCCTGTTTGCGTCTGGTGGTTTTAGTCCTTGGCTACGGGTCGGGACATTTCATCTTGGATAGCACGCAATACGTGCATATAAATTGTATAATGCCCCGTTCGTTGCCAACTTTGAAGACACGTAATCTAAAAGTAAATAAGTTTTGTCTCCTGTCTCGCAGCGGCATAAACTTTTCCTTATGAGTTTTGAGAGTCGACAAACTTTTCATGTTGTTTGCTGTCCCTTTAGACCATAATGATGATGTTGTTATTGAATTTAACTATTTAGGATACTTAGTGTGATCGTTGAAGTGAAATGACTTGTAAACACTCAGATAGCTCCAGCAATAAACAAAATATATTTGAACTGAATCAAGTGCAACTTTCTGCTGAAGTTAGGCAATGGAATATTGCAAAGGAAAGTGTTATCTGTAATTAAACGAAACAATGTGAGAGCTGCATCTATTTAAATTGATAAGCAGCTTCTTTTACGAGCAATAATTAACCTACATTTACTTATAATTATTCAAGCACATAATATAAAAGCTTAACTCAGAGATTGTAGGATCTAGTTGTATATATATTTATTCCTTAAAATGTAGAGTTCTTTGCCAAGTCAATGCTATTCCTGAGGAACAAATTAGGAACAATTTCTATTCTGCAATTTGCTATATAAAACAGTCATTAAATTAGTAAAGTATCTACAAAATTTCATCAGCTTTCGCTACACATTGCTTTATTTTATTGTTTTATTCAGTAATAGTTCTCTAAAATTTCAACACCGTTTGCTGATTAATAAATGCAACATATTTGATGAATATATTTATCGCAATTAAGTATTTACAATCAAGCAATCTGTACAGATAGTCATACTTTTATTGGGGCCGCAATCAGATCGGCAGTTGACTCACAAATGGCCAATGGCAAATGGTTAACTGGAGCAATGTCATGCCATAATTTTACAGCCCCTTTTTGTGCGGATGAATTGAAGGTCATAGCCACACCCCGTTATGCCATGCGGCACACATAACGGTGAAATGTGGGTGTGCCTTATCGGGAAACGTGAGTCAAAAGCATGGAGCAGCCACATTCACAGAATTGAACAAGCCAAGCCATTTGTTTAGCTAATTGTTGTGATTCAATTAAAATGTGGAAAGTGTTTAACATAAATGCGTAACACAAAATTGCAAAACAGAAAGAAAGCAACAAATGCGGGGTAAATAAATGGAGGCGGGCGGCATAGCCAAGAAATGTGTGGGTACATTTTGACCAGGCTCAGACGACAATAGCATGGAAATGAAATCGGCAAATCAGCACAGACCTTGAGCAGCACTTAGAAGCAATTCTAGTGTAACCAATCGTTCGACTGCCCGAACTTTGTACCTAAGTGGAACTCTTGCCTCTTCCCCTCCCCCATGTTGGATGACAACCAAGCCTTTGTATGGCTGCAATTCCTCCCCAAATCCCCGAACACCTCCCACTTTCAACACGTTTCGACGCATTGAAAAATCTCAACTAATGTCAAATGCTTTGTCGTCATCGTCGTCTGTGGAACAGTTGGGTGGGACAACAACACTGGTGAATGGTTCGGTTGACAGTTTTAATTTAGTAGCAGCATATTTCTCAATGCATTCAAGTGGGCGTGGTCCCGCACTCCCTTTTCGCATCCTCTGTCTATGAAGCACCATAATAAGAGCTGGCATTTTGAAAAGGATAAATGCATTGCCCACTTTGATGGATGATCAAAGATTCAAAGCAGCTCCGAAAATATAAACAGCTTTAGATTTTTCTTTACACTTTTCCGACATTTTCATTCGACTTTAGCGTTACACACAAGCAAAATATTAAGGGTATTCACCTTATTCACTATTTGTATAAGTAGTTCGTATTCAAATTAATTTCTCCAGGCCACATAGAGTGGCAACAGTAGCGCCTCTTGTCATCCAAGTGTTTTGTAAATATTTACAAGCGCGTTGAGCTCAAGTGTTTCAATTGACTTTGATAAGCTCGCTCCATTCGCAGTGATAACAACTGATTTCATTGAGTAAACTGTTAACTATGTAAACTTTTGCCATTCAAAGTCGAATTTCAAATACACTTTGTATTGATTACAGCTGCGATATAATTCTATTAGAAAGCGAAAGAAAGACGAATTGATGACAATGAAAGATAAAAAAACTAATGAAGTATACTAAAAAGTTAAGGCTTTAATTTGGTTGTAACAAAAATGCATAATTATAGGAAAAAAAATGGTTTAATAAAAATAGAGAATAATTTACGTGAATGTGAAAAGAGTATTATCTGCTGTAATTCAAACATAATCGTTATCATTTAATGTGTTCACATATAAGTTTTAATAATTATCCGATTATAGTATTATAATACTTCATCACATTTAAGTACTGTGGGGAATTGTATGGACAATAAATGTAAATAATAATATACTGTTTATTTAATAATGAACAAAATATATATATTAAAACGCAACAAAAAATATATAAACTTTGTAATAGAAGGAGGGTATGAGTCGGCAATTGGTAAGGCAAGCTGAAGCAAAGCCAATTTAACCACTTGCCTACTTTTTATCTATCTCTCTAGCTCACTCTCTATCTTTCTCTATCTCTTCAGCGATATTTCACTTTATCTCTCTCGCTTTACCGCCATAGAACCACATAGAAATGGATTCAAGCAAATTTCTTGTGTCAACTTTGAAGTTTTTGAGAGAATTAGCAATTTGCGCAACGTTCGTTGTGGCAACTCAAACCAAATTGACGATTCGTGTTGACTTTTGTTTGCTTTTCTCTCACATCTCAAGAGTTCTATTTTTTCTTTTTATTTTATTTCTTTGTTTGATTTCTCTTTCTTTTGGGAAATGGCTTGTCCCGTCACTTGCGCTTTTGTTCAGCAGTTGCTGCAAATTGTTGACCGAATCAAAATGTAAATAAGAGTCTGCAATTGACGCTGGTACCTTGCGCCACAATGGAGAATGGATTTTCTGAATTTAATTTGTTTGTTATGAATCTAAATTTCAAATGCATTTAAGCCAAAATGCTTTGCCAATGCGCTGTTTAAATCGTAGATGGCTAAATTTTACGCATAATTTGTGTGCATTTCAATTAACAGCTCATCTGTTTTCATTTTCCGCTGTGTGACTTTGCCTCGACACACACACACACACACAGCATCTATGTCAAAATAATTGTTGAAATTTTTGGTAAAATTCTGTTTTCGCATCATTTAATTATTATAATTGATGCTGACAGCGGTATTTACATTCGCTGCGCATCTGATGCACTCATTTCACATTAAACGGGCATTGTTAAGGATTATTACGCATACGCAGTGTATGCGAGTATGTAAATCGATTGAAATATTTTCAGGAACAATAAGCTCTGTAATCAGGAAATGTTTTGCTTAACAAGTTATTATTATTATCAAACAACTATTAACATGTGTAGTGTTTTATACTTTTAGGCGGAAATTTAAATTATTTTAGTTAGAAATTAGGGCATTTAAATAGGCCGAAGATTAAATTGAAATTTAAGATTAATTGAAGTCAAATGATAACGATAATATGCACATTCAATTTTAATATCATTGCACAATTTTCTAGCTATCATTGTAGAGTATATGAACGAAAATAAATTCGCTTAATATTGAATGGCATTTGCATTTACAAGGCTACCCCTCCTCTCCCCGCCTGTGTTTGTTTGCTTATCTTGCACTTCATTGGGTCGAACACAAGGAGAGAGATATTATTGCTTTTCAACTGCTGAGCATTTTGCTGTTTTACTTATCATCTCATCCTCATTTCATTGCATCTTATCCAAACTCATCTCATTGCAATGCATCTGTGAGTAACCGCAGCAGTTTCTACTATCATTTGCATGCTATTTTATTTTACAATTTATATGCTTACCAAATGGATATCCAATACATTTGCCCTATATGCTGAAGCACACTTGGAGCACACACACACACACACACAGTGCACTTACTTACATGGACAAACACGTGTCCGGTTCCGGTCGCAAAAGTGCAGAGCATATCGTCATACTTCGTATGCTTGCCAAGTTGGTTTCTCTTTTAGCTCCTGAGTCTATTAGATGTGTGTATTTCAAGCGAAATGTTGCAATAAAACTAAATCGAATTCAAACAGAAACTTCATTTACAGTTCATCAAGTCGACTTACCTCACTCCCCCCCCACTCCTCACTATCCCATCATTTTACTCGCTCTAGCCTCAGGCAAGAGCAAACAAAGTAACTCTCTTGATTCCCCCCCTCCATATGAACATGTAGGCAAGTCTGACCCTGGCAAGTTTTCGACTGCTGACTAACAAAAAACTTCGAGCTCGGCATTTATGCTAAATGAAATGGGTAAGGAAAGCAGCATCCGATATATATATATAAGGTTATACCCTGTACGGAAGAATGGGTATTTAAATAAGGGGTAAACTAAGCTCTAAATCGATTGTTAGCTATTGAAATGACAACATTTCAACGCTAGTATTCCAAATAGACTTTCTGCTCAACAAGTAGTATCCTCTAGTCGTTCATCCTTAGCCCACTCTCATCGAGAACGTGTTCGATTGGCCTCAAAATTTGCCAAAAAAGTTTTAGCATTTATATGCTAAATTGGTTTTGCCAATTTATGTGTGAACTTTTGCCTCGAAATGGAAACTTTGCAGCAGTTGCAAGGTGCAGGCATATAATATTGTATAATTATTTGAAAGAGTGGAAAATTGTTGGGAAATTAACACAATTTGCATGGCTTGTTTTGTGGTTTTCGTTTCTATATTGACATAGTTTCAATAATGTTAAACACCAAATTCGAAAGTATATAAAATTTCGACGAGACCAACTAATTGTCTATGAGACTAATTAATTGGGTGTGCGTGTGTTTATATATATAAATATATGTGTTTATTAAATATTCACATTGTTGTTTGTGTGGTTATCGTTGTATTTATTCTTTTTCCAAATAATTTGATAGACGGTTTGCCACGTGCCAGAAAATTTGTTGAAAAGTTTATTTTGCATTTTATTTATTTTTTTTTTTTTTTCATTGAAAGAGTTGTCAGCTGGTTTTTGTGCCAAAGTGCACAACAAACAGTTTTTGCCGTATTATACCGTATTTTCCCCAAACACACACACACATTCACTTTTCTTTAGCTAAAAGGTCACAATCGTTGACTTATTTGCGCCTCAACGCGTTGCTTAAATCCCCTTCAAAGCAACTGAATGGCCAAGGCATTGAACCGTTTAAATATCCTTGAAGCGATTTGTTATACCTTTTATACACACACATAGCAGCCAAGTTAACCTTACGTTACGTATTTCTCATTTTACAAGCTGGAAAATCACACAGTGAGTGAACAAAGTTGAGTTAAGTTTGGAAATCATACATTCTCTATTCCATATTTATAACCAAAGCGAAATCTATTACAAATTCGTCAATTTGTGATCAAAAGTCTTCAAAAATAGCTTAGATTTAATTGGTTTAGCAAAAGAAACAAATAACAGCTTTACACACATTTTGCTACTTTTGAAATACATAAATGTAATTATATTTCTACTGCTTAAGATATCAAATATGTTGTGATGATGCAACGTTTTAATGGCCTGGAAATTTAATAAATCTGTTAAAATGAGAAATTTCGCACATTTCTAGCCAATTAGTTGGGTATGATAAGTAGGCAAGAAGTATGCAAGAGCGGGGGGAAATGAGCTTTGGCTTGGTTGTTGTAATTTGCGTGCTAATTTCTTGAAGCACAAAACTAGTGGCAAACTGTGCAAACATTTCAAGTCATTCCATCAACATGAAGCAAATGCAGATAGAAAGAGAGTAAGGGGGAGCCAAGGGATGAGTTGCGTAAAGTCAGACAGAGAGTTAGACAGTCAGACTGATAGTCTGACAGAGATTTGCATAGCTTTTGATGCAGAGCCAAAGGCAACTTTAAAGCAGCTCAGCAGCCACTTTCAGGTCTCTGACAAATCTCATGCCACACAGCGATGTTGGTATCTCTCACACTTTGCAGCTCAGTTGTGGTTGCATCTTGAAACTTGCCAAATGCCCCACTCCAATGTGGTCGTGTCAAATTGACAGGCAACACATTTGGGAAAATCCTTTAATATTTATCACTTAATTGACATGCCTCATGACATTTAATACGTTGCGAGGCTCAGTCTCGCAATACTTTCATTAAACGTGCCATCGAATTGAAGCACATATAACAAAAGACAGAGGAAAAACTCTTTCAGCTAGCCGGAAAATTGCTTTCATTGCAACATCAGGCGGCAAAATGAGAAAAGTTGGCAAATGGCAGAAATTTGATTGTGTTTATGTGGAAGTCAAACCGAGCAGCACGGCCAGAATGACAGGCAAAGCTGGACAGGCCTAAACAGCGGGAACTAAAAGAAGAGACGACGGCCTCAGCAATGTATGCAAATAGAAGTTAACAAGTGAGAGCAACTCGACTAGACGCTACCCTCTACTGCAGGTCGACTTATTAAATATGTATTTTAATGGGTTCTTTTGTAACTCTAGGCGTATGCTGAGTATCTTTAGAATGTAACAAAGCAGAAAGCGTTGAAAATACGCAACATGAGCCACTTGAATGATGGACAATGCACAAAACGAGCTGGGACCATAACCACAGCAGCTTAGAGCCCAATTGGAGTGAATGTTTGTTTGCGGATGATATTTGCTGCTCGTCTAAGTAGCCCAAGATCCCAAAAATTGTAAATTCTAGTTGCTCAGCCAAGCGGCAGAAGTTGGGCAACAATCAAAAGATACACTGGAAAATATACTACATACAGAAGTGACTATGGAGTCCCAATGATAGCCAGGCTATGAATATCTAACTTGGAAAATAAATTACAAATTTGAACAGAATATAATAAACATAATAATAATAATATCAAGTAAATATTCAAATTATGTGACCGTGGAGGAAACATGCAACTTGCGATTAGGTTAACTCAATTAAGTTAAGGGAAATAAATGAGCCAAGCTAAGCTGAAGTTGAAGCTGCATTTGAACGAATGATAGAATCTATAATTCATATTAGAACAAACAGATGAACTTGCTCAGGTTGTATTTCTCTCAGTGCATGTCTATGTTTGGACTTGGCCACATTTACCTGCTGCCCACAAAGCGTAAAAGTGGCAGATGAGGACAACTGCATATGAAATGCCCACTGATTATAGAACTACTAGTATACCTTGCTCTATCTGCTACCAACTACTGTTCTGACTCTTGAATGATTGCATTTGTTCCCTTACCTGTGATTTGTGTGTGCAGCTGCCAATTAGACTCTGCCATGTTGAGGAGGGAGCGCGGGGAACAGGTCGGTAGACAGACAAAACGACGAGTGATACTAGATTCCCATTGACGGCAGCTTGTCGGGCTTTCTTTACGTTGTCATGCCAACCACTGTGGCTCCTGCTGATAGTTCGCATGTTCTTGTGCCTTTGCTGCCATTGCTGAGGCTCCTACTGCAGTTGGTTAGGGCTTAGATGTGCGTTATAAGCGGGTTACAGTATTTTCCATCAGTTTTGCAGGACATACAGAAGCACAAGCAAAATAAGAGTCAAAGCATCAAAGGAGCAACACGAGCACAGCTGCCACTTGAAGATTTATGATTGCATTGCAACAAAGTTTGCCTCAAATTTGTGTGTTCCCCTTTAGAGAGTCAAAATAGAATTGATATCATTTTGATTTATTGTGATGATAAGACATTATCTATGCGTGTCTTTGACTGTCACTTAACAACATAGCAGCTCAACTCAATTCGGATCAAATTCTCAATTCTATAAGCGTAAAGATTAGTTCTTGAAATTACATTTCACGACTTAGAATAGAGATCCATTGCCCTTTGGCTGTTGATTTACAGCCTTGGTGTCCAGCCTCAAGTCATTGACAATAACTCTATCTACACCTTTTCCCATATGCCACAAAAGTCAAGCTCAAACTGCGTTCGTTTTGCCCTTTTTGACATTCAATTAATATGCAAATTAAGCTCGACATCTCAACTGGCAGTCAACTAACTGGCAACTGGCAACTGCCAACTGCCAACTGGCTGGGAAAACCATTTCACATGCGATAAGCCAAATTTAACCCTCTTACACTTTGGCATCGCGAGGCGAAGAATAAACAGAATAGCATACAGTATGGGGAATTGTGCATGGCATGGAGAGGAATAGGATAGAAATTAGAAAACCAGCTTAGTAATTCAGGCAACGTTTGCAGATTTCGTGCATAGTTTCAATTGCTTGCCACAGGCATTGCCATTCGAAGGAATGGTGCTCGTAGCGCTGGTCGTGGTCTTGGTCTTGGTCCTTGTACTGGTTCTGGTTCTGGTGCTGGCCTTGGTCTTGGACTGGGGAATGCCCGTTGGAATTTACGAGACCCTCGAGATTAGTTTGCGCTGTTGTTTGCCTTAATTGCAAGTAGGGGCGTGGCCGTGTCGCCAAGTCAGCGGATTGCGGATTGTGTTCTCGCACAAACAAAACAAAACAAAACAAAACAAAACAAAACAACAAAAAGGAAAACAAAAACTGAAACCAGACAAACGATATTCAACATCCTGCATTCCACATACGCCGCGTGTGCCGTGGCAGACACAAGAAGAGACATACGTACATATGTACGTACATATCGACAATTGGTGTTGCTCCTGCTGTACAGTAAATACTCGTATTGCAGCGCCAAGCTACAAATAAATACACTTATCAAGTCGAAAGGCATTCGCAAATATCTCACATGCATAAATTCTGTTCAAGAGCTAAGAAATGGCCTAGCGAGGCAGAGAGTGAAAGAGAGAGAGAGAGAGCATGTCTCTGGTTTGAGGCTATTTTTGTGTATTTGTTTCCCTTTTTTTTTTCATTTTATTTATATCTTATTTATTTCAATTTTTTGCCCATTCGTTTGCGACGTGTGTATCGATGTGGCACATTTTATTGCAATGCTCTCTTATCCTCTGGGATGCAATTTTAAAATATTGCTCACACTTCTTATATCTTGTCCCTCGGCCGAGCCAAGTGGAACTCCATTTATATTTCATGTTTTCCGTTTCGTTTTCCCCCTCACTGGTTTGTCTTGTCACCATCGCCGTTGACTTGAGTGATTGTAATAAATTATTGCCAAGTTTATCAGAGCCAACACACTGAAGCTGTAGCTTTGCAGTTGCCTTTTAGTCAGCTTAAAGTGTCAATTGAATCGATTTCCCAAAACATTAAACTCAAAACTATCAATTTCCTACTGCAAATCATGTATAGAATTTGCCTTGCTAATCGAGCAGTCTACTCTAAGCTGTGGGCTGTCAGTGTATTATTTAGTGTGTGCATGTATTAGTGAGCTTTCACATTGGAAACTTTAAGCTGCAATTTGCACTTCTAAGTTTTGCTTAAAGTTCACACATACTCATGTCCGTTAACTGTTTTGTAAAAACTTTCGATAGTAGAACTAATAAACTTGTTGTTGTAGTAGTAGTTTTTAGAGTTTTCTATGTAAAATTTACATTTTTAGTGTCACGACATTAAAAATTGTTTAACTGCAGCTTAATAAATTCGTTGTTTAAACACAATTATATCTAAAAAAAAAAAAATATCTGCAATAAATAAATATAAATTTCATTTCAGATTATTTTAATAAATTTAAATTCAATACATTTTTTGTTACATAAATAAATAATAAAGTAAATAAAGTGAAAATAATCTGTTATATATGCATAATTATGAATTGTATTTTATTTTATTTTTAAATATTTAAATTGCATTTATTTAAGAAACATTGTACGTCTTTTTATATTATCTTGTCATGTTGCTAGGGGTCATACCACTTTCTTATCGATTGTGGTGCTCAAACTTAACCCAACAAATTTTAAACATTATCAGGCGTGCGTTGACTTCCACTTGAATTCCATACGAAAATTCGTGAGTTAGCACATACAATTCCGTTCTCTAGCTGATTAGATCAATATAAAAGTACAGGGTAAAGTAAATTATTGAAAAACAGAAGGGAAACAGACATATTGTAAGCGGAAATGCTACGTCGAACGGCTTTCAACAATCGCGGAGCTCAACACAACTTTGGGCAGGTAAGACTTGAAAGAGGCATAAAGCTCTAGTTTCTAGCTCAGTAATATATGTATGTGTTCAATGTAGGTAGTAATATTGGAAGGTACGAACCAACAAGGCCCTGCTAATCGAGTGGCAAATGCAGCAAAATTGTTTAACTATGTGCAGTTGAATGATCGGGAAAACTGGCTGTTCCAATTAGGCCTCAGTAGTTCCTGTGCCCATAAACTGGCTATGAAATCGCTAGAGCATTCCGAATTCAATTTGCTGCATTTACAGCAGCGTTGGAAACGTGTCTGCCAACTGATGGGGCCCGAACGACAAGCCCAGGCGGATAAAATTGTATTACACGAGATAGAAGAGCTTCTGCAGCGTCCAGCATATCGAAGGGAATGTCCCAGAACTCCATCGCCACCTCGTGACATTGACTGGAATCAAATTCGCGATAATACGCCGTTGTTAGATGGTGATGAGGTGAACTGGGGATATTCTGGACCAACTGCTAATCGATATGCACTCCAAGGAAAGACTTCGACGCCTGTAAGCGATGTGCAGCGTTATCAACCTGATGGACACTCAAGTGAGGAGGATAACAATAATATAGATACTGTTGCAGATATAGAAAATAATTATCGTAATAAGAATAGGAGATCGTTGGATTTTGATGCCTACAATTCAAATGGGTACAACAATAAGGTGGAATATCGTGGGGAGGATGTGTACGACATAAATGAAGATCCTCGCTATTTTCGAAATGATTTCCATGTTCAACATCCTAATTACTATGAGAACAGGAATAATCGATACTACACTTATAAGCATGACGACTATAATTTTGATGCACAGCCCCGCAATATGGAAGAGAACTATTCCGGGAGGCATTCGCCAAATTCTACAGACTACCACCCAAATGAGAGGATCGATAATATGGGAAATAATGAGCAGGATGATTATGGATATCCCATGCAACAACAAAGCTATAATACTTATCACAGCAACAGAAATAACCAGAACTATGTTTATAATAGCTATTCATTTTCGATTGAGACTCAGTTCCCAACTTATGTGAACCAGAAGAGGACCTACAGCGTAGAATACAACACTCGCCACTCAGGCAAACGCCATGCCGAACCGGTATTTGAGCCAGACCATCAGGTTCAACCAAAGAGACGCCACATGGAGCAACAGACAAATAGACATCGGACAGAAAAATCCTTTCAAATTGGCTCTTTCGAAATACCCCACATTAGATACCGGCATGACCCGTTGCCGCAACCAGAGTATAAATCCTATGTCATCAAATTCTTTCAACGTGAACATTCTTTAATTATAGGCGAAGCATCTGCTGTTTCCAAAAACATAGATCCGAAAGAATTGAGAGCTAAGATTTTGGGGCGTTCCGTACATTTATCTCGTGCAGCGGGTAAGCAAATCCGTCGTAGTTTTCGACAATCTTGGATTAACATTTATCGAGAAAAGAATTACATGGAATGGGATCTTTGGTGGCAGGACTACAAGTGGTGCGAAAAAGCCATTAGAAAGGAGCTAGAAAGATACGAAGGCGTTGATCTGCACAATAAATTTCTACAAAATAAACTCAATTACGAAAGGGAGGGATCGATACGAGCACTCATGAACATGGTTCAGATGGTATTCAATTTGAATACAAGCAATTATCAATCGATAATGGCTACAATATTCGAACTAATGAATACTGATTTTTTGGAGAAGTTAAGAACGATCGATATGGGACATTTACAGGATTTGATACGTTATTTACCCAATAATTCGTGGATATATATGATGCGCAGCATGGTTTATTTGTGGGGTCTTTATAGTCAAATCCAAACCGATTCATCTGATGCCAAGAATCTGGTTGTAACACAAGCACAGTGGAACAGTCCACTCTTTCATTGGCTGGCCAAACAGGCCTATGCGGAACTGAAGCTAATCAGCCAAATTGAGTGGCCAGATCACGACATAAAGTATTCATCTATTTGAGATTTGAATAGTTTATGACTTTAATGAAACTCATGAGAACTTATTAGTAGTATTATTTATACTTTTTGCAGAATATATCTGCATTTAATTTAAAGAGAACACTTTCTTTGTTAACACATTAAACTGTACCACTTTCTGTACCACTTATGCATCCGCAGAGAGAGCGCTCATAGCTGAGCTTTTAGCGTATTCAGCATGTAACATGCGTGTGAAGAGAGCTCTCATAGCTGTGAGCTTACAAATGTACGCAGCTTATGCATTTGTGTGAAGTGAGCTCTCGCAGCCATGAGCTTTTAACAACAATGCAGCTTCTTTTGAGTGAGTTTCGCACTCTCATCGCTATGAGCGCTGATCAGACGCAGCTTAAGCATTCTGCGTAAAGCGTAAAGTGTTAATATAAATTGGTAACGACAAAAAAAGAAGTGAGATACTGTATAAAAATCTCTAAAGCTGAGCTTGAGAACTAAAGTGGTTTGCAGCGTTCCTTTAGTACTATTTGTATGGCAAACAAAAATTCAACGCATTTATTTTCATTTTGCAGTGTGTTTTTTTGTGCGTCGCTTGCATAAAGTTGTTTAATTTGTTATCGCAAAGTGCACCTGAGCCAGAGCTCTCGACTCGATGGCTAAGGGCACAGGATGAGGAGATGTAGAAAAGCCAACTGAAGAAGCCCAAAGGCAAATGAATAAACCAAAAGGGAACAACAACAACAAAAAAAGTGGTGACAAAAAATTGCAAAACGTTGTTGCATATTAATCCGACAGAGTATTTCACTCAGCGGGTGCCTCAACCGCAGTCATGCAGACAGGCAGACCGAGTCAGAGAGAGAGAGAGAGAGAGAGAGAGAGGGTGAAAGAGAGGGGAAGGCGGAGAGTGAGTGGGAGACAGACAGACGAGCGAGTCCTGGCCAGGACATAGTACGTGCTGCGACCGCGAAAGACATTTATTGTATCCTTAGCGCGCTTGACAGACGCGTGCTGAGACGATGATGAATTTGCCAACGTTGTCGCGTAAAAAACTTGGCCCGACTTTTCGTCAGTATTGGTTTAAAGTCGGTGGCAATGGCTGTGGTGGATAGTGGGGAGTGGGGAGTGAAGAGGGAGCTGCGCATACTGCTGGGAATTGGGCAACCGGCCAGGCAGATACCAAGTGACAAAAAAATGCAAATAAAATGCCAGCTTATTAAGTGAAGTGGGGCACAGTTGAGGGCGGACACGGGTAGCTGCTCTTAAGTTGATTGAAAAAGGTGATGCCAAGGTTCTGTATACCCTACACGCAATAGCAGACAGGGTGTGCCCTCGTTAATATTACATTACTTAACTAAGTTTGATGTGTTTCATATTATAGCTTATTTAGTATGTGAGCTAAGGGTTGGTTTGAAATTTGATTAGTTCATTTAATTACTGGGTATCTTATAGTTAATCAACTATTTTTAAGAATTCTTTCAGGTTTCGCTTTTGCTCGATGTCCTGTCAACATTTCTGCCGCTCTGCTGAGTTAAATATAAAAGCTGGTTGCACTTTCAAGTGCTTCACTCTAAGTGGACGCTATTTATTTATATTTGCGATATTTATATTTATTTGTCAATCAATTGAAAAGGAACGAAAAAGAGCAGAAATTGTGCTGTTCAGCATTTCAGTAAAAAAAAAAAACGACACATAATAATTGTTTGGAGTCTATTATGTGTAAAATACCTTTCGATTTGTATAGAAATTGATGGAAAGCCAAATCAAATGGGATAAACAAGTAAATTAAAGGTGTCATGTGCAAAAACATACACACTTTCCAGGGTTATGTATGTAAGGGAGTGTGTAAAGAACATTTATCAGGCCTTCGAGGTGTTTGCATACATTCAACGTTATTATATTTAACTTAAAATTGTATCTTCGGGCATTGAGCTTATGACTTTAAAACTTGATGCGACACAAGCGAGCGGCAAATAAAATGGGGACACATCCCCTTCTGACATACCTGAGTAACTTAAGTATCTGTTTCTCGAACTGAGATACCAAATTTCAATTGTGTAAAGGTTAACAGAGATTTCGGCAGATTTATGTGTCACTCGTGAGTCAGTTTATTTCATTCGGTAATATTAACCCAACTAAAGAGAGATATTTGCATTGGATAAGTCGATTCTGAACATCATGCTCAAAATTTAATTAAAATTCAATTAAAACAAAGCACGCACGTAGTCCACCCAGCGAGACGCTCAATCATAATCATAATTTTAATTTGTACTAAATTAAATTACGAGAATTCCCACATCCCAAAGGCCCTTAGACAAGGATACTCTTAATTGTCAATGTGCGCTCGCACTCGACTAAATATTTAGCAACTAATTGCAAATTGTAAATCACATTTGCATTAACATTTAATGGCTCAGCAATTCATTTGCATTTTGTTTGCATTTGAGTCTGCGGCTGCTTTCTGATTACCCGATACCTGTGTCCTGAATATCCTGCCGTATCCAGTCATTCGAAAGCTCATTTCATTAACACGTTGCAAAGAGTTTAACATTCATAAAATTTTTGCATATGTGCGCAACAATTGCGAATGATTAAATTAATTATTGATAAATATGTGTTAATGACAGGTGGAGAGAGTAAGCAGAGCTATCAAATGCCCTGTAAACTCATGACTCTCCACAACAAATTCCAAACTATTCAATTGGATTTTTATAAAGTTATGGATTGTGCATACAAACATTGTGCATAGAGGATATACAATTGATTAAAACCACAACATTATGAGAAAAAATCAATTAATTAACAATTAATCATAAAGTCAAAAATCAAAAATATGTAATAATAATAATACAAAACAAGCGGATCAGTCGAGCGCGCGCGACAGTATAAAACCCTGTGCAGTTTTATAAATTAAGTATTTTGCTTATAATAGAAATAAGAACGTAGCAGGTGTTTATTAAAGAATACTCTTTTGAAACTATTATTTAGCATATGATTTCTGCTTATTTCTTGCTTATAACAGCAAGCTTTCACATATGTATACATATTCAATCAAAGCTGAGTGTTACGACACTTAATTTACTTATGCTTGTGTCGTAGTAGTTCGCTATCTCGCTCGCACACATGTGCAAATATGGTAAGCAGACGCATGTATCACAGTCGTTCGCTGTCTCGCTCGCTCACATGTGCTGCCTGCTGCTCAACGATTCCGTGGAAAAAAAATAACTTTAATTTCTTTGCTGATTTTCTGTCTTATTTATAAACCGATCTTGATGAAACTTTCAGCGTTCCTTCTATATATCATTCTTAACGCACTTGTTAAGTTAGAAGTGTCTACGTTGAGAAATGTGGCCATAATACGTTTTTTTTGAATTGCGGGGGTGGGGGGAAAGATATCGAAAATCTAACATAAACTCGATCTGGAGAGGGTATACAGGAACCTTCATGCCAAATTTGGTGTCTCTAGCTCTTATAGTTGCTGAGATCGACGCGTTCATACAGACAGACGGACAGACGGACAGACGGACAGACGGACAGACGGACAGACAGACGGACATGGCTCAATCGACTCGGCTATTGATACTGATTAAGAATATATATACTTTATAGGGTCGGAGATGCCTCCTTCTGCCTGTTACATACATTTGCACAAAATTATTATACCCTTTTTTGCCCATTTTTAATGGGCACAGGGTATAAAAAAAAAAATATAACGCATCAACAATTAAATTCATAGACGCACAGGGAGAGGGTAACATTCCAAATAGATACGGGGAAAAAATGCTCAGCTTTTTTATACATAATTCATAATTCATTAGAATATATTTATAGCAATCGAAATGGATGTATAACTTACTAAGAATACAGTATAAATATTCAATTAAAAAATTCGTAGTATTTATTAATTAATAGCCTGAAATGTTTCTTTTAAATTTATATTTAAATTGTATAAAATAAAATGAGACATTCTTAGATTCAACAACAAAATGCCCAATGTAATTTAAATAAAATTAAAAAAAAAGAATTGGTATGACTTGTAAATTTGTGAACAATTTGTTGCAAATGAAAAAACAACAAGAACATTTGTAAATATTCTAGGTTGCGTACAGATAACATCCTGTTGCACATTCGTTGAACAAATACAATTCATAATATACGAATGCCCATGTTTTGCAATAGTTTTGCTGACACTTTTACTTTTGCCACATTTATCAAAATTGGTATCTATATTTATTTAACAAATATACAATGAAATTGGCCCACACTCTATGCTCCGCTGGCCATCGCAACGTTTTTGCATATTTTCAGCAACATTTACTTTGGTATTGGATGACAAATTGCATTTGAGGTTTTTAGTCTGGACATTGATTTAATTATAAAATGAATTTTCCAGTTAACTGGCAATATGCAATTTTCCGTAATGTCTTTTACCTTTTTGAAGCGTGTCCAAAGTTTGCGGCCAGGCAACTTCTTGATGTTGCATGTGTTGAATATCAGAATGCCTCTGGCGTTTGCCTGTCATGTCTCTGTCTCTGTCTCTGTCACTGTTTCTGTCTCTATCTACATCTCTGTGTCTGTGTCTGTTTCTGAGTCTACCCGTCTGTCTGACGGCTGGGTAATTTCATTACGAGTTTTATGACTTTTAATTAATTTTGAAAAGTGCACAATTTTACACCCTGGCTACTAGTTGGGCAGTTTGTTAGCTGGCTGACCGGAAGAGTGCCATAATTTCCGCATAAAACTTGATGCAAGGCGGCAGTTCATCTGCAATTCGAATGGCAAGGACCAAGGAACAAAACCGGAGACTCGTCCGTCTCGACTCGAGGACAACTCGTTTGTGCAGCTGTGTAACAAGCGTCAACAACATTCAATTAATTTTCCATACTTTTCGGTCACACACAAAAGGCAAACTTTTCAGTTTGCAGTTTTCAGTTTGCCGCTTACAGCAGCCGAGCATCCAAATGTTCATCCGGCTTTTGTTATAAACTTTATGCTTATTTACAGACAACAATGCATAAAACTTACATTGAAATGAGCAAAACGGATATGACAAGCGATATACCCTGTGTCTATGAAAATTGAGCAAACAGAGAGTTGCATAAAGTAGCTAAAGAAAATTGAATTGGATTGTTATTTGCGCTGAAGACAGGCTAAACAGGGAATCTGTTGGTGGAGCATTATTGAAAATTACAAAAATGAAAAGCGATTGCCTTGAAATTCAAGTTATTGAATTGTCATTATAGTGGCATTGAAATTACTTCAGTCGTAGACTAAACACACACTCAAGTGATCTATTTCACATTCATAGAATCCTTCCTGTCCCGCTCTATAGAACTATAGATTCGCGATGTCTGCCGAGGTGGAGGAAATGCTGAAACGCTTTATGGGCATTAAGAATATTGTGGGCATCATTGTGGTCGATTACGATGGGATTGCGATTAAGTCAACGTTGGATAACCAACAATCTGTACATTATGCGGCCCACATGCAGACGCTGACGGAGAAGGCACGTCAGGTGATTTTAGATTTGGATGCGACCAATGAGTTTATATCAATGCGAATGCGTACAACATATTTCGAGATAATGCTGATGCCCCATGAGAACTACTTTATTGTTGTCATACAAAATCCCAGTGATTAATCCATTTTAATTAATTGTTTTACATTTCCAAATTTTCAAATTAAAGTAAAATCTAAAAGTAAATGTGTTGCAACGATCGCTTTAATCAGACATTCTGTGAATTTAAATGTTAAGTTCATTTCATAGACTAAAAGTCAATTTAATAACCGCAATAAAAGCATTCTGTGAGAATGAATAATGTGAATACGAGCAATATGTGTGCAGCATTTACTCCACATTATTCGCATTCCATCATTGCAAATTATTTGCATTGGGAATTCCATTGAATTGAATTAAAATGCAAATATCCTCGAATTGAGGCACCTTCTGCTCTCTCTTTCTCTCTCTCTCTCTCTCTCTCTTTCTCTCTCTCTCTCTCTCTCTCTCTCTCTCTCTCTCTCTCTCTCTCTCTCTCTCTCTCTCTCTCTGTTCCCATCTTTCTTCAGCCTGTCGAAACTTATTTACAATAAATGAAGACTGAGTGTTGCAGTCGCGGCATCAAATAAACTTTTAATATTTTATCCCATCAAACGTTGTAATCCCAGCGAGATGATGGAAAAGCTTTTCATTATTTCATTTAATTAAATGTTGTTATGAATATATAAATTTATATATGCAATACTCGATTGTAGACACAACTGAGTGTCACAAATAAATAAATGAGTAAATAACACGATGCAATCGGAAGGATAACTAACTGCATTGGCTTATACATCAATGGTGTCACTCGTAATAATCCTTTCCATCATTTCCCTTATTCACTTCCTCTATCTAATGCCAACTAGCCATGCGAATGTGAAAGCTGTTGAGCCGTGATAATTTTATTAAGTGAGAGTTGTGGAAGCATCGAGGCGTCGAAGCGAGGTGAGAAATTGATGCAAATGCTGTTAAATGTGTCATTGGGATAGCAGGCCACAGGTCAAGAGATCAGCTAGGCAAGCTAGAAAAAATAATATAAATCTCTTATAGATAAAGTCATTTCAAAAGAGGATAAACATGGGAAGAAGGAAATCAAATATCGCTATAAAAAATATATGATTCAGTTATGATTCTGCTGCAGAGTTAATGAAGTTAACGCAATCTTGAAAGAAGTTAATAATACTAAAAGGTGAGTCTACAAAATACCCTGTAGTTTTAGTACACACATATAAAATGAAGTCTCTATCGGTTCCTTATCCCTTTCCCTCTGATTCACATCTCTTCTATATCATAACTTGCATAAAGTTGCTCAAGCAACCTTTGTAGATAGTTTCTGCGGCAGTTTGATGATTTGATTTAAAAATATTTCCACTTTTACTGTCGTTCAGTCCTTTTAAATGTCAACATGTCAAAATTAATAATAGATTTGTTTTTCCAAATCACATAAACATAACAATAATTGGATTCAAGTTTCTCTGTGCAGTTGTTGGCAACTGTGCGGAAAATGCGTATCCAATGAGCTCACACTTCACCACACAATTGCACAAACTCTGTCATCAATCCATCATTCCATCAATCAATCAATACATCAATCAATCAATCCATCATCATTGAATCAGCAACAATATGGCCAGCAAGCATTCAACAGACCAACAGCTCCAGCGGATGCGCCGACAATTCCTGCAACACGACCAAAGGGGGGATGCCAAAATTGGACACTCGCAATTGGGCGACTGTCTGCGTCTCTTGGGCCTCAATCCCACTGAGGCGAGCATACGTCAGCACATCCGACAGATGTGTGAGCAGCGCATTGAACGCATTTCCTTTGACGAGTTCCTGTCCATCTACAATAGCATCCAGGAGACAGAGACCAGCGTTGAGGCCGAACATTTCATAGCCGGTTTGAGCTACTTCGATGAGCAGAATACTGGATATATATCTGCGATGAGGCTTAGACATATATTAGGCAACTGTGGCGAGTGTCTCACCAAGTTCGAATTGGACGAACTATTGGAAAATCGTGTAAATGATCGAGGTTTGGTCAACTATGTGGAACTGGTGTATGCCATCATGAAGGAGAACTAGACTAGATCAAACAGAAGCTATTCAGAATAACCCAAACACAATACAACGGAAATACATATGCAAAAAAAAAAGATTGTTTATTGAATGACATAATACTAATAAAAAAAAGTAAGAGTTTTTATCTCTTTAATTACTGGAGTTTTCTATAAGATTCTATTCTCTATATATGACTACTGATTGGGTTTTTGCTGCAATGGCATTATAATAGCTACGGTTCTTACATCTTTCATCATTAGATTTACGTAGGGATTCATCGAATCTGCGAATTGGAATCTTTACTTCTTAATCAGAATTCCTTTTGAAATTTGTATAAATTTCAGTTTTCATTTCCAAAAACTAATCAGAGCTGATTCGGCTTAAAATAGTCAGCCTCCAATATCCCTTAATCAATATTTAGTACAGTGAAACCATTCTCGTGCGCAGCTTTTAAATTTTCAATGTGACATTTCAATTTTTGGACACACAATTGACGCATGTCGCCGATGCTGGGGCAGCCGTTGCATGCAACCGAAATTGCATTGTTCGAGGTCATTTCAATGGCTAAAGTTCGTCGAAAATACTCATAATAATTCAGTATGTCGTCTGTATTGCTGCTGTTGCGCATTTTAACCGATCCAAAAATTGTCAATATTTGACAGTTGTAGGGATGCTGTGTACGTCAGAGGGGGGATGCCCGAAGCGAGCTGCCAGCTGCCAGATGCCAACATCATTATAATCGGATATAAAATGATTCCGGAACTTAGCTTACTGGCTATAACATTGATGGGGAAATAATTTGAATTGCATCAGCCTAATTCTAATGCCTCAATGATGTTGCTGATGACGCTGCCTTCCATTCAATGCTCTCCTCTTCCCCATTGGCCATATGCAGCAATTGACAACTGCAACTGTCTGTGCCTCAGCACTAAAATACATATTCAACTGTCAGTTATTGCCTGGAGAGATCTGCATATGGAAATGTCAAAACTATTTCAGTAACTGTCACATTTTCACAATTTTTGTCACTTTCCTTTCGTTTGTACAACGAAATCAAAATCAATTTTAAATTTGAATATAATATTTTTATACAGAAAAGACACTAAAGCAAGGTAGAGTTAAAAAGACAAGTTTTGTAAGATGAGTACCCGTCGTGTGAATTCGGGGCCCTTCAGTGTTAGTCCACAATTGATGATATTCTATGCACCTTACGATCGCACTCAGAGGCGAATCATGACAATTATGAATCCCACTGCGGGTCGATTGCTTTTTAAGATCCGTTCGAATGCACCATATAAATATTGTGTTTGTCCAAATTGTGGCTGTGTGGAACCGTACGATACCAGCGAGGTGAATGTCAGTCTAAATTACTTTGATTTCCACGATGATAAGACCTATAATCATCATTTCTCTGTCCTTTGCATTCGAGCGCCATGCAATGATGACAAGCTGCAAAGTGAAACAATAATGTGTATCTTCAAGAAAGTGCATCAATCGAAGATCCATAGTGTCTGTGTGCCCATCGAGTTGAAACCAAAACCCATATGTATACCAAAGGCGGAATTGGAGAGGCTATTGCCACCAGAGACACTGAAAATACTGCGGGGGAATTGCCATACCGTGGGTCTAGATCATCTGAGGCATATGCCATTGCCGATCAAGAAGAGGAAACATTGTGGCTTAATGCGTACGCTAGCGACCTTATTCGCTATTATAACTACCTTAGCAGGGGGTAAGCCTCAGCTAGAGTGAAAGCTTTCAAATTCAAGTGACACAAGCTGAAATTGTTAAGAAATAACTGAGCTTTTATCTTCTTTAGTAGATTTCTAGAGATTTAAACTTCTTTTTGATTTAAAAGCTTATCCGAGTGAGCTTTTAAAGCTCCTAGTTGCTTGCTTTATACACCTAAGTAATCCAAAGTTCTGCAGCTGCTTATTAAACTGAATTTTCGAGTATCTTTAATTAATTAATTAATCTTCTACTTAAGCATTTATTTAACCCCCTGTCATTGAGGTCTAATGCTGATTTATTTATTTTCTGCCACTTTTACAGCTTTTATACAACGTCATAACATTGAACAACTGCTGTATATGCATTTAAAACTGGATCAGGTGGAATTTTAAAAGTTAATGAACAATGATCAGCCAATTCGATTTGATAACATTATTTGATTTTTGACAGCTGCCCGCAGACAATATTTTCTGCTATTTACATTTACACATTAATTCAACCAGAATTGTCCAGTTAATTCGCTTCAATTAATCAATAATAATGCCAACCTTTTGGTCAATTTTAATTGAATTCTCACTGCATTTAATCCATAAAATTATTGCTGGATTTAAGCTGAAAGGAGAGACAGAGTCTCCCTACTGAACGAATGAAAAATCACTTAATTACTGCGCCGACGACAAGGGCAACCGATACGTGAAAGGTCAGCTTCGCCCAGGTGGGCGTGGCTGCATTTCCCTTCCGTTGTGATGGACTTCATTAACTTGCGGGGTATATGCTGATTAGGCGTTTCGACTGCGGGTTTAATTTAGTGTTGGCCACAAATACAAGAGCAAAGCATAACTATAACCACGACTGTAGCCACAATCATAGCCACATCAATAACAATAGCAATGCAAATGCACATTGATTAACGCGACTTGATTATAAATTACTCAGTTAGCCTTTATTTAAACATATGTTACAGCGTTTTGTAGAACTACAATTGCAACTACGAAGCAGTTTAAATTAGTTTTTTGAATCTGAATAATAGATCGACTCAAGTAAAACCTCAGTACTGCCTTCTTCTATATACAATATCTTTATAACAATAGAAGAAAGCTAAATTTACTTGCTTGCTCTAAGAAGTTGGTAATCTCTGCTGAGAATAATGAAAACTGCTTCCCACTGCCTCGTTCCTTGTTTCTGACATATCATAAACTGTTTCTGGCTACCTTGAAAGTTCCCAACGAGTTGAACAACATGCAAGTCTCTCCGCTTATCATTGACTTAGCTAAGTCATTGACTAGCGGAAGTAACAAAGAAGAAAGTATTCGTTTGGCTTTTCAATTAAAAAGTGAATTTCTAAACGATAAGCCAGTCATAAGTTAACTATTTAAAGACCTTTTCGAGTTTACCAAAGCAACGAGGTTTCCTATAAAAGCAGAAATGCCAAAACGATTTCAGTTCAGACAGAAACTTAAAATGTTTACCAGATTGTTTGTACTGCTTTCGGCGGCAACGTTACTCTCCGCTTATCGATTACATAATATTTCGAATGTGGAAGACTTAAAGAGAATGGGAATTGATGGTCGTATCTATGGAGGAGTCGATACATCGATTAAGACTATACCTTATCAAGTATCTCTGCAGGAGAATGGAATGCATTTGTGTGGTGGCGCCATTCTCAATCCCAGGATCATTGTGACAGCTGCTCATTGTGTGTTCGATAAACATCCAACGGAACTTCATGTACGCGCTGGCACCAGTGTCAACAACAAAGGTGGAACTCTTGTTAGGGTATCCGATATGTCTGTGCATGATCAATATTCGGATTTCAAAGTGGTAAATGATGTCGCCGTGCTGCTGTTGAGCTCATCTCTACATCAATGCTCCCAAATGAGAAGCATTTCCCTTGCCTCGTCACGGCCTAGAGATGGTGCTATGGCCATTGTTTCCGGTTGGGGACAAACTGAAAAAGCATTATATTCGACAAAGCTGCAAAGTGTCCATGTGGGCATTGTGCCGCGTCGGGAGTGTGCTGATGCCTATGGCCATGGTATGATCAGAGCGGAGACAATCTGTGCCAGTGCCGCTGGCAAAGATGCCTGCCAGGGTGACTCGGGTGGTCCATTGGTTTACAATGGCCAACTAATCGGCATTGTATCCTGGGGCAATGGCTGTGCTCAACCCGATTATCCAGGTGTCTATACAAATATTCCGCTGCTGCGCAAATGGATTTTGAGAGCAGCGAAAAAACTACGCAATAAAGTGTTGCATTAATAAATTGAGTAAAACTGAAATAAATAATTGCATATTCCATTTAAAGCTGTAAACTCGTGAGAAGATTCTCTGCAGTTTATAAAGTTTATAAAGCGAAGCCAGAACAATCAGTGAGCTCAGTTGAGTGTGTATAAATGCAGAAATATATGTGATAATGCTTAAAATAAACGACATTCCGCGCTTGCTAATCATCTTTTTAATCTACTAACATAAAATATTTGATTACAGAGTTGTTTCGAGTTCAACTTTAACTTTTTAACTGACGTGTATGCCAGAACTTACAGATAACACTATATTACATAAATTATACAAATATTTGAAGCTTAAGTTATTCACTTAAAAAGAGAACAACAGCCAATAGTAATATACATTGTTGCTCTTGAATTAAGCAGAACTGAAAAAGGAATAGCAAAAGATACTTAAGCCAAATAATCTAAAGTAAAACGTTGGATAAAAATGCTTGCTGTAAAATATTAAAGCTTAAATTAACCAGCAGCTGTGGCCGCAAAACATGGCCATAGATTTGGCATAAAACAAGGCCAAGAGAAAGAAAAGAAGGGAGATCAACTAATCCTTTTAACGATTAATGGTTAGCCATACAAGAAATGCGAATGTGAGCATATAAATAGCTAATCAGGAATCTGGAAAAGCATCTCTAATATCGTGCTGCATCGTGCTGTCTGCCCTCCGTTCAAATCACACAACTCAATCAATTGGATCGATATACTAATATACAAGGCTCGCACAATTAGTCGCACATGGCGTATGCGTAATTTGCGTGTGTGCTGCTGTAAGAAGGAATTGGGCCAAAGTTCTTACTTGTGTTTATGAAGCATTTTAACCTTTGAGGCCGCTCTCATCCATTCGCATGACGTGCTCTTCGTCCATTAATCGCTTTTTACGCGATATTTCCATTTATGTATGCGAATATGGCCCAGCAGAACTGCAGCTCTATGGCCTTGTGCTGGTAATCCATTTGTACGCAACTTTTAATGCCCTGTAGAGAAAGATATGGGCATAACTGGTTTTCTTTGCAGCCCAGACGAGCTGCTGTTTAAGTGAGAAGTAAGAGAAGGCTTGCTTTAGGGTATTTCCTAGTCGTTTACTCTCCACACACAGTAGCGCAGACTTACTCGCTTAATGCTAGGCCACATTTCAGGCTGTCACCAATACCCATTACTTATTACACACCCAACATTCCATTCCATCGCAACCCATCTTAACCAATGCTTTCCAAACAATGGAAGTCCGGGAGTAAATGCATTCAGGCTGAAAACTCCCTTATGAAAGGCAACACTTCATTTCATTTGTGTGTGGCAGAAAGAATCTTTCGGCTGCTACGAGTGCAAGTGGCAGTTGCATCCTTACAGCTGTTACACACTTCACATTAATCCTTGGACCCTTGCCTCATTCACCTTGACATCATCAAAGGACTTTCTCTGAACTCCCTCATTTTCGCCTTACTTTTAACGTTTTTAATGAGTTTCACACAAAAGAGAAGCAAATCAAGGCACGTCCTGGCATCAAAGAACGCAAGTAAAAGCAAACAAATTGTGATTTCTTTAGAGTTCATTGCATAATAATAATAATGATAAATTCAAATACTTCATCTCAAAAGGGCAAATGATGAAATCTAAGTGGTACATTTGTAAAAAAATGATTGTAAAGTCAAATTGAATATAATAAGACTTGCTAAATTGAAGCTTAATAGTCTTAACACTCTTCTTATATAATGAACATAACAAGGAATTAACATAGGAACGAATTTAATTATAATTAATTACAACTCCAAGGCAAACTATTGTTAGATTTTCCTTATAACAAAAATCATTTGAAAATTAAAATAAAAAGCTTGGAACACAGTAGGCAAAGGAATATGTATTTCATTTTAATAAACTCATTACATAAGCTGTTCGACAATCTGCAACAACTAGTGGAAAAATAAACAAGAAATAAATTTTAAGAAATTTTAAGTAGTACTGATTTCCAGTGTTTATAAACAAATTCAATATGTGTCTATGTGAGTCTTGTAGTTGGTTGGATGAATGGTGTTGGCCGCTTGAAAAGAAAGCGTTCTTTATTGCAATTTGGACGATAGTTCATGCTGCTATTTTTCTAATCATGGATTTCGTGTTTTTTATATGTAAGTAAATTTTCAATTTATTTTTTTTATAAGATAAGCGAATTTATTCTTTCATGATTGTTTCAGTATCTATACTCGACAAGGAGTCCCTTGATTTTACTTTCATATTTTCAATACCCCATTTGATTGGTGGAATTCTAATGCTAATTGCCATTAAAAAAGTAAGTAAATGATTTATATATATATATTATATTGTGACTAATAAATTCCTTTGTTTGACTAGTCAAAGGCTGGCATTTATCTAGCTGGCCTTATACTTAGTTCATTCTTCCCCTTCATTTTCTTCCCATTCATATATATGGCAGGTAAGTTGAAAATATTACAAGATGCTTCCCATCAATTATATTTTGCACTCATACTCTCCGTTTTCAGTCATGCAAATCATCTATATAATGATTGGATGTAGATACTATAGTACTGTGCTCAAATAAGCCAAATTAACATTTATAAAACCAATCGCAAAGTGGGAAGTTTGACAAAACGGTGGCAAAACAAAATTTCAAGTGTAAATTAAAATAAATCCGTAATCAAAGTGCAATGGTTACCTATATCTGTATACCCTGTACCGTGGGTTTAATAACTGTGCAAATATATATATATGTATATTTTGGATTTATTTCAAAACGTTTTTTTTTTAAGCAATAAAAATTGTATTAAATTCGAATTATTTTTATATATTATTTACAGTTGCTCAACATGTTTTACATTAAGACCATCCTGACCAATGCAAATAATTGCACTTTAAATCAGAAAAAATGGAAAAATGTGTGTGTCTATGGGGAAAAAACAGACACTCAGTTGGCATACGCATTGCTAAATATTTAAGTGGCAATGAATACAAATTGTGTTGTCAGAAATGGTAGATTCACTGTGGAAATCATTGTGCTTATACTGAACCGTCTTTTTACGTTGAAATAGTAAAGGAAATTAAACATCGTTCGTTTGGAGTAGATCTTACTCTGGGCTTTAAATAGACTTCGTGCAAGTTTCATCCACTAATTTTGACTGAAGCGTACAAAACTTTGCAAGTTAAACGATGCTGTTAGTTAATTGAATGAACTAAGGCAAAGAACAGCTACTCCCCCACTTTATCAGGAAAATTAAGCAAATAAAAGTTTGAAAAAGAAAGTGAATTGTTCCGTAGATCATATGGAAAGTTTTATACTACAATACATCTGATGAAAAAACTTTGGCTTAATTTTGACTACAGAAGGTTTTCAGCTCAATTCAATTGCCAGTTAAAGCTTTAATAATTGATTACTAAAGGATAAATGCCAAAATACAGAGTGTTAGACTATGGGATATTGAGTACTAAGATAACCCACGTTGTTGATAACAAAAATGTGTAATCTTGGCCAATTATGAGTATTACAAGTTGGAAAGGTTACACAATACGTCGTTTAAATGTCTGAAATGAAGTCATTAAAAAATTCCTGAAATCAAAGCTATTTCTGGACGAGCCTTAAGTTCAGAGAAACTTTTTGCAGTAATAACTCAACGCGTTCTATTATGTATTTAAAAATGTACTTATTGGGCTGTCGCATACAGAGCAACATAAATTAAAAAGTCATTAAGTTTTATTCTTGGCACAATTTGTTGTTAGTTTCACGAGTAGTTTCGTTTCCTTTTTGCCCTGCTGGCATTTGCAAGTTGAGGCCAACGCTGAACAGTTTAGCAACTCATTTTTATGATTGAAACGAAAAATTCTGCACTCCTTACAAAATACATTAACAAGCACAAGCACAACAACAACGGCAACAACAAGAATATCAAGAGTTGTTTGTTTAACGGCAACTTTGCAGCAGTCTGCTGCATTATGTGAATTTTATTGCTGATTTTGTCCAGCAATTTGATGCAATTCAAATTTTTTAACTATTTAAAACCAAAAGCCAGTAAAATAAGTTATAGTTACAAATATAGTTGTAAAATATTTCACATAATGCGAATAATATCTTGTATTTGTGATTTCAATTTTGCAACAACGAAAGTATGTTTTTATTTATTTGTACTAATAAATATCTTGATATCTTGCCTTATTTCCCTGCGAGCCAGATCCGATTATTATTAAATGTTAAGAACATTGGACTTTATCTACAAAGTGTTTAGCAAATGTTGTAGCATAATTTGAGTGTATCGGCCGAGTTTTGTAGCACGCAGAGTTTGTAGGACACCATACGTTAAGTGCACTATGATCGCATAAGGCATACCCACCACATGGATGTCAGTGTGTGGTGAGTAACTCACAATTGTCGTTTACAAAGTCTGAATACAATGGTGCTTAAGCGAAGGAGTGAATGAGAAGGAGAGAATAAGATCTAAACAATTTTATTGATTCAAAACCCGTTAAAAATTAATCCATTTCATAGCAAGCGTTTTGGATGTTTGAAAAGTTATGATCAAAGCAGGCAACATATTTGGCTTTAAACTTATGATTATTAGAACTCACAGCACAAAAGATATTCGACATTCAATAATAACTTGTGAAAAGCGAAAAAGATATTTTATTTTATTTAACATAAATTTCAAGTCGTATAAAAACAAATTTAATATGTGTATGTGTAGTAAGTGTAGCTGTGTAGATGAATGGTGTTGTCCGTTGGATAAGAAAGCCGAGTTTTTTGCATGCTGGACTTTTATACATGGCATAGTCTTATCGCTCTTATGTCTATTTTATGATATATGTAAGTATTTATATATTTATCAAATTAATTTAAAAAGATCGAAAAACTATCAAATTTTATTTTATTTAAGTCCAAACCGACATGTGGAATTTTGGATATATAGTTTGGGTGCCACATATGCTTGCAGGGATTTTAATGATGTATAGCGTTTATAAGGCAAGTACATGACTTAAATAATACTAGTGTATTAATTTTATTATATTACTTTCTCTTTCAGAATCAAGCATCGCTTTATCTCTATAGTCTCATAGCTAGTTCGTTTGCTCCCTTTATATTTATGCTTTTTATATACTTGCCAAGTGAGTTGAAACTTAGTTCGAATAGCGAATCAAACTTCTTATGAATTATATTTATTCTCTCACTTTCAGTAATGCAAATTTTCTTTATAATAATTGGGTGCAGATATTATAGTACCGTATTGAAATAAGCATTCAATTGTTGCGATCATAAATTATGAGTGTAAATCGTGTTTGTCTCTTCAGTTTTCATGCGAATTTCAAATGTGATGGATAACTGGAGAATTTATTTAATACATTCTACCGCTCTGCTGCTTTTTCATTACCTATGTTCGTTTTTTTGGCTCACTTTGGTACAATTAAAATGGAAATAAAGCTATAACAATTTACTTTGGTTTCAGTTTTCATATGCCGTGACATACCCACCTTTTACGCACCTTTTGTGGCGCCTCCTTTGCACAATTGTTGACTCTTGCATAAATTATAATTATTAAGTGCAACAGCAGCAGCAGCGGTCACAAACACACAAATTTTATTTTGCTATATTTTGTTGGATGTTGACAGCTCGTTGTTGTTGTTGCTGCTGCTGCTGCTTCTGCTGTCGTTGTAGTTACAGCAATTTGGTGTACCCCAAAGGGTGTGCAACGTTTTAATGTAGTTTTTGTTGTGCTTACATGCTCTGTCACAGCCACAGAAACAAGAATGAACTTATGCATTGCTGACGATTTAATACCCTTACAGATTTAATAATATGCGAATCAAAAATCAAAATCTCATTTGAATTCACAAATTTCTTTAGCAATAAAATTAAAATGTAAATATAATTTTAGAGTTGCTGGTGTTTTTTTGATATAGAATTTGTAATTATATTTGTTGATCGTCTGTTAATATTATGGCTGTATTTCGATGTGAAGAGATATTAATGCCCTCTTTAATACCCTGAAAACACAAAATGAAACAATGGGCAACGATGCGTGCACTAAAAATACACAAGTACAACACACTCACTCACCTGTATACTCGTATTGTGCGTGTGTTCTCCTTTCTAGTTTTGTATAATCGATGTTGCCATGCGCACTTTCAGCCTTTGCCTTTCACTTTACATTCACGGCTTTAGTTTACCTACATTCACAATGCGTTTTAAAGCGGCCTCTTGAGCATGAAGAGCGACAATAAACGGAAGAAATGGAAGAGGAATATATAGAAGAATAGTGAATAATTACTAGCTATCCACAATTAATCGAATCAACTAATTTCTATAAAACATCTATGTTTTTCAGCTTGCCTTAAGTATAGGTTTTAAAGATGACATCGAGTTGAATTCATTCCATTAAAATGTATCTAGTTTATTCCTTTACTAACGATTAAGGCTAAACTTAGATTCTGACATAAATTCCACAAAAGTTCGATTTAGCAACCAATATTTCCAAAACTGCAATAATTTCCCTTGTGCTGCTGGGCGCTTTACTAAATTTGTGGGAAATTTGGTGAGTTTGCGTTGAGTTCACAATTCACATGTGTGTATGTATGTGAGTTTGTGTGTGAGTTGGGTCTTATATCGATATGTGCGTGTGTGCCGGCTTGTTTATCTTATATTTGAAGCGTTTCGACTTTTTTTATGAGACTTTTTGCCGGCATTTATTGCCTGCCCCAAACAAAAGAGAAACAAAAGTGCGTTAACACAATATGCATATATGTATACGTACGCCTATGTGTGTGTGTGTGTGTGTGTGTGTGTGTGTGTGATTTAAGCTGTCAATTGATTGTGTGTGTAAATTGAAATGAGAATGGGAATGCGAATGAGAATGAGAGCACTGTAGGGATTGAGAGACCACGACAGCAGACTACAAATATTTACAGAAGCTTTTGTTTGTCTGATAGATTTATTTAAATATTTATGTTGTTGGATTGTGAAAAGTAACGTAATTGAAATCGCTTTCCCCTTACAATTCTTGTTGTTTTACATTAGATGTTCAATTGAAATTCATAGGGTATAGCGAACAACTTGCTCAGTGTCTTTTAACAATATTAAGATGCATTGAACTGGTGGCATAATTGGACCTAAAAACTTTGACCAGAGTTTATAATATAAAATGCCCAAATGTGGGCCATGTGTTTAGGCTATAGAGGAAATAGGAAAGAGAGAGAGGAACAGAGAGTGAGAGCAAAGTGTGGGGGCAGGCAAGCAGCCAAGCAGCCATAGAAATGAGCCGGCGGTCTTTGGAAAACCCCAACAAATGCGGCTGGCAAGTTATTTAGTTATTTAGAAAACCGCAGAATGCAAATGCAGCAAATGTAGAAAATGTGCCAATTTCCACATTTTCACACACATACACACATAGAGAGCGAAAAAGAGAGCAAAAGCCAAACAAGTCTTTGGTAACAATAAAAAATCGGTGTCAAAATGCTAACGTTAAGAATTTTAAGTACATTTCAAGGTTCTCAATGGCCACGCATTAAGTATACGCAATGTGGCACGAGTATTGCAAATGGATCCAAACACAAAACTAGAAGCGATAACAAAAAGTATACATAAAACGTAGCTATTTGAGTTGATGACAGAATGTCTAGAGATAATATACTATAAATATGAGAACAAACTCCATAAATATTTAATATGCAATAAAACAAAGGTACTGTATTTGTATTCTATTATTTATTACTTGTCTCTCTTTTTTCCCCTTTTAGAGTCATTGCTTTCCATTGTCGGCAGGGAAACGATTTAGCATTTTGGAAAAGTCTTGAAGTGTTTATGTTGAGCTAAAACCCTAAAGCATAGCAATTTCAAAGCCATATTGTCGAGGTCCAAAGTCAATGGCAATTTTACATAAATTTGAATTCTGGAGCAAACGATTTACGGATTTATTGAAAGTACTCATATGCATACGTACACATGTCAGTCCGCCCATGGCAAACAGCCACAACACTTGACTACAATTGTAGAGCGAACGACAGGCAGCAGTCAGACATGTACTTATAAGTCTCAAGTGCAGTCTCGTGCCGCCAATATATCCCTTTTTTTTAGGCCCTCTAAGCCCATACATCAATCGATATATGTAGGCAGTTATCTAGTAGCTGTCTGTGACTTTAATTGGATAAATTGAATTGATTTTAGTTATAGTTCTGTGTATTTATTAAGCATTCTGTAATTTGTAGTACATAAAACACAAATGTAGTACAATTATAAATGGCAATTGTAGTGAAGAGTAAAAAAAACGGATTAAGTTTTTTGCTGCTTGCTGAAGTTGTGCTTCACATGCCATAATTAAATCGAACGACGTCCCCATAGACCATTATTGACATCGTTGCCATCCAAGTTAACACCAATTCCATCCTTTTCAGAAGAAACTGAATATAATTGTGTATTTGCATTAAAGCAGTTAACTTACCTGATTATTTGGAGAGTTCTCCTTATCTGGAATATTATTCCGAAGACAAGTTTAATAAAATGTGATTACTTAAGATGTGTAATTTATTACCTTCAAATACGGTAAATGGAGAACTATCGAAGAAAGAATAATAATTGTCAAACATCGGTTTCTCTTGATGTTGACGTCGAAAAGGGGATTCTCGGCTCATCATTGAGTCACGCAATTCGTTCTGACGACGCATCAAAGTGGCTTTCTCGATCAAATTGTGCTCCAAACATTGCTTCCGGCGCATTTCCAATTCCAATTTCCTGCGCTTATTGTCAGCCTCACGTTGTCTTAGTTCTACCAAAATACCAAACAAATAAAAATTTTAAGTTTCCTGTTAAGAGATTGTCTCGAACATGATCCATATAGATCACACAACCTCCAAAGCAACTTCTAAATAATAGAAAGTGTTCAGTAATGTGTTTACACTAACCTAGACGCAAAAGTTCAGTTTCCCGCTCATGGCGAACATATTCCATCTGAGCATCTAGCTTTTCCTCTTCCAATTTGAGCTCATGCTTAAGAGAATTAATTTTGTTTTTATAGTCAGCATGAAGCTCCTTCCATCTGAAGCCGTATTCATGCTCAAATGAATCAGGATCGGCAAAACGTGGCCCGATGTTGCGCTCATTGTTGTATTGCATGGTCTTGGTGAGCGCCTTTTCGGGCATGCCATCGTTAACATCATTGATATCGCTTAGCTCGACAATGCAAGGACGCAATGAAGCGGTCAAAAAGAAGCATTTATCATGGCAAAAGCGCAAACAATTGTTAGCCGATGCTTTGGTGGCAAACTCAACTATGCCCTCGCCCGTATGATTGCCGCGATCGTCAACCGTGATGATGGCACGCTCAACAATGCCAAAGATCTCAAAGGACTTCTGTAGCAATTCATTGGACACATACGGCGATAGATTGCTAACACGCAACATGGTTTGATTTGGGGCGAAACGAACGCGCAGTTGACGGCCACTGATAATGGAGCCGTCCAAAGCTCGCTTGGCCTTCTTGGCATTGGCATGATAATCGATCTTAATAAATGCAAAGCTTTTCTCAGCATTTATGAAAATGTCACCAAGCTCGCCATACGGCTTAAACAATTCGCGTAGTTTCTCCTCTTTAGTAATGTCAATGCTCAAATTGCCAACATAAAGGCGATTGCGTCCAGAGAACTTAAATTCCTCAAATTCATTAATCGAATCAAGCTCAGTTGTTGGTCCGCCAATGTTGCGCAGTCTTTGGGTAATGAAAAACTCCTCACTGCGCTGTGAATGGCCATTTTTGTTGTTGCCAACACGATTCCTGACACGATTCTCGGCGTAAGCCCAGGCTCCGTTAGCGAAGCGATTGCGATTAGCTCTCGATTGAATTGCTTGCGATGGACCAAACGATTGAGCATTCGATTGAGCGTTTGATTGAGCATTTGATTGAGCTTCCAATTGAATATTTGATGAATGAGCTTCCGGTTGAGCTTCCGATTGAGTTTCCGATTGAGCTACTTGCGATTCAGCATCCGATTGAGCTTTAGCTGCAGCATTCGGCTCCATCACAGATTGATTAGGTGCCTTCTAAATGTTCATAGAAAGATATATGAGTAGTAGAGTGGATGTATTTTAAATGAAAAAATATAATGGAAAATAATATAATGGAAATTAATTATAAAAATATTATCAAATAAATAAATTAAATATAAAATTAAGTATACGCTATATAACTCATATAATATATTATAACTTTGCATTTATCGAAGAAATGTTAAATTATGCGATGTACATCAAAGAAGACCACCAGACTACAACTATTACTAATCAAAACTTTCAACAAACATAGATAGTATATACTTCTTATATACATACATATACTTACATACATACATTCAGATGTATAAGTCATAGGTCAGACTCAACTTTGCTGACTTTCATAACTGTCAGTTGTTGTACTTACATTCTCATCTGCCCCAATCCTTATATTTTCCTCCCGAGATAATCGCGGCTTCTTTTCCACAGACACCGGAGTCCCCTCGCTTAAAGGCTCCTCATGCCGTTTACCAGGACTCAAAACACTGTTGTTCCCATTGGTTGGCAACACATCCTTCAGTTCAGCATTATCATTATTAGCTTCCATATTTTAGAGCGAAGAATGCAAATAAAATTGAAATTGATAACAAAATTGAAGAATTCTATATTTTATAGTTTTTTTTTTTTGTATTTCGACTTATGAAACGCGATGTCATCAACATCAAACTCAGAATGGAAATGGCAAGCTTGCCAAGGTAGATAGAATCCCTTACAATTGTCAATGTTTTCGATAAGAATATCGATGTTGGTTAATCTTATCGATAGGCAATTTGACTATAAGAAAATGAAAAGCAGAATGAAATGGAACATTATATTCTTCATTGAAGAATAAGTTGCAAATGAATGAATGAACTTAAAATATACTTAAATCATTTTTTGTTTCTTTACTTTTATTTATTTTATTTACAATTTATTCAAATGCATATATTATTAGGATTTAATTCCGTTCCATTTCCATTTTTTTTTTTTCATTATTAAACATTTGAAATGTAACCAAAATGCGACTCTGATTTCTACGTCAATGAAATAAAATATTCTTGTGCAATTTTGTGATTTATCCCCAAATTGGGAATTTGAGAAGTTTCTGAATTTCGATTACGATTGCATTGACTGTATTTTTAAAAGATAAATCATTATTGTGCATTAAATCGCAACTGTATCAAAGCTAAACATGCCAGTCATCAAGTTGCAATCTTCTGATGATGAAATTTTTGAGACCGAGTTGCAAGTGGCCATGTGCTCGGGCACAATTAAGGTTTGTTTAAGTACTTTTTTTTTTTAAATATTCGACATTTCAGTCAATAATTTACTCAATAGACTATGCTGGAGAGTTGCGTCGCGGGAGATGAGGTTGTGCCACTGCCAAATGTGAATTCTGCCATTTTGCGTAAAATTCTCGAATGGGCTGATTATCACAAGTCAGAATTTATGCAGCCAATCAATGAGGAGGACGATGATGAGATGCGCACCGATGATATTACACCATGGGATATCGAATTTCTACAAGTCGATCAGGGTACGCTCTTTGAACTGATGATGGCGGCCAACTATTTGAACATTCAGGGTTTGCTCAAGGTTGCCTGCAAGACTGTGGCCAATATGATTAAGGGCAAGACTCCCGAGGATATACGGCAAACGTTCAATATCAAAAACGATTTCACACTTGCCGAAGAGGCTTTGGTGCGCAAGGAGAACGAATGGTATGAGGAGAGCTAAATATTTGATATAAATATTATTTCTAATGATAGAGATGCGATGCACAAATTCAATAAATTATATATTATATAAGAAATCGTGTGTGTTGATTGATTCTGCATTTCACATCAGATTGAATACATTATCATATGAAGATTATTCTCTCCAGTTGTACCATAACTCAGGTATTTGTTGATTGATTAGCATACTTTGTTTATAGAACATTTACTATTCGATTTCAATACGTTTAGATATCTGTGAAAAGCTTGTCATTATTATATCGTTTAGTCGTTAGGCAAGTCATAAATATTATATTTAATTCGTCCTAGTTTAGAGTAAAATCTTCAACATTTCAATAACTAAAGAAATAATATTAAAAAAAAAGAGCAAGAATGTCTTGGCAATCCACACATGATAGGGTTATTAACTTTGTCTGCAAGGTGTCGCCGAAGGGCAATATATGTCGCAACCATTTGATGGCCAAATATCCCGAATGCTTCAGGACCGACAAAGGCTATGCCAGATTGATATTGGAAATGCCCCATAAAATGTGGAAGCGTCTATCTGCAGTTTACGCTTTGCCAGCTTCAGATCATCCCGTCTGTCCCATATGCCTGGAAGAGGAAAACGAGACTGCCATCCTGACAAGTGCATTCAAAATTCTATTTCTACTTGCCGCCAGTGTCGCTATTTTATATGCCATACTCAAAGCGGTAGCCAATCGACGACCATCGGCTCAGTAGAATGAAGTACGAGTATCATACTTGGTTTTACGCAATTTGCAAAATTATTTGGGACCATTGTTAATGAAAGAGTTCCACATATGTATACGCTACAATGCACTGGCTGAATCAATGGGATTCCTCATTTACTCACAAATTTCCAGCTCATATTGTGTTTGAAATATGTCAAGAAGAGCATATAAATATATATATGTAATAAATTTCCAGTCATGCAGCATTGTGTGTATTATTTATTTTACTACAAATTAGAATTGTGAAAGATTCAAATGTTGTTCGCATATTTAAACCAAGAATCAAGACCAACAGGTAAGTAAGAATTTACTTCTTACGACTAAAAGACTATCAGTTTCTTTAAAGTATAAATAGACTATCAAAACATTCTTACTTTATATCCAAGACTTTTCTTACTCCGTTTCTCTTTAAAATTCAAGAATTAATTAAATGACATCTAGTAAAAGAATCGAATTTATTTTAATCTTAATACCTTCAGATCATTCTTTTATATTTATTTAATTTAAAGATAAAGATAAGAATAATAAATTTTATTATAATAAAAGAGCAAAGCTGAAAAAAATAGAGAATAACCACTATAAGATACAAACTTGGGCGTTTCTTTCCTTCCAAATTTATAGAAAACTGATAATTTCATATGTATATACGTGCACATAAATACTTAAATTGATTGTTTGACGGGGTATTTTATAGTCGTTCATTTCAGATTGCCTTGTCCTCCTATTGATTTTGTTTGCGGCATTGTTGATTGATTGCTTTGCAAGTAATTACATAATTAGAGAGTCATTTGGTACTCATGTTAACTTATGTTTGTCGACCTGCAAATAAATAAATATATTTATTTGCCAATTTTGCACAGTTTGCGAATTATTGCACGAATAGCCAAATAGCCAACTATATTAAATTTTTGGGAAATATTCAGCTTTTGTACTTACTCAGTCCATGTGTCCGCCCACGACTTCAGGCCGGTCATCTTGACAAAGCAAATATCAATATTTAAACAACATTCGATTCGTTGTGGCATTCAAAGTATGCGCAAATATTGGCACGGCATTCACATGAATTTCAATTTGAATCGATTTTATAAACCGCAAGATTTGCCCGGATTAAAATCAATTCATTATGCATAAATATGAATTGCATTTTCATTTGTTGTTCTGCACTTCCTTTAAATTTGCCATTTATTTAATTATCGCACAATTACGACAACATTTATTGCTCTTCAACTAATCAGCTGCAGTCTTGGCTTGCAGCTACATTAACTTGGCCAACTTACTTTGAATTTGTTATTTGTTTTCTAACATCCGTTTTATGCGAAACTAACTAGCTCTATGCATAAATCTTGACAAAAGTTTGGCATTAAATTTGGCTCGTTGTCAAAATGAGCAAGAAAGAGTGCAAAAGTTGAGTGTTCTCAACTGCGAAATACCCTAAGCAGTTGATTAAATTATAAATGATAATTATGGGCACACATATAGTGTGTTAACACATTAATAACTACTAGCTGCCGCTAGATGACGCCAATGTTACGTTCCTCCAATTAATACTATGGAATATAAATGAATTATGCTTTCAAATTGAGAGTTAAATTCAAAAGTGTATTGTCTAACAGAGCTGTTGCTTTATAGGATTTATTCCATTTATTAAGCTCACATTTAGCTGAAGAAGTGAATTAAGCTGACAGTTCACGCACTTAATACATGCAATGAAATTATTATAATATATTTTTCGTAAGAGTATCAAGTTAGATTTTACTTTGAATGCTCCTAGCGAGCACAACAACAATAGCTGCATACTGCATGTAGGCCAGGCCGACACTATTTTAATTTGGCCAAAGCTCGGCAGCGCGCCAGGCAGAGTCGGAGGCAGTGGCATAGCCAAAAGCCATCCGGCTGTGATTCTGTCTATGGCGAGCAGTCTCTCCTGCTGCTACAGCTACTGCTGCTCCCACTTCTACTCCTACTTCAGGTCCGTCTCGTGCGTCTCCTCCAACTGCAATGTCCTGCGTTGTCTGCGTTGTCTGTGTTGTCTGTTAACCGCAATAATTTATGCCTTTGAGCCGTGTTTGAGTCAAAGCCTTTTGTGTGCAAGCGCCAGTGTCTGCGTGTGTGTGTGTGTGTGTGTGTGTGTGTGTGTGTGTGTGTGGGGCTGTGCAGCTGTGAGTGTATGTGCACATAATTTTGCCTATTAAAGTAAAACACTAACAGCGCTTATCATTACAAACATCGTCATGCCAGGCAACAACCACAGCAGCAACAACAACTACAGTCTTGCGTTGCGCATCCTTTCGTCGACGCCATTTTGTTTAGTTTATGCTATGTGTGCGTTTTTGTGTGTGTGTTTGTATATATATATATATATATATATATATATATATATATGTGTATTTGTGTGTGTGTGTCTTCGCTTCGCACTTCCTAATGCAAAAAAGCGACTTTTCAGCACAAATTTTTAGCAAAATTAAAATATTTATGTTGCCGACGTGCTTAATGCCCCGCGCTGCTGCCGCTGACATCGCTGTCGGCGTACATGATGCCACCTCCTCCTCCTTTCTCTTCATTTCCTTCGCTCTCCACTCGCTCTGCGTGCTTCTCACTAACTCAGCAACTCTCTGTCAAGCACTCAGTTTAGTTTCTACTCTCTGTGTGTGTGTGTGTGTGTGTGTGTGTGTGTGTGTGTGTGTGTGTGTGTGCGTGGGGGTATTTGTATATACGTGATTATGAGCGGCGGGTGTCTGTATGGGTTTTCTACATAACCTAAAAAGCGATGGATAATGAGACTATATGAGAAGCTTTGCCACCTTCAGATAAATCTTCAGTTAAACTCTAGACGTTTGATAACGTTGATTAATTATTGTTTATTAACTTATTAATTAGCTGTCAAACTTCAAATTAATGTCCTGTTAATTGTTCACTTTAAATACCCTGCAATTTCTATGTTTCTTTGTTTTATATATATTTTTTATTTTTTATATTTGTTTTAGAAGTCCTATTTATTAACTAGAAAAGGTATCTGCTTGTGCTATTTACAAATCACTCGCTCATTGGTTAATTCTTCTCTATCCTTTTTAATTTAAGATCTACATTTCTATAACGTCATTTGAGACTTGGTTAGCTCTTTAAGCAACAAATGCACATTAAATACTATAGAAGTTTGTGCTTTAAAGAGTATCTGCAAGTCACTCACAGGTTTGTTAAAACATTTTGTTTTTCATTTTAATGCAGCCCTTAAACAAAAGACAACGCTTTTGCTGTGAAACAAGTGCTACACTTTTCCCTCTTGCAAACAAGCCCCAGCCCCATGTTGCATATTTTCCCTTCCCCTGCCGCACACACCACCCCCCCTTTTCGAGTCTCTAAAGACAACATCATGATGTTGCCACTTACAATTCGCGCTTTAGCAACATCATTTTGCTGCATGTACATATTGCAACTAGTGCTATCATGAGCATCCCTCCTTACTTCTTTACCCCCCAACAAACTTGCCCCCTTCTTGCTGTTTGCAGCGTGGAGCTTATTGAAAACAATATATTAAGTTGTTAACTTGACTTGAGCCAGGTCTTATAGACAGAACAGCATTTTCCTTGAAAGCATTATGAATATTTCGACAAATTCCTAAGCATAAAATACGCGAAATTAAGAATATTTTAATCTGCATGTCATTTAGTTAATTAATTGAATTAAACTCGAGCTTATGCATATTTCATGTGTAAATTAAATGGATTTTTTAAAGTGTCATTAGGGGCGCAGTTTAAGTGAGGAAACCACAAGAAAAAAATGAGGAGATGCAGGAAAAGAAGTGAGAGAAGTGATTGTCCTATAAAAGGGAAGCAAAAGTAAATTAAGGACAATTCCTCGGGCGTAACATGGCCAAGTTGTTTGGGCCTCTTTCGTTTTGCCCTTTTCCATCTACCACTCTCTCTCTATCTCTCTCTCTCTCTCTCTTTCTCTATATTCATCTGATTTTTTCTATAGTGTTTTTTGCTTTCTATCGTCTGTTTTTGTTGTTGTTAAAAACGCTTAAATTTATGACTATTTTGGGACTTGCCATAGCTTGCGGCTGAAGCATCCTTAGATTTTTGTCCTGCTTTGGGAATTTCTTGCTTTGTGCTGCTTTCGCGTAGCATAACTTTAAAGTTGAATAACTTGCTTTTGAGTCATAATTGACCCTGATCGGTTTGACAAACCTTTTCAGAAATATATGGCAGGATTATGCAATAAGGAAAAAGTTAATATAATACAATTTAAAGAAGTTAAAACACAAAATTTGCTTCTTGTCTTGGACATTTAATCTAAAATCTCTCAAGTAAACATACACAATTATGTTTAATGTTTAGCTTAACTTCCATATCGTTGTAATTTAGTAATGCTTGGCAATTTTACACTCGAATGAGTTTAATTTCATTTAACGTATCTTTTCGTAAGATACATGGCAAATAAGTTGCGCATACGCTACGTTGTGCCGTCAGAAATGTAAAAGAATAACTGCCAAGTGAAATTCAATTCCATAACAAATGAACTGCAAAACAGATGTCCATCTCTGAGTGGAGAAAGAGACATAGAAAGCAGAGAGAGCGAGAGAGAGAGTGTTTCAAAGGCTAAAGCAAACGAAAATATAAAAAACGGAAATTAAGCAAAAGCAACCATGTAGAACTCTTACCAAGCGGAAATAGTTGAAATATTCAATAGGAAATTCACTAAAAAGAAGAAATCCAAATAAAAATAAAAGAGAAACAGATGATGGAAGTAGAAATGTTATAGGGATACTCAGGCACTGTATGAAATGCTTTTGTTTTGTTTTTAGGGGCCACACGATGCAACTTAAATTTAAACAACTAAAAGCTTGTCTTTCGCCAACAGACAGACAGGCAGACAGACAATGCAAACGCTGCAGAAATTTCACAAAAAATCAACAACAAATTCGGACTGAACCGAACCGCACCGAAAACCTTAAAAACCCAAATCCCAAACACCGATGCCATGACAGGAATGATGGAGAGTGTTGTGTGTGTGTGTGTGTGTGTGTCGGGGAGACTGCAACCGCATTTCGCACAAATATTGACACATGTGCGCCAGCAGCAGAAGTGGCGGAGATGAAGGGAAAACTGGCCGAAATCCAAACCAAGCCAAACCAAACCAAACGCTGTGGCCATTAGATGATTTATAGGTCAGTTCGCGGCCTCCCTTGACCCCAGCCACTTGCTGTTCCTCCCCCTAGTTGCTGTCTTTGCTCTGGCTCATACAAAACAAAAGCGAAATCGAAAACGATAACGACAACGACAACGAAATCGAACAACAACTGCATCGATTGACAGCCCAGGGGCGAGGACAAGACAAAGGCTCCCCCTTTCATTTCATCCCTCCCTACATCGTTGAGTGCTACATTCAATTTTTGGGGCGTTGTATTTCGCAATTGAAACGAACACTTTATAGACATCAAGCGGACCTTTGTAATTAACAACAACAACAACAACAGCAGCAGCGACAACAACAATTGTAAGAAATGCACTAATGAAAAATACTCAAAATTGCTGTATTGCATTGACAGTCTAAACTGGCTATGAAAGACAAGGCCACTATGAGAACATGCATTGTTTACCGCGGCATTCTATTCTCTTATTTATTGTTGTATTTTAACAATGGTTATAACAATTTTAATTAAAATAGAATTGCTTTGAAACTTAATGCTGCGTGGTTTTATATATTAGAGAAAAAATATAAAATAAAGAAAAGAAACGCTGCGAAATTTACAGAATATTTTCAAATAAATAGATTTAATTACTTGAAAATTGTTGGAGCAATAAAATATTTTCAATATATTTAAAAGCAAGTAAATAAAATTATAATAATTAAAATACAAAATTATAATAATAAAACACGAATTAATTAGAATTATAGATACCGCATCTATCTACTTAAACTATGCAAAACTGTTTTAAAATTTTATTATACGAGTCGCAGAAAACCCTTTTCTAGTTTCAAATAGTTCCTTTCTTTCTCACTCTCACTCTCTCTCCTCCCTCTCTTTCACACACATTCTCGCATTGAATACTTCAATTTCAAATTCAGTATTCATAGGGATAACTTAATTCGATTGGCGTCTGGGGACAAGCACCTGACGCAGGTGTTGGCAGCATATAAATTCCAATTTTGCAAAGCCAAAGAAAAAAAATGAAAGGGAAAAAAACGAAATTGAAATTAAAAATATTTGTTGATGGCCACTTGTAGCCCCTGTGAAGGCAGGTGAACCCTATGTAAATGACAAGTTCTGTTGGCATTTGGCTTTGGCTTCATGCATTGTTGTTGTTGTTGTTGTTGTTGTTTTGGTTGTTGTATTTGTGCATGTCCTTGTAATGTCCTTAACTCGCTTTGCTCATTGTTGGTGGCATTGTCATGTATGAATATTCGTGTTTCACTTGCTCGTTTATTTGCTCGCATTACAATTACCAAAGGACCCAGAGAGCCAAAAGGACCAACAGGACCAAAGGACAACATACACGTACGCAATTTGTTTGAACAGCACCTGGCTTAGAACACGCCAAATGTTGGGACCTGGCCCAAACCTAATGTGTCACGATGTGGAATGGAATTGTTGTTGTTGCTGTTACTGTTGTTGTTATTGTTGCTAGTTTGTCCTGTTACACAAACAAATTAATTTCGGAGCAGACACTCGAAATATTTAGCACATTTCAGCAAATGCTCGTAATTGAATATTGTCTGTCAAGTGTTGCAACATCCAGTTTGGGGCCCAAGGTCTCTGAATAATTTAACATTCGCCAGAGTAGGTCAAATTATGCAAATTCTAATTATACAATTGATGCATTGTATCATTTCATAATGAACATTATGATTACGCCAAAACAAAATTATATCCCATATGATATCACATGTGAAACGTGTCACATGACATGGGCTTGAAGTGTGGCTAAGGTGTCTATAGAGAAATGTATATAAAGATTTCTTCCATCTGCTGTCTGGACAAACTGTATATTGAGTTAGATTAGTTAGTTAACATTGATTATTGAATTATTTAAAAATATCAAAAGACTTTGAGTGCGCTGTGCTTTAAGTTTATTAAGGTTCCTTCGTTCGTTTAGGTTTCCATAGATCCTGAGGCACAGAAGAGAGTGGTCTGCCTTCCTGCAAATGAATTTGATTAAGGTTTATATGTACAAAGCACAGTTTGGCATCTGCAAGTGCATTTTTAACTTATTTTAAAGCTCACATTTCAAACAAATTGTTATTATAAATTAGTGTAATAATCAGCTAAATCAACATTAATAATTCAAAGCCTTTTCCTGCATTTATAGCAAAGTTGAAACAAACATTTGTGATGCCAATTAAACGTAGTTTCTAGTTTTACTCTGCAACATACTTCAGTTCTAAGCTGGTCAGCCACAGTTGCGACCACTGTAGAATATATTCTCTAATTTAGCTTATGCAAATACCCCACACACAAAATGTTAGAGCAGAGAGTTTATTTGTTGTTTGCTGTATATTTCACTTATTTATATGCAATAAAAATTGTATGTGTGTTCATTTATCATGGTATTTTTTGTAATATTTTTTATTTATTTATTTATTTGCCGTAGCGGAAGTTTTGAAGCATCGCGTGGCGGCGCACAAACACAGGATATTAAAAGGACACGTAGTCATGCATTTAAAGTGCCAACGGCAGCGCCACCCAGCGGCCACATATGGAAGCTGTCGTCATATGGACATGAGCCGCAATGTTTTCAAATATTTTTTCTACATTTTTGCCATCTTCTCCTTTTTTTTGGTTGGGGGGTGTTGGGGGGAATGAATTATGAGTGCGACAGGTCATTGCCCACCGAAAAAGTTTTAGCATAAAGAACATGAAAGAAATTTGTGTTTTCTAGTTTCACGTGTTTCCTTTCTTTTTTCTTTTTTATATCTTTTGACGAGTTTTAATTAAAACGCTTAATGCATTTTTAAATGCCCGCCAGAAGAAAGCATCCGACAAGAATTTAAAGCACAAAATAAAACTAAAACTAAAATTAATTAAAATATGCACGAAATGCAAACGCGACTCGCAGGCAGAAATATGCCCAACCGCGTATTTCTTTCTCTTTTCCACTTCCCACATATCATTAGTTTTTTTTTTTTGTTTTTGTCAGCGCTTTTTCTTTTTTGTGGAAAATATAAGCTGAGCTGTTAAAAGAAATGCTTACCACAGCCAGAGGGTCAGCTAAAAGTCATCACGTGACCACACAATTGTGGTCAACCTCAACCTCAACCTCCAGCCAGAGGCCCATTTGGCTGTTGATCCGCTGGCGGCGAGCCCGTTGTTCGCTGCTCAGCCCAGCAGATTGCGCTAATGATTTTGAACTTTAGAATTTGAATTTTTAACTTTCTTCTCCTTTTCATTAACTAAAATATGTATAATTTCTTGAATTTAATATCGTTTCACTTGTAAATATATTTGGTTACAGGAAATTACATTTTAATTGACAGAACTACAGCGAGTGACAAGGCAATTGGTCACAAGCAGAGCATTACTCTGAACTTGCAGTCATTATGCATATTGCGTATACGCAACGTTGATAAGAGCAAACAGAAAGATCAACAGCAGGTGGCAACCCAATTCCCGTGGCAGTTTATCAAGCAGCAACTCGGCAGGCAGTGACCTTTACTTGGCTGTTGATTTTTATGGCCAAGCAAAGAGGTTACCGAGCGCGGGGTGGCAACCAAATGGCTTCCTGCGGCCACTTGCATCTGCATGTAACCCTAACTGTCTCCCACCTCCCCGCACCCCGCACCCCGCACACCGCACTACCGCTGCTGGCGGGGTATGTACATATATTTTGTGCAAATTGTAATTTAAACATTTTGGAGCCAAGCCAAGTAATAATTTGTGTCCTGACTGCTGCTCGTCCTACCACGCGGATTTGTAAATTTTATTTTCATTTTATTTTTGCAATTGATGCGCATCGCTGCACAAAAGGAAAAGGAGGAGAAGGAGCAGGAGAAGGGAAGCAGAACAGAAGCTAAAGTAAGAGCCATTCTTATCGCATACTTTGACTGTGCCTCCGAGTTGAGAATAGCATTTTGTTGCAACATGATAGTCAAGTGTTGCAGTTGCTTCATCCGCCCCTCCTCACCCCCTCATGAATCCGGTTGCTGTTGTGGGAATTTCGCTTCGAATCGTTTGGCGCAATAAATTCTATTAAAATGCAATTTGAAGGGTTTTCTGATTTTAAATAATGCCAAGACAGCTTTTGGGTTAATGCAGCAGGCAGTTCTTTCTTTCTTTCCGTGCTCTCGTTTCATTGTTTATTTGTTTGTTTGTTCGTTTGTTCGTTATCCTTGCCCCAGACTGTGCCACAAATTCGTTTTCGTTCCATGCCGCTGCAGATTGAGATTTATGCAATGCATTGCTTTCTCTGGTGTCTCTCACTGTTTGTATGTCTTTGTACGTAAGGATATTCACAATATTTATAGCGCTCAGTCAGTCTGATTGGGCTCTACTTATAATGCAATATCAATGCTCAAGCAGCACAAGGAAGTCAACTGGGAATATTAACTGAGTACTTTAATTATCTCTCTCTCTCTCTCTCTCTCTCTCTCTTTCCTTCTCTTACTTTCTTTCAGTAAAAATCTCTGTAAATTCAACATTAATTCAAAACTTTCTTCAATTAATTTTGTCTATCCATTAGTTTCATATTTTAAAGCGAAATAAAATACATTTCCAATGCTGCTTTCGTTATCGTTTTCCCTCTTCTGTCACAACGAAATTATTGATAAAGTAACATAACATAAACAAAAATTATAATTTATAACAAAGTTGCACAATTACATTAAATTGCCAAAAAAAAAAAAAAGTAAAAATCGATTCATGTTATCTGGCAATAGCAAAACAAAAACCTAAAACTATTTGTTGTTTGTTATCTGATTATGTTTTAATATTTTTTGTTGCTGTTTAAATTTCGTGTTCAAATTGAAATTTAATTCGTTTGCATTGCGGGACTTAAGGGGCGTGTAGTGTTGGTAAAGGCCACACAGTTGAATATTATTAATACGCCCCGTAAGCCCAATAAATGCGAATCATTATTGTTGGCGCTGCCTGTGTGTGGTGTGTGTGTGTGTGTGTGTGTGTGTGTGAGTAGTGTGTGTGCCTGTACATTTTTTATGGTTATGGCCTTATTGTAATGACCATTAAAATTGGCATTGTTATGGTCACTGCTCTTGTTGTTGTTATTGCTGCTGCTGCTGCTGTTGTTGTTGCTGTTGTTGTTATTGCTGCTGTTGCTGTTGTTGACCCACTGAAATTGAATGAAAAGTGCATCAGCAGGCGGCATTGCGGAAAGCAGCAGGCGATGCTCAGCTGCAATGTCAGCTTAATAATTACACCACACAAACACACACACACACACACACACACACACATACACACGCACATGAGTTGCACTTGCGTCTGCAAGCAATTTTTAAATGAAAAACCCAGAAGAAAAAGCGAGAAAAACTGTGCATGCAACTGAAAAGCCCTGGCAGCCATTCGCACGTCGTCAGCGTTGAACGCATTAAAATAAATGAGAACTTTGCCGTAAGCAGATGCCAACAGTGTTGCTGATGTTGTTGTTATTGCTGCTGCGGCTGCTGTCGTTGATAATTGTGGTTGTTGTTGTTGTAAAAATTGCAGAGCATTTTCACGTTTTCCATGTGAAATTACGCGCAAATTACAATGCATAAAAGCATTGAGCGGTCTTCAGACCAGTTCAGTTTGTCTTCTTAAGCGGATCATTGCATGTCTCTGCCTCTCATTCAACTATCCTGTCTCTGGCCCAGTCCCTGTCTCTGTATCTGTCTCTGTCCCCATCCATATTCCTGTCCCTCCATTTGTCTGCTGACTTTTTGCACATTTGCAACTCTTGCATGAATGTTGCAGGTGCAGAAAAAGAGGCCCGCTTGATCTGATTGTCAGGCTCGTCTGCTTTAATTACATTGTATAACATCATTGCAGATCCTGACAAACGCAGCTCAGACTCCTGCGACGGCTTTGTGTGTTCCCCAACCCTTTTATCTGCTGCTCAAATTGTACATTGCATTGAAAGGCAAATGAAATATATCATTAAATAAAGTGAAAGCTGTCACAAAAACAATGTGGACAGTGACAGCAGTTGTGCCCTGTGTGAAGAGTACTAAATGCAAACATTGATGAATTGCAGTCGATTTAACGATTTTACTGCAAATTATTTTGTTATACAAGCAAGTGTAGTTTGTTCTAAAATGGTAGAATCATTCTCAGTTTTCTATTTTACAAATAAATATTATATAAATTATTTTGAAGTTTTTATTGAAAAATGTGGTACGTTTATATTTGTACTATATATATATTATATTAGTTGCTATGAAGCTGCATACCTTTGCTATTTTGCACTTTTATTTGAAATATTTGGCATATTTTGTAGAACATATTAAAACTGTAACCATGTATAGGGTCAGCCAGAAGGAGACGTGGTAGATTCTGTAATATTGTATATATATTCTTGTTATAAATAAAGTTTATTAGAAAATGTTTAATATATTACTTTTAGAACAGCTCTAACTCAGCAAAAGGCTTTGCAGTTTGTGATTTTATTTTATTTACTTTCAAATTGCAGTTCTTGTTTATTTCCTAATTTTCTATATCTGTTTTAATAAAATATTAATATTATTAAAAGGCTTTCTATTTAATCTTTCAAATAATAATAGCAACTGCCAAGTTCAAAGCAACATTTGAAATAAATCGCATTATTTTATAATCACTGTAAATTCATCATTTACTTGACTTTAATGTGAAGCTGCAGTTCTTCCGCCTTTTTGACTTTTATTTAAAATTGAACAGCGTACTTTTAAAATGGCTTTAATACTGCTATTTACTTTGCTATTTCTCCAGCAAATAGAAAAAGAGTTTAGCATCTTGAGACATTTGCCATTTCTTTCCTATTCTTTACAGATACATTGCATACTTTTAAAATGACTTTAAGAGCTGCCATTTCCATTTCAATTTCCTTAACAATGGTTTCGAATGTGAATAAATACGCACGCAATCTTAAAAGTATTTTATTTATTACAATTTATTGCCTGTATATTTACTATCTGAACAGCTTCCTGCTCTTAATGCACATTTAGTCACATAATCTCTTTAAATTGCGCTTCTTGCAAGTACCATAAAATCGCTTACTTCCGAGCAATAACAGCAACAATAGCAACAACAGCAACAACTTTAAACTTTCCACATAAACCGTAACCGTAACCCAATAAACCACTTTCCGAGGGTGTTCGTTACGTTGACTGCTGCTGCTGCCTGATGCTGGCTTCAATTTCACACCGCCAACAAGTGACAAGTAAACGAACACACAGGCAACACACACATGCACACACACACACACATACACACACGCACACACACAGGGCGCTGGCAACGCATCAAAGTTGGTTGGCAGCATGCCGCAAAAATGCTGCTGGCTACAAAAACAACTACAACAACAACAGCAACGATAGCAAATGAAAGTCAACAAAAGGCGCAATGGCACTATGCGAACAACAACAACAACAAGAGCAACAAGAACAACAGCAACTAGTGCAACAAATATAGAGAGAGTGTGAATGGGAGATGCAGAGAGATTGAGAAATGTGATCATACGATTTAAAGCCCCGAGAGGTAGACTATGAATTTTTATGGTTCATTCTACGTTTTTAATTTCAACGCGTTTCAAACAAAACAATGAAGAAGAGTTTGTAAAAAAAAATGGCTAACAAAAAACGGCGGAAAAGGTCATATTTTTGCCTCCCCCCAACCACCGGACAGCAGTGACACCTTCGTAGCCCATGGTGGAAATCGTTGGTGGGAATCAGTGGAATTCAGCAACATGTCCACGTCACGTCATGTCACCTCCGCCTTCTTGGAGTCTCACACCCACTCGGGTCGCCTCACTGGATATTTATGGCAAAAATGCAAAATTAATGACGTGTGACGTGAAATTGTCGCAAAAAAATGTGCCAAATTAAATTTTGTTGGCTTGAACTCAGTGCTCGGCCAAAAAGGCAAGCGAAGCGTTAAATTTCACAACCACAGCAGAAAATTCAATAAAAATAATTCAGGCCGAGCATTAAGTTACATTCTGCCTTGGGAAAAAAAAAACTGAAGCTTTTGCATGCATTTGTCAACCCGGCAAGACTCTTCCCACGGCAGTCTCTTAATCTATAATCTTTTCCATGTGAGTTTCCCCGAGCTATGCAAATCACATTGTGGGCTGGCAGCTGGCAATTGGCAGCAGCTCTCGGAAGATTGTCAGTCTGATAATTCACAGTTCGTTGAGTGACAGAAGAGAAAGGTTCATTTCTAAGAACTCGACAACATTTACTGAATCGATTAAAGTTCCTACATATTATTAATACTATACCTAGACATGCTGAGTTATCATTTATATATGTTCTTCCAAACACTTCAACTTAAGTCAGTTTTATATAGTTTGTTTAGATATCTGGAAGATACATTTGTTTAGCTTACGAAAGTATTTTATTTATATTTTTATTTAATATATTTAATTGTTTAGAAGCATCAACTTCACTTGTTGAAGTATCTGTGCCTATCTTACTTTCTTTCAATATATTTTACTTATAGAATTTAGCTAAATTTGTTATCAGTCTGAAGATCAGTCAAATACAAATAGAGTTTCTAAATAATTATTACTAATTTAATTAATTTAGTAAATAGTAATACAGCTATTGTATTTACTGAATTCCCTCTTATTCAAATCAATTAAATTTACAACCAATACTTTCTTCCCATTACCTTTCAAACCCTTTACAAAGCAAAACCACAATATAATTTCTGGACCTGTATTACAGAGCTATGTAAGATGTTTACAACATATTAATTTTATAATTTCCTTGGCACATTTTCCTTGAATAGCCCAATAATATTGCCAGGGGGATAATAATTGCAGACAACCCACGTGCGATCCGCCCTAAGACATAATCCCATATCATATATCATATAAACAATAAACAATTCGAGAAAAATTGTAACTATTTGTGTCACCTGCGTGCCACACCGGCGCCCATTTCGGTGCAGGATTTCCAGATGAGTTGCGTAAAATGTCCCGAGGTGGGCGTAAAGTCTGGCTTATCGAAATTGAAGGCATTAATCTCCCGATACCACATATCCACAGGCAAATCACCAGTTACATCCATGCCGCCCGAGAGAAAGATATTCTCACCATATTTGGGTTTCGTTCGATGTTGCATTATGTTCTTATCCCGCAAATACTAAGGATCAGTATACGATATTATTAAATGTTATCAATATCTAAGTAAATCCATTCATACACTTGCCCATTCCTGGGCATACTTGCTAATAGAATCGTTGACCTGTAACTCTGGGCATCCGTGCATCTGTCGATATTTATTTGTGGATGCGTATAAATCCTTTAGAAACTTTTCATTGTTGGCCTTTGTGTCCTTGCCAACCGGACCAGGCGTACGCTCATGGGTATTGGGTATCGGTGGTGGTCTTCGGGCCATCTATAAACTCATGGGCAGCATTCAGGTCCAGAAATCAAATTGTCAATCAACTTTTCACAACTAAACAATATTCATAATATTTTTCTGTATACTTTTAACATTTTTCATGAGGTATAAATCATTTAGATTGAAATTAAATGAGCTACTGTGTTAGATAAATTTGCTGGGGAAATTTTCAATAATCGACTCGGTTCTTTATTCTTCTGCCTATTAAATACTCTTAATATGGCTGGGTATTTAACTGTCGAGCGCACCCAAATATTTAATTTACTCATATAATTATAAAACCTTTAATTACTCTAATCTAACCACCACAAAATCCCTTTCAATTTGTTGCTTAACATGCTAGAGCTTTAACACAATTTTCCCATAGAAAAAACAAACTGAACTTTTTCCATTTTCCCACTTTCCTATAATGTTTCACAGAGTTAAAAAATAAACCGTATAAATTGGTATCAGAACTTTATGCAGACAATTTGCTAGTTTATTGAATTTGAATCGACTTCTTGTGCTGTTGTGCTCTCATCAAGTTGACACCGTTTGGACAACTTTAAGCAAACTAATTTGCTCGTTAGAAACTTTAGTTAATGTTATCAATTTAATTATTTAAGTGAATAGCTTAGCAAGGTGTGCAGGTTAGTAAGTTGTTGTTACTGCTGCTGCTGCTGCTGCTGCTGATGATGATGGGGTTAAGTTGGCCAAATAGTAAAGTATAATCAAGCATTTGGGACTGTGAAGGGCAATGAGCAAGGGTCTTAACAATATGATTGATATCCAGGCACACTGAAACTGTAGGCCCACACAATCGTCAACCATAGATTAGACATTCAAGCAGCGACGAGTGACGAGCTGTCAGAGGCGTATACGAAAGCACATATCCAACTTGGATCTCAGTCACTCACTGGCATCTAATGATTGGATTAACCCACATGACGTATGAGTGATGTATGAACATTTACATTGAGATGGCCGGGGCTACGGTTATTAATGAGATGCCCTTTTCTTTCTCTAGCATCCAAAATGTCTCCATCATCTGGAGCCACAGCTGGGCGACATTAATTGACAATTGAGTCAAGTGACGTTGTCAGGAACACCAGATACATGTGTTCTCCCATCGAGCATAAAATATTTAACTTTAGAGTGGAACCAGCGCAGGGGGCAATTGAATGACAGAGGGGGAGAATGAGAGAGGGCGTAACAAGTGCAAATGCAATTCAATCCTGGCATGGATTAAACAGTTACATTGCAACTGCATGGTAGCCAGGCTTATGTAGCTTTAGTACTCATGTCCATTGGCTAGATGAGTTGGCGGTAAATGATTTATGCTATCGATTACACTGGCCAACAGAAACAAGTTGAGTTCAAGTGTTTTTTTTTCACTTACAGTACACATAGACATTGCTGCTGTTTGCGCTTCAAGCTCAACAGCGAAAGCTTTTTTCGCAAAAGCTCACTAATACATGAGCAGGCGCTGAATGTTATACTATATATGAATTTCTGGTTTATTTTATGGCTCAGACATTAGTTATTAGTGTAATTTAAGCAAGTTTCTTACTAACTAGTGAATACTTAGTTTGTTGATTAGTGTTGTTGTCATTTTTGTTGATCACTTTATTCACATTATCCATGTGACAGCGTGTATTCACTTAAAGCACACAGCTGTCAACTTAAAGTTCTTCAATTGATTTCGCGCTTCATATACATATTCACAAACGCACTCACAATCACATTCACAATCACATTCACAATCACATTCACATTCACATTCAGAGATTGCCACAGTCAAAAGCGTAAAAACCCAAAATTGTGCGTTACTTTCCGTCGATTTAATTAATTTCGCAAATTCGGTATATCGTTTATTTGAATGATATTATATGGCATGTGTATACGATACACACACACACACACTCATACACATGTGCATTATATGGGCAAACATTTCGCTTTTGCGTTTGGTTTTTAATGGCAACCGCAGCATCTGTTGCCGGATGCGCTCGATTGCACATTGTACGGGAATTGTATACGTCGATTGTGTGTCGATTGTACGGGCGTGTTCGGGCATTAAAAATGCCCAACAATTAAAGCATACGACTGCATCACAATACACCATTTTGTTTTCTTTTTTTTTATGTATAACCAAATTGAATGTTATGTCACGAGCACTAAAGTGTTATAAATAAATGAACAACGAATTTCTCAGCATGTGAATGAACTGACAAAGTCGGTTCAATTTAAAGATATTTCTATAAAGGAATGATCACTGATATCGCATTCACAGACTGCACACACGTATACAGACGTTGGGCAAGCTTAAAGCTCTGTGTGGGCAGTGCCCAAAAGCTCACTAATACAGGTGCAAGTATGCATAAATTTTAGAACTGATATTGGGGCATTAAAACAAAGGATTGTTGTATAAAAACTATTGTTTAACTCATTTTCATTCTGTATTTATCCTTTTATAAATTTATATATTTATATTTATGTGTATATTGATATTTATATTGTTATTTATATTCACAACTCTCTCCTCTCTGTCTCTCTTATAATATTCATAGTCGCTTTTACTGGTCAAAGATTTATTCAGTTACCCACATGCATTTCAGTTTGTAGCGCAACATTTCCGGCTTATTGAGAGAAAAGCACTTTTGCAAATTCATTTCAACGTCTGTGTGTGTATGTGTGGGTGTGTGTGTGTGTGTGTGTGTGTGTGTGTGTGTGTGGTGCAAAGTTGAGATTGAAACGCAGAGCAATTGACGGGACGCGAACTTCTGTGCAAGTTTATTGCATCAGTACTCAAAGCCAATAAAAACGGGGCCAGCCACTTAGACCCAGACGCTGGCGTTTGGGCCGGATATTGAGCTGAGTTGGCCCATAGACTACAGTGCCTTCGTAGCTTCGCATGGTGCGATTGTTAACTCGCTCAAATTGAATAGACAAAGAGGTGCACTCAGTTCAGGTTAGGACACGCTGCGCCCACAGACCATACCCACCAGCCATGACCACGTTTTCGCAAGGCCCAGCACAGCACAGAGCGTATCGAGCGTATCGTAACAGGTAACAGAATATAGGTAACAGGTATACCAACACCTATTTAAGTGGGTGAGAGTGCTGCGTGATGGGCGAAAAGGGGGCGTGACTGGGGCAGCGGCTGTGGCAGTTGGCAATCCACTTTGGCGGCATTCGCTTCTTGCCGCGTTTTCATTTTCAGCCGCCAAACATTTTAGCTTTTACAACCCAAAGGGGCAAATATATGGCAATACATACAATGACACACACACACACATGCACTTCCTCTCTCTCTCTCTTTACCCCGCCAACCCTTCCGCACAAATGGCGCAAATGCAATTTCCAAAAATTTTCTGTTCAACGCCAAAAAGTCGTCTATGAAAACGTCGAACATGGCACATGAAAATTTGTTGTAGTTTTTAGGCAACAGTTTTTCCGTCTCTTACTTTTATTTTTGGAAAACTCGCTCCATTGGAAAATCGTTTCGAATATGTATATCTTTTTCTTCTTTTTTGGCATGTGAAAATGGAAAATGCGGCGCTAAATACATTCAGAACCGGTTTTAGTTTTTTGGTTGGCCAAAAACTTTTAGTTGTCGTAAACGATTTGAAACAAGTTTATTCCGTTTTTAGATAGCACTATAAGCATGCAATTCCATTCGCTTTTTGAATTTCCCCATATGAATGTGCAATATTTGTGTGCGTGTGAGTGTGTTTTTCTCGGGTGTTGCAATATCCCTTAAGGCACAAGTTAAATATGTGTGTAAGCCAAATATGGTTGGCAGCTATCAACCAAATAGTATTGTGTGTTTTTGGCAAATTAGGGCAAACTACTTCAAATGTGCATTGAAATAGACAGAATCAAGCTGAATTCCATTTTAAGTTTAATTTCAGAATTGTTCATTGTTAAATTAATTAATAGGGAAATAGACTCCTCTGTTTTATTAAATCAAATTAGTTCCTATTCCTTCTAGGCCTACTCGCAATTTTACTCCTCTTATCCTTAACTATAAATAGGTAAAAAGAGAAATATATAAATAGATAAATAGATAAATAAAGAAATAATTTAAAAAAAAAATAAATATATTAATATATATATAAATAAATAAAAAATAAATAATAATATATAAATAAATGAATAAATAAATAAATTAATTAATTAATTAATTAATTAATTAATTAATTAATTAATAAATAAATAAATAAATAAATAAATAAATAAATAAATAAAAAAAATAAATAAATAAATAAATAAAAAAATAAATAAATAAAAAAATAAATAAATAAATAATTAATTAATTAATTAAATACATAAATAAATAAATAAATAAATAAATAAATAAATAAATAAATAAATAAATAAATAAATAAATAAATAAATAAATAAATAAATATATAATTAAATAAAACAATAAATACATAAATATATAAATAAAAATAAATTAATTAATTAATTAATTAATTAATTAATAAATAAATAAATAAATAAATACGTACAGAAATAAATAATTAAATAAATAAATAAATTGAAGTAAGATACAAGAATGCAAGTAAAACGAAACAATCTTATATATATTTAACTGAAACAGAACCTAAATCGTTTACAACTTAGCTTTAGCCTGCTATTACTAACTTGTTATATTCAATTCATGTATTCTTTATTTTTAATTCTTTTCCCATTTCTCAAACTATGCATTTAATTGAAATTGTTTTAAAGCTTAAATAAGTTGCACCATATTTCATTTCATGTCCAGAAATAATTTCGCCCCCTCTCTAAGTGGTAATTTATGCCGTTTGCCATGCACCAATGCAGCTGCCACTTTTTATTATGCTCATCAAAATTATATAATTCAATTTTTCCAATTCAACAAATCGCTGCACGCTGTGAAATGAAATCAAACCAAACAAAAAAAAAAGAAATGCACATACGTTAAATAAATGGCAGTCCATAAGCACCGCCCCGTAAAGCCAATGCCACGCCCATTTGCTGACGCCCACTATGGAGTAGGTATGCGTACCGGGGATTGGCCATAAATCATGTCATTGCAGTTTGCGGCTCGCAAGTTTTTTGGTTTCGGGTTTTTGGGCCTGGCCACAAAGGAGTTTTTGGCCAAGTTTAATGCAGTCGATGGGAACGGGAACGGGAACGGGAGCATTTCGTTTGTTTGACAGGCGACATTTATCATATGCACTGCCACAGGCTGCAAGCTGCAGCGGCTGCTATTGCCACATGCCCCATGCTGTTGCATGTGAGCGTGTCTTTAATTGCCGGCAATTGCAGACTGTTGACATTTATTAAAACAATAAACAAATTTACACACATTTGCCCCCCTCAAACAATCAAAATGTTGCCATTTGCCGTTGCCAGAAAAACTTGCCACAAACAATAACAACAACAGCAATAGCAGCAACAGTGGCCAGTGCAGCATCATGTTGCCACATAAACATGTGCCTCACGTACAATGCATAAATATTTTAATTCTGCCTGCATTTTGTTGATAGTTTTATGTATCCCAAGGATTCAACATTTGCCTCAGCTGCTGTCTAAAATATTCGGATTACCCGCAAATGCAAAGAGAAAGAATTATTTAAATATAAAGAGTGAGGCAGTCAGACAGAGAGAGGGAGAGAGAGTGAGTGAGAGAGAGAGAGAACTAACATGATGTATGTGGTAAATGATAAATGCCCGCCTCATATTTCAATTAATTTTACAATTTCCTAAGCTGACAACTCACAACTAAGTTTTGTGCACAAGAATTGTGAGCTGCGAATTTGACATAAATGCGAAATGAATACATTTTTATCAAACTCAACTTGTGAAATATTACAAGATGATGAAGATGAAGCTTTTAGCCAAATCTGAGCGAAAATACTTCGAATATTAATATCAACTAGCAATTGCAAGAGTATCGAGTATGCTCGACTCACAGTTATTTATAACAAAATGATTATAATTAAATTAAGCAACAGAGGAAAGAAAATATATTATATATATATATATATATATTTCAATAGACATATATGTATATAAGTTAAGTTTAAATAGAGTTAACTCGACATACAGATACTTTTTTTTAGAAAAATATAACACCCTGCATACCACGGTATAACATTGTATATGCCCTTATTATATTTCTCATAAATTCCAATCAAAGAACACTTATTTTCAATTGCATATTTAATCATTTCAACATAAGAAAAAGTACTCTTATTGCACTTCCCTTTCAATTGCACGTGCATTTACAATTTCAACATAAATGAAAATAATATGAATATATACAAAATTAGGTTGAATGCACAGACTGCAAAAGCCATTGCAAGCTCCTCTTTCAGCTTTTGCTAATATATTTACCCTCTAATTTGGCCAATGAATAATTTTTGGAAAATGAAAATCACAAAGCAAAAGTCAGCCAAACGTGTAGAATCATGGGAATGTAAACAAACATATGAAAATATTCGTTAAACTTTTGCCAAAAACATATTTCCCCAATGGAGCAGTGCACGATGTTACCTGGCAGTCAGATCCCTTTGAGTTTGAGCATGGAGAAACAGAGAGGCAGAGAGGCAGACATAGCAACAGACAGACAGACAGACAGAGAACTCTTTGGTAAGTAGTAAAGCAAAAGAAAATGTTGCCAGAAGAAAACATTTCGATAAACTTCAACGTTTTTTTCCTTCCCCACCCACCCCAAGTTACTGTTGCAGTTGTCGATTGCGCTCCATTGGGATGCAATTAAATACATCGTAGTAAAAGTATCCACATTTCCTTTTTCCTTTGACTAGAGGATCCTGTTGGGAGCAACGACAGAGCCATTGGGGGGGTAAGGTAAACATACAATTTGAGTTGATTCGCTTTGTGAGCGCATTGATTGTGTTTGTTTGCTTTTTAACCTATTAATTGCAATGAGGAACTGAACTCAATGAAGTCTCTGCACCCACCCACCCCTAACCCCTTCAACATCACTCCTTCAACTGCCATTTACCCCACTCCCGCCACTCCCCCCACTCAATCCATTTTTGCTTACATTTAATTAAAAATCAAAAGTTTGACCCAAACAAATTTGTGAGTGGCCAACAAATAAGCTACAACTTTTATGGCCATTAAATTTGTAGAAAGTTCACAACATGTCTGGCTCGTAAGTTGATAATAACTTAAATAACTTTATTTAAGCAACAGCAACAACAACAACAACAACAACAGATGAATGAAGGTTGAGCATTAGTTGATAAGCAGTGCTGTACTTTAAGTGTATTTAAATTTATTTTTTATTAAACTACTTTTGTTACAAGTAGAAGCTTTCGTATAACCTGTAAAAAATCAGCTTTAAAAGTTCTTAAAAAACGCTTTTAGAAAGCTTGTTGTACATGAAAGCTTTTATTTTATTCTCATCTAATTTTAGTCATAAAATTTGAAGCAACAGTTTCTGAACGAACTTAGCTCAAAGCTAGTGAACTGCATTAATCATACGCCCCGTGGAATGTTTGAAATACACCTGAGCATCTACAGCGAAGTTTATACAAATGCTAACAAACGATGAGCATTCATCAAATTAATGGAATTTCATATTTGCCAAGACTTGAGTGAGATCAACAACACATTTGTTTATAAAGCTAAAATTTTATCGAGTTTTGTAATTTGTTGTTGTTGCTGTTGTTGCAGCATCGATGTTTGTTTTAATGGAATTACTTTCCAGACTTCTGAACAATATAAACTGCAAAATGGCCCGTGGCTGATGGTTGTTGCAAGTGTCGATGCTGCTGTGGCTGCTGTTGTTGTAGTCATTGTTGTTGTAGTTGTTGTTGCTGCCTCTTTTATCGAGTGCGGCACACAAAAGCAATTTAAAATGCCAACAGAAAATGATGCTGACTCATAACTGAGTAGACCCCCCACCCCACCCAACTTACACTCGGCTAAACAACTTTGTTGAAGATTTTATTGAATTAAACCAATTTGGTATGCATGTGAATGCTATGCCTCCTTCCCCATCCCCCATCCCCCACACCACTCCACAACATCATCCGCCCATATCCTCTGTTGCTACATAATATTCCAAACACGTAGTGGAAAACCTGATCCTGGGCAACGCTTTAAACGCTATTCAATCCGCACAATGCAATCAGTTAGCCATGCAGCGGGAACGGCAGAACGAGGAAAGGGAGAGGAGGCGGAAGGAAGGAAGAAGGAGAGCTTCAATTCACTCCATTTCAGTTCACTTTCCCGCTAGCCGCTGTCCGCTGTCAACACGAATGTCCTTTAGGTGACAATATACATTGCCAACAAGGGAAGAGTGAGCGCGAGGGGGACAACAGTGTCAGGCTTTGTGGCCAGAGGCTTGTTAAGCTAATTTTGCTGGCGCCCCTCGCTTAAGCTTTGCATCGATTTTGGGTCAAAGCGAGCATTGCGTGCGTTCAATTAAGCGAGTGTGAGTGAGGGAGGGAGAGCGCGGGAGAGAGGGAGAGAGGGAGAGAGAGAGGGAGAGAGAGAGAGCAAGCTAAGAAGCATCAGTCAATGTACTTGGCATTCAAAATGCTCAAGTGGGCGTGGTGGCAATTGAATGATAACAGCTGCTGTGACTGCGGCTGCTGCTGCTGCTGCTGCTTCTGCTGCTCCTTTTGTTGTCCACTTCACATCCTGCATTAGCATCCTCCTCGCCGTCTAAAGCCACGTTAAACTAAATTGGCTAAATGCCTGAATGTCTACGCGCAGTCTGCCAATCCAATCTGTGCAATGATCTCCCGCTTACTCTACCTCTACTTCCGCCTCTCTCACTGCCTCTATCTCATTCTCCATCTCCCTCTCTCTCTCTCTCTCCCTCATACCATTCTCCCTTCTCCCCTGTCTATCCGCTTTCTTTAACCTACCCAAGCCGACGGCAATTCGCCAGCAAATTGAAATGAAATGAAAAACGCAGCGCGATTTGTTCGCTTTGTTCGCTTGGCCAACAAAGTTGGCTCGCTCGCTGATAAAGCTATGACCGCAATATGCAAACCACGTAGAAGCACATGTTCCCAAATCCATTTCCAATCAGCTTTCGTTCTTATTACGAAGCGAGATTTCTATGGCAGTGTATATCAATATCAAAACTAATCTTTGGGGAACATCAGCTGCCAATTATTGCAATAACTTGTAATGCAAAAGCAAAGTTAAGTTTAGCAGCTGCCTTAACATGTTGATGTTGAATTTAGCGTCTCTTTTTGTTATCTAAATTGAATATTGTTATCAAAAATCAAATTTGCTTGAAATATCATGTCATTAGATGTTATTTCCACATGGAGCACATTGTAAATGCTAATGAATCTACAGCGTATTTCAACAGTCTGGCTACCTTTCTGGAGCACTGCCAACTTGCTCTATTCGGTGTGCTAATAGGAATAACTTGGCTAATAAAATGATAAATACAAAAGAAATTACAATTAAATACAAAATCATTAACTTATCAAACTTAGAAACCTTTATCATTCTTACATATAAAACAAATCAAATTACCACTCACTCTTTATCCAACCCAGTGCAGCTTACACTGGTTGTAAAATAGAAAGACAGCTCTTCATTTCTATTACCTAATTTAGAACTCCTCAAAACATTTAACTTGTAATACCAAAGGTATTTAGAGCAGCAGATAAGTCAGTCGACAGCTTATATGAAATAAAGATAAATTCTTAATGATATTTGTGATGTATTACCAACAACACAATGTGTTTTCAGACTATAAAAGAGAAGTAGAGAGAGTCAGGCAAGGCATAACATTCAAAAGGCTTTAAAATGTATCTACAGTTACTTTGGCTTCTTACCTTAACAATTGTTCATCTTGCGACTTCTTTGCATCTGAGAAATTTGAAGGAGACTCGCATCCTTGGTGGCTCTGAGGAAAAGATTGAGAATGCGCCATGGCAAATCTCGTTGCAGTTGCATAATCAACATATATGCGGTGGCAGCATCTACAGTGAAGATATCATATTGACGGCTGCTCATTGTGTTGTCCGAATGCCAAGGGATAAACTCCAAATACGCGCGGGTTCCTCAAGGTACGACAAGGATGGCATCGTCATTCGGATAGCTGCAATTAAATACCACGAAGAATACAATAGACCATTATTTACAAATGATATTGCTGTACTACGACTGGCAGAGCCCCTGACATTCAGCTCCAGCATTAAGGCGATTCCTATCGCCCAGCATAGTCCCAAGAAAAAGGAGTTGGCCACGGTAACTGGTTGGGGTCGCACTGGCACGTGCAATGTCCCCTCCACGAAATTGCAGGCCACACAACTGAAAATCATTAGCAAATACAAATGTATGACAACATTTTACCCAATCCCATTTAATGAGAAGTTCTGTGCCCAAAATAAGAGATCAGCTGCCTGCTCTGGTGACTCCGGAGGTCCCTTGGTTCTCAATGGAGAACATGTGGGCATCGTTTCGTTTGGTACTTTTGATTGTCAGGGTGCGAATGCATTTGTCGATGTGGCCAAAATGAAGAAGTGGATTCGAAGAACAGTTAAATATTTATCAAAATAGACAGCAATCAATTAAGCACATATTTTACAAAATATCATAGCTAAAGTGTAATGTATTCTTGCAGAAAAATTAAACTTCAAAGTAATATTTTGTTTGCAGTTCAAAATATATATAGCAATTGACTGCAATCAATTAAAATTTCTGTTATACAAATATAAATAGCTCAAAATTTAACTATGTATTCTAAAGATAAATATTTATCAATCAAAGTTGAAAGAAATCTTTTATTTCATTTAAAATTATATCGAAATAGTCAGCAATCAATTAAAATAAATATTATAAAATATCAAACTTAAAGTGAAATGTATTCTTGCAAAAAAATTAAACTTAAGGAAATCTTTTATTTTCACATAAAAATAAATTTTAAAATACACAGCAAGCTATTCTTAAAACTCTGAAGTTAAAAGAAATCTTTTGATTTGAGCTAAAAATATATTGAAATAGGCAGCAACTAATTCAAATATATTTTAATAAATATATCAAAGTTAATGAGTTAAGTTAAATAAACCATAAATCGTTGGAATTTCTAACACGTGAATTTTGGGAAATACTTTATTAACCTTTTCTTTCCTCATTTATTTTAACTAAAATATTTGAAATTGTAAGTTGTGGTAGTTGGACTCTATAAATTGGTAACATCCTTGCCTTGTCCACCAATTAGATCAATTATATATTGTAATAAGAATGTGTGCTGCTTTTAAAACTAAACTAAGAAAATTGTTTTTAGTAAGTTTTCATCAAATAATATTTTATATACTTTATCAATTAATGTTTTTAATAAATAATAAGAAGAATTTTTAATTAAAATCAAATTTGAAATTTGTTGTAAATTAATAAGAACAAATGATTAAAATTGTATATATAATTATTTATTAATATATATCTACATTTATTTATTTATTATCTGGTTTCATTAATTTTTATTTGTTATTTATTATATATTTCACTTTAATTATTTATTTTTGATCATATTTTTATAATTGTTTCATAAACTATTTTCAGAGGCGAATTGCTGTGGACAGCGTCAACTGGAACACTCTCTCTGGGGGTATTGAGGAAACTGTGATTTCAGGAGCACATAGAAATGCATTCATTTCGTAAAACGCATTCAAAGCACCGCAAACTATTGGGATGCTCCTCTGGATATACGCAACCATTTCCGTTGCTGTGTTGCCTGCCACTTCCGCCGATGAAGGCGGCCACAGCTGTCGGTTTATGGACTGGTCTGAACATTTATCCATGCCGCTTACTCCACCAACCGCCAGTTGATTCTCTTCCCGTGCGTTGCGTGAATTCAAATGGAGCATTGACTTAAAGCGTTCGTCGAGAAAATTTTAATGCGCCAATGCGCAATTTATGACTATTTTATGCCATTTTATGCTATTTTAATTTGCGCAGTCAGCGGTTGCCGTTTCACTTTAAAACGAGAACTCTTAATAGTTTCTAGAGGCCATTGGAGAATGGGTTTTTTGCTTTTGTGTTGGGAATAGCATTTGTGGGCAGGGAGTGGAGGGAAGGGTAGCTCATTAATGCCACGCACGTTGCCGTTGGGGTTTGGGCATTGGGCGTTGGGGTTTGGGCATTGGGAGATGAAAGATACGAAACGCTAATAAAACAAAAATGGAAAACATATAAATCAGTGTCCTTGGCACGTGTCGCCAAGCGGCGTCGATGGCATTTTATCCCCAAGGCAGGTGCAACCTCAGGTGGTGTCGCCAGCGTGTCCCTGGGTCAAACAATCTGCAGTGTCTCCCAGCTGCCGTGTGCGCCGTCACGTTGTAAATCTCGTGAGAGCAAACACAGAAGACAACAAACAACAAACGCGACAGACGGTGACACAACACGCGTGCTTAGCCATATTCCCATATCCATTTACATACACACACGCACACACACACAGTCTGTCTGCCTGTCTGTGTGTGTGTGAATGTGTGTGTGTGAGTGTGAGAGAGGTGTGACATTTTGGGTTGACTTCATTCAATGCGGGCCACAGCTACCCAAAAGGCGATAAGCTGAGCGATTGCATTATAAATTAAAAGACGTCAACGCAACGAATCAACAGCTGTCCCCAGGAAGAAAACTTGCCAAAACAGAGATGCAGACAAGCAGAAAGGAAAGAAAATAGCAAAACAAATAGCAAATGCAAAGGCAAAGGCAAAGGCAAAGAAAATGAGCTCAAGTGATGTCAAAGCATAGCAAATAATCAATCAAACTGCAATTGTAAAGACATTTAAAGCCTTAACAACTAATCAAATGAAACTTTAAATATTATGAAATTGGTTTGAAAATAGTTAACTTAATTAAAGTTGTAGCCATTTCTTCATAGTTTCTGTTATGCTTTGCTCAATAATCCATTTCTGCAAGTTATGCAGACACTTGGCGCCAGAGGGCGCTGGCGGCCGAAAAAAGCAAAGTTTTGCAACGTCTGGCAACTATTTGCATGGATTTTGTGTGTGAAACTGTCGGAAAATATCTGCAGAGCCAAAGTGAGAGCCAGAGCCAGAGTCAGGGCTTAATGTCTGTTTGGACTAAAAAGATTTCCAAGCCATTGGATAATGCAAACTATGCAATATAATCATAATCGCATGATATATGTCCAATCTCTGCAGCAAAGTTTTCAAAATTGCTTGAACTTCCCGCCTTGCACCGCCCCGCCCTGCACTTGCGCCTAGATGTAGGCAACAGACGAGATGATGCTAAGCCCAACTAGCTTCGCACTCTGGAGAGTCAATTTCCAGCGATTAAATTAAGAATGCATAACTTGCTGGGTTAACAACGTCAGACGGAAGGCGGCCAATTGCCATGACTTGGCTAACAGCTATTGTTACCATGGCGGAGGCTCTGATTTTTATTTGCCATTCTCTTTGCGCCTCTGATGAAGCGACCAGCAGTCCAATGGGTAAAATGAAAGAGAGCAAATTCCAGCAGCGGCTGCTGCAACTTATCTGACTTTTCTTTAATACCCTAACATTTAAGATTACAGCAGATTGGCACTGAGCCCTGTGTGCTCTGTTCTAAGTGCATATTATCGATAGTCAATGATCAAATCAAAGATGCGCAATGTCGATAAGTGAAACAGTTCAATTCTATTCATAAAATGCTCATAACAGCGATCGATAGTTATTCAACACTACTTTTGTAAATTACTCAGCAGTACAACAGTACTTAACTGTTAACCTCTATACAGGGTATTTACCAGTTGCACACTTATGACTCTAGCACTCCTGCTTGTTTCAATTTGCAATTTGTTTGCTGTTTTCTTTTTCAACATCCTGACCTGCCCTACAGTTGTCCTGTTCCGTTTCTGTTGTTGTTTGCATAACATACATACAAGTATAGATATATATGTGTTTGTGTGTGTGTGTGAGTGTGTGTGTGTGTGTATGCATAGTACACACGACAGAACATGAAACGTGCTCAGAGATTCGCCTTTTGCACTCTGCAGCATCTTGTAGTATGCCCAGTTTTGTATTTGTTTTTAATACCATTTGTATTTGCAAATAGTTTTCATAAATGTAGTGGGTATTGTGGGTCGTGCTTGCAACATTTTGTGGTAGCATAAAGCAGAAATGACAACAGCAGCCAACGACAGTGCCAACTAGTATAGGGATAATAATGCGAGTGTGGCTCAGACAATCTGCTGTGTGCGTAGGTAATGGCGACTCGGGAGTTCCAAGTTGCCATCGCTTTTAATTTGTACAAATGCGCGGGAAAAATAAAACAACAACAAAAAAAGTACAACAATGTAATAACACAGTAAAGCCTCGGCATTTGTTGTTGTTGCTGTTCACATTTGCACGTCTGGCCAGTGTGTACACCATACATAATTGAATTAAGGCAAAGCTTTTGGTCTCTCACGCTCTCTTGGGTTTTTTGTTGTTGCTTCTCTGTTTGTTTGCACCGCGCTGCGTTGGCTTTTGTTATGAGCTTAACGCCATTTTGAGTGCAATGCAATGTAACACATTCATGCATACATACGCAAACATACACTCACGCATAAAGCATAACGAAAAAGTTGCTGCAGCAATAACAACAACAACAACAACAACAACAACAGCAGAAACCACTACAGCAGCCATTTTCTGCAGGCGCCGCCTCTTTATTGCTGACTTTATGTTGTATTCGAATGTTAACAAAGTGCGTACTTTGTTATGTGCTTAAAGAGGATTACGATTAAGAGATAGAGAGTGAGAGAGACAATAACTTATTTAATAACACATAAAAAGTAAAATGTAAGTACTTACATACATAAATACATCTTCGCAACTGGGGTTTTATATGTTTATCTATACCCTGTACGTATTATAAAAGTTAACCCATGAGAATAGATCGCCGTTTATACGGTGCAGGCCTTAACACACAGCGCCAAATCGATCACACTCACACTCACACTAAGCCTGTGTACTCAAACTGTAGCGCGCTCAACTTATCTCAACATCTTCAGCGACCCTTGCATACAATCAGACTTAGCATCCACTAAAGCGCACTCAATTGCTCATCAAGTCACGATACCAGAACGTGCAGTTAATCTCAGCAATCTAAGTTATCGCTGCCAACTGCAAATATATTTCGCGCCATACTTGAGAAAAAAGTAAGTATGCAAAGTATAATTTTGAGTAATCTAATAATGTGCCAGAAATAAATAATGTAAGTGTTTTGGTCCAGTTCTACCAGTAGAGTACCAGCGTACCAGTTCTACCAGCGCTCACTGTGTGTACGACAGCGTTGTTAGTTGTTGGCACAAAATGTACCATAACTTGGGATATTCTCTCTGTCTTGCGCTCTCTTAGTGATCCAAAATATTGTTAGTAGTTGACAGACATCAAAGTTTGTTTTACAAACAAACTATGTAACGATAAATGTAATTAATAGCTGGAATGTTGTATGTTTCAAATAGAAAATCTTCTGCAGTTGGTAGACCATGGACTTTAGAGTGAAACCAAAATCTCTTGGTTTCAATAACAGTAACAACAGACCATATACAATTTCAGCAACCGCATGACACACTCAACCTGTCAGCATGCTCAAGTGTGTGTGTGTGTGTGCTCAATTGGAAGGAAAAGTATCTTGAATATATGTATGTATGTACATAGATATGTATATGTATATACTTATATTATGCATGCAGCCCAAGCAATGGCCAGAAGAATATTCAAAGCATTTAGCAACTCATTGTCCCTTTCGGCACCAGCAGCGGCAGCGGCAGCAGCAGCAACAACAAAGATGAGGACTAAAAATGTATTCATGGCCCTCAAATTGTATAATTTAAGTTTGCACATAAAATCACACCGCAAAAGTAGACAGGACCCAAAGCAGGGACATAGTACAAGTGAACTTACTATTTACACACACACGCACACTCACACACTCACACTGTACATTCACACATATGCTCAGCCGGGAATATGTCTGTAGCCAGGGCTGCAAACTCGCACAAATTAAAGCAGGGATGTTTTAAAAAAGAGGGGAAATTAGCTTTAGTCACAGAGTAGCAATACATATATGATATCATGGGCTTTATCAATGAAGCTGCTGAATATGTCAATCGAGCAGGGAATTCTTTACTTTTATTTTATTTTATTGCAGATATGTGAATATAGTAAAAGGCTAACATTTATAAATATTCATAATATGCTAAAATCATAGCAACTAAAATATTTGTTTAGGTAGCCCTGGCATAAGTGTAGACACACCTACAAACAACCAAGCAAGACATCGCATTCCACTGCTGAGCAAACAGGAAAACCGAAAACCGAAAACCAAAAACCCAAAAACCGAAACCCCTTTCCCCCTGCAGACATCGAATTTAAATATTTTAAAGATGCGTCCACACGAGAGGGACGACAGCAGATACCAAAATACCAAACTTGTGCACCATAAAAATGCTATAAAATTGTGCAAATAGCATAGATACAATATACAACTAACGGATACATGCGAGATACATAAGTATCTGCTGACCTAAGTGCGTGTTACACATGAACTTTTATGATCCTGTGGGCGCATTGTCAATCCTAAAACTTTAAGTGTTCCCGCACCCCCCCCGGAACTTCCACTCAACTTTCCCGTACTGATGTGAAGTCATTGTCGTTGTCGTTGTCCTTGTCCTTGTCTTACACAGACTCTCATTTGTGAGCGATGACTTCTTTATGCACTTTCTTAGGGTATTATAATTACATGCAGTAATTCGTAGCACTTCAATCATATATGCACTGAGTCGATATAACCAAATGTTCTCCACATATACATTGCTCTGCCAGGGTATCCAGTCTTCGGTGTGCCGTAGATTCTTTCTTTTCTTTATTTTGCTTTTTGCTTCACAAGTTTTACAGATTTTATTTTAATTTTTTTCTCTCTTCTTCTCTCTTTTGTGGAACCCTTTTGGAGTGGCAAAGGACAAGTTGAACCCAGAGCAATCTGAACGCACACATAAAGTGAGTTATGTTGCTCCAAGGTTTTAGCACACGAAGCATTTCGGGGGCGACAAATTGGTGTTCACATTGTGTATCCAAAAGGTTCTCCTGCTCAAAGTGTAAATTGCATTTGGTTGTGTGGCGACTCCAGGTCATGTGAAGTCAAGTGAACTGAGCAGAAACGTAGCCATCACAGGGGGCAATGTGAATCCTGGTAGAGTCCTGTAATAATGACCATTAGTTTGCCTGTGGTTAGTGCAAGTTTGGGAGACATTTGCAGAATTATGTTCATGTCTTAATTAGAATGCCAGCTCAGTTGCAATAGTAAGACGCATGGCTCATAAATTATTTATATGCAATGAGCATGAAATTTAAATAATCAAGACACACACACAGAGAGAGACTCCTCTGCATAATCGAATTGCCCCAAAACTTGACTGAGTCTGCAAGACCTTAAAACTTAACTGGAAATTGTTTAAACATTTTGCATAAATTTTGGACCCAACACTTTGCAGTTTAATGTGGATCCCAATGTGGCATGCCAGTTATTCATTCACTTCGATTGCCTCTTTAAACGTTATTCATGCGATTGAGATTAGGAATAAACATGAATAGTAGCTTTTGATACCCTGTAATGATTGGAAATAGTTATTTCTTACCTTCTCTATGCTTTAATCAATGAAACGCATTAAATTAGACGTGTGTATAAAAAGGCGTATGAGTCTTAACTGTGTACAGAGTATCATCAAGTTGAGCAGTCTCACTTGCTTGCAATCCTATGGACTGCTCTTCTCTCTTTACATAGCTCTTCCTTAGCTTGTTTTCTCTCTCCCACACACTACGTGGAACAGCTTGCTGTCGCCATCTATCGTCAAGCGCCGGAAAATGATCCTTAAAAGATAGATATCAATAATTCTTTGGCTCTTCCTTAACTTGTGCTCTCTTTCTCACACACTACGTGGAACAGCTTGAAGTCGCCATCTATCGTCTAGCACAGCAAAGTGATCCTTAAGAGACGGTGCCTCTCTTAAAGGTGCTCTCTTAATACCCAGCAACATCAGCAGGGTTCGCTTAGAGAAAATGCTAAGATGCACAACACCCCCCCCCCACCCGCCTGCAGCTCAGCCTGCTGCATTCTAACCTCAACACGTAAGCGACAAGTTTAATTATGTGAAGTGAAAATGATGTGGCGAGGGAGGGGTGGAGGGGGTGTCGACCTCTGCATACATGCATGGTCACACATGGCGTATGAATAATGTAAAATGTCAACTAATTAAGTCGAGTAAATGCATTTACACACTGCCTAACTTAGCCGTCAGACCCTGGACAATATTGTACAACAGTTTTTACTGCTTTTTTGGGCCAATATTATGTTTGTTTTAATTAAAATTTCTACAAACTTTGCTGTGCCGCACAACAACAATGTGAGAAAACAACAATTTCGCTGTGTTTACTAGTACAAAGGACAAATGGAATATTTTCGGCAACGTTTCAGCATTACCTCGTACTGCAGATCATCCAGTATATCTGGGAAATCCATGTCATCATCCAGATATGTGGGATCCCAAGCTGGTATCGGAATGCCAGCTATGGACAGCACCAAACAAAGCAGCCATATAGCTGGATATAGCAGTTGCATGCTTCTTCTTGCTGCTATTTTTTAGAATTTTGATTTGACAATATTTGAAAATAATATTATTAGATTTTTGTTTGTTTACTCAACTGCTTTGGTATTCTATGGAGAAGTTAAGTTGTTGTTCTCATAAGTAAAGTTAGAAACTTAGAGAATTTCAACATTATTTTACTTTATTTTGTTAAAAATATCAAGAGAATCAATTGCATAGCCAGGCTAGTTACTCTCTCTGTCTCTAGCTCTATCTCACTCACATTGTATAGCGTTCTCTGTCTTTGCCTTTCAATGATAGACCACTGTGGTGCTTTCCTCCTCGGGGGCTGCAGCTGTCAGCCGCTGTCTGTTGCCCATTGCATAGGGCGGCTTATCATAGGTCTTCACATAGAATGTGCCATTCTTGGGCTCGGAGGGTTCACCGCCCATGCGAAACTCCCCATCGTTATCGAGCAGTACCCATGTCTTGCGGGACATGCGTTCGCAGCGTACACCCCAGAAACCTTTGGTGCTATTAATCGATTCGGCAAAATAATCATGGGCCCGCTTATGGGAACAGCCATACATATAGCACTTCTTTTGATCCTTGCCATAGTTGGGATAGAAGCTGGCATGGCCCACGGGCTCCTCGAAGCCCAGGCCAATGCTCGTCTGTATCGATTCCACGTAAAGCGCATCACTGGCATCGATGCGATATTCATCGCTCTGCTCACGAAATCCAGGACCCGCTGGATCCAAGGCATAGATCGTATGGAAGCGATTGGGCTTTATCTGTTTGCCAGCACTGCCAGCAATTTGAGCGCCCAATGAGTGGCCAATGAGATAGACATCGTCATAGTCTAGGCCAGCTTGCGTGTGCAGATGACGCACGAACTCGGCCAGCAGAATGCCCAGATCTTCGACCATATCGGCGACCCCAAAGTAATTCACATTCGATGATATTTTGCTCCAATCGCAGACAATTATATTGAAGTCCTCATAGAGGGGGATTCCATTTGGGGATCACTCGAAGTATCGTTATCAACTCGCGCCTTGGGTCGAGGCTTGGTGAGACTTAGATAAGCCGACTTCACATCGCGATTTAATGAACCCTTTCCCTGACTCATCCAGCCGTGTATTATAATCCTGTAATGCGGAAAATTGATGAGTTATCATCTAACTTCAAATGAATCGTAATTTCATTGAATAATTTGTATGCCAATTATTTGATTAAACATAACATTGACTCTATGTTTATTTTGGATATGACGCATTGATAAGCGTTCAAAAACAAACTAAGAGCACAGCAGAAACCACTTAGGAGTGTGCTAATTAGTATGACCTGACGGTAAAATACTCTGTAAATTAGTTTAATATTAATAACATTGCCTCAAAAATTCAGATAAACCTCTTGAAATTGATCTGTTTCCATTTGTATACCATTTGTTTACTGTAACATACATGAGCACATCAACAATATACCCACTGGCTATTTCGTCAACTACAGGGTATAAAATGCTGATAAAATAAATATGAAACCAGTTTTCGCATATGTGCTGACAATAACAAAACAAGCGATACTTTGACTTTACAGCAGTTGAAATTTTGCCAAACATTTGTTAGCTATTGAAAAGAAACCTTTTCAATATATACCCTATAATTATATAATTTCCTCATATTTGCTTGTTATTTCACACTCGCAAATCACAATTTCCCATTATATTGTCAGTATTTGTCTAATCTTCAAATCAACTAATTAAATTGCTCTGGGAATACTTATAAACAACACGTTATCGCTTACCGTGTGGGATGACGCGCATCGAAGCCGGAACTTTCCAATGTTTCAACATCCCCTGGAAAGAGTTCCCTGCCGCAATCGGGAAAGTCCCGTTTGAAGAGAAAGAATTGCATTTTAACACGTGAATTCTTTGTAAACGGTACCCAATGCTTGAAGAACTTTTTCCAGAATGGATAATCCAAATATTTGTTTGACTTTGTTAGTTTGTGATCGCATTTGCTGAGCTCCTCCGTAGAGGAAGTTGAAGTTGCCGCTAATAATACAATACACTTATATACGTATATTCTAGTTACTATACTGGTTGACTTACCTATAGCTATGCTAAGCACAACGGCAAAGATATATGTAATCCGCATGAAGTGCATCTCGAATAGATCTACAATTAATAACAATAATAGACTCGCAATCGTCCGTTGCCCGAAAAGACACACAAAGACAGACACCCAAGGGCACACATCAATATAGGCACTCCGTTCGACTCAATGGTGCGTGCCCAACTACCAGCTGACTGAAATGAAACGATCAGAGTGAACCCAACTGGAATTGACACTTCCAATAGATCTGCCAGTGGCGACATTTTGTCTGCTCTCTCATTCTCTCGCTGTTGCTCACTTTGCGCTCTCACAGCGATAAGAAGTGGCCATCAAACGCGGGCGCCAGCTATTAGGCAGCGGCGTTAATTATTCAATGTTCGTCATTATGCCTTAAACAGTTACATTTAATCAGCAGCTGCTGAGAGTGGGCGTTAGAGAGCGAGAGCATGTGAACTTGAGCACAAGTGAAAAATATCTCTTTGCACAGTTGAACATGGAGCAATATTTGTTTCTTTGCGAATATAAAAAGAGACGTAGCATATCTTATTTTAAGTAATATGAAGAAAAGGGCAACAAAAATATATTTAATATATATTAAATTTATAGTCTAGCAAGGTACTACATTAAAATATAATGAAAACTAAATTAATTATATGCAATATTAAATAAATAAAATACATTTAATATGCATAACATTCACAAGCTTGTTTACTGCTCCTGTTATGTTGTGATTGCATATGCTATGTTATTTAACAGTTGTTGACCAAAATTCAATCGGCTTCTCTGTTAAGCGTATAAATTGAGAGGTGAGAGATTCTGCCAAGCTTAGAAAATGTTAATCTAAAGTTAATAAGTTAAATTGTTGTACAATTCTGCAGTTAATCATGACAATCTTAATTAAGCTGTTTTGTTCATAGATTGTTTGGCTAAGTGAGCTGAACTTTGCTGCAATTCTTAGCTGATTTAGCTGAGATTTATTAACTTTACCATTGTTTACCTGTTCAGCTTGGGTAAAGCCTTAATTGGGCTTAAAAGTCCATTGGGCTTTGGCATTTTTTTCCTTTTCATTTCACCGCCTTGGGCTGGACTTTTATAATTAGGCCAAAAAAATCTGTTTGGCCCTCAGTTATCGTCTAATTACTTGGCTTAAATCAGATTTGCAGCTTTGGTTAATTATGCGAACCGAGACACATAATTTATTTATGAGTTGGCAAATGAAGCGACAAATTTGTGGCACTTAGCACGTCAATCGCTCAGCAAAGTCGGCCAGCAAAGGAAGGGGGCGTGGCAAGTTTTCAGCACTTTGGTCACGGATTCACAACTGCCAAGTTACCTGTTACCTGTTACCTGACACACCTGGCGAACGTGAGGCGGCATTTCAATTATGCAAATTTTGCGAGACTCGTTGATTAGAAAATCCACAAAAACCCTTGAGGACGACAAGTATGGGAACCTCAGGCGTCAATCAATATGCAAAAGTCAGGAGAAGCTGGAGGAGATGGAGGAGGAGCAGGAGGAGGTTGAATTGCCACGCCCACTCACTAATGAATTGGCAAAACCACAAATTAGACTTGAGAAATTAATTGGCAGGCCCCACGGCTGCTTTTAACTTGCCACTTGCCTCATGCCTCATGCCTCGTGCCACACGCCTGCTATTCCCAGTACTGCTGAACAACAAAGGAGGATTTCCGTCTAATCCCTTCAAGAGTTCCGCTCCTTTTTCTTCCCACTTCTTGTTGTTGTAACTGCGAATTAAAATATTTGTTTCGAACGCAAAATTTACTGCACTTTAGGCGCATTTTACTCGCAACTCGTAACTTTGTTCGTTCGAGTGTCACAAAACTTTTTACGCAGTTCCTTTGTGGCAGTGACAAGCAGCAAGAGGAAAGGAAGGGGGGCGGGGGCGGGGCCGGGGCCGGGGCCGGGGCCGGGGCATGCAAGGTAAAGGATTCGGAATTAACTAGGGAGGACTTTCAAAAGCTTGCAGCTCTGGCTAAACTCTCTCCCTCTCTCTCTCTCTCTCTCTCTCTCTCTCTCTCTCTCTCTCTTCTTTCCCTTTGCACTAAAGAAAGTAATTTGGAATTTTATTATAAATTATATTACAAACTACCATACTCGACAAATTGTGAAGCGGAAGCAAGAGGAAGAACTATTCAGAAAGTCCTTTACGGTCAAAAGGATTAAGCTTACTTTTAGTACTGGCCAATTGATAAATTTCAAGCCAGTATTAAGCACTTAAGTGGGGGATATATTCATAAGCCTTGGGCTCTCTTCATAACTATATAACTAGCAACAATTCTACAGAATTCTATAGGCTCTATGTATATAGTATATACTGACTTTCCGAAGCTTTGAATTCCTTAGCAGAGTCCTTTATTCCATTTAGTCCGATCACTCCAAGTTGCTTTACGTGTTGAGTATCGATTATCGATTATGTATATCTATATTATCTACAACAACTCTCATACTCCTCAATGAAAATACACTTCCCATTGTTTCTGCTAAAATAACTTAACAAAAATCTTCTAAAAGTTTGCATAATTTGTGGATAATGCAAGATGCTGCATACTATCGATAAATTAAATGCGTTATCGATATGTTTTCGTTTGCTATGCTTAACAAAAGCCAACTCCTCACTCTACTGCTACTACTCTCTGTGGGCCATGGTTAGACAATTCTTTTGGCCCCACTTTCGTTGCTGTCAATGCTTGAACTTTCTTGGTAAAGCCCAAAAACTTTTGACTTCAAAAGCGGAAAACTGTAAATCCGCAACTAACATTTTTAAGCATAACAAAGTGCGACGAGCTTTTGCGAATAAATCTTAACGCCGCTTTTTGGTTTACTCAGCCGTTGGACTTGGTCGCTTATTATAAACTTGTGTTGGGTCAGAGAGCGAGGGAAGGAGGCGGGAGAGAGAAGAAGTGCCTAGGGGAGGGAAGGAGTTGTACCAAACGATGACTGCAACTTTTCTTATTGACTTAATGCAGTTGGCAAGTGCGCTCAAGTGTTGGCAGTAGATTCTCCAAGGGTTGAGGTGGTTGGTCGACGAGGGAAGGGGGGGGATTTTCCACAAAACACGAAAACTTTTCATATGGCCAAAAGGGATAACGTTTTGTGTCCTAGTCACAAACAACAGACTCAATTAATGCACATAATACAACAAGGAATTACGGTTTTAATCTACGTAAGCTCGCGAAAAGCACCTGAAAGCTCATGTAGACCTTATACTGCGCAGCCTGCAACAAGCTTAAACTTTTAATAAATGAGAAAAGTTTTATTAATAAAAGACTTATTAAGGGTGAAAGCTTAGCTAACTAAATAAAGTAGCTTTGTCTGTGATAACAAAAGCTTTCAGCGCTTAATTTTAAAATTATATATGTTAAAAGCTTATACAAAGCTCAAAGCTCAGCTAGCGGTATCAACAGGCTTTCCTTCGATCACTTAAAGTTCTTTTACATCTTTTACAGCTGCTTCATTTAACAAGATTAATTCATAAGCTTTAAATAAGTGTTTTTATAAATAAAATGAAAACTCAGCATTTAACCATGTATGGTTTCTATATACCTACCTAGTGTTTATTACTGCCACATGGAAGCAGATTAATCCAAAAGCTTTTGGTAAGGGTATGTAAAGCACTATAAAAGCAATGTAAGTACCAATTTTAAAGCTTTCGCTCTCATTTGCTGTTAATCAGTTTCTCACTTGAAGTTTTTTAACAGGATTAATCCAAAAGCTTTAGTATCAATGCCATTGAAGCCTTTTGAATATTATGCATTAAGCCAAGTTAGCTATCAACAATGCTTACCTCGAAGAGGTTAGAAATTAATCATAAGATTAATCCAGAAGCATTGTCATTTTAGCAATATGGAAATCGTTTTAATACTCATTTATTTACTAGATTTCTTTGAATTAGTTCTCATAATTGGAATTTTATTAAAATATAAAAAAATATATATAAATTAGATTCAGTTAAAATTCTTAACTCATAAATTTTTGTGTAATTCTTGGAAAATTTCAGAGAACCCCTCGCTGGACATGTGGACATGGACATGCCACTGAGTGGTAAACTAGCAATTGTTGCTGCCACGGCCGGAACATTCTTTGCATTGGGAGCATATTATCAGCATCAGCATGTGATACGTAACATCAAGAAGTTGGAGCAACGTAATCCCCATGCCTATTTCATAAGGCGAAAGCTCTATGCGCTGGTAATCAGTATTGTTAACAATATTAATATAAATTAAATATATATGTATATTCATATATTGATAGTTGGATATCTTCTACGTGCAGTTGGGAAATGAATTGGGCGAGGAGCAATTCGGAGAGGCGGAATCCCATAGAATGGGCGGGATTATGAAGTATGGATTTCCGAGCATGAATGAGATTAGCCTGAATGAGGTGTACAATTTTGTGACCTCATTTGATCGCCGTAATTCTGCCATTCAATGGATGTGTGAACGTGTCGAACCCTTCAGCTATACGAACACACCGCCAATTCTACAGAATCAGAGCCTATCGATACGGCCGAGACCAGTTGGAACACCTTCGGAAGTGAGTTTTCAGCATTCGGAGGCGGCGCGTGTGTTCTTCATGTCGAATATAAAACCGTTCTTGAATCGTGGCTTCAATTCAAATGTGTGGGAACGATTGCTGCACTACATCCATGACATGGCCCAGATCTATGGCGATATCTTTGTGTACACCGGCTCCATTTATCTGCCCCGCCAATTGAAGACAAACAATTGGTATTTGGAATTTCAGCCGGAGGATAATGCGATCATTGCGGTGCCAACGCATTTCTTCAAGATTGTCATTATCGATCCAAAGCAGGCCAATAGCACACCCTATGCGGAGGCATATGTGGTGCCAAATTCATCGATAAGCGATAACACTGAGCTGCGTACGCTGCTCAGCGATGTGCGCGATATCGAGAATGCAACTGGTCTCAAATTCTTCGAGGGTCTCGATCGTAATTTCGTTAATTCCCAAGTCGCCAGCCAGGGTATTATTGAGCCAACGTTAACACCAATTACGAATTAGTCCTAAAGCACCCAAAATTGTTCCAACAGTAATTGTTCCAAAACTAGCGCTGCTATAGATGTCAATTGTTGCCAATACAATTCATTTTATAATTGGAAAATTAGCTAATTCTTATTCATGTTTCATGTTACTGAATCATTGTTATTATTGTTATTAGCTCATGTTTTCCTTATAATTATTGCATTGGCCTTAGCTTTACACTGGAAAAATTCTAGTTTATCGATATACATAATAAATTTGCACAAAACAACATTTTCAAAGCAAACTCCAATCAAGTGTGAAAGAACGAGACACAGAACACGCTGCAGAGAACTGCTGCTGAGCTTTTGTATTCTGTTGCCTGAGCTTGCTGCATTGCTCATACACATTGGTATTTCTGGGTGTGTGTATGTGTGATGAGAAGGGCAAGCTTTCTGCCGTAGGCATCCATGTATGCACGGGAGTTGGTGTGAGCAGCTGAGCATATCACAGGGTTGTAGTGCTTGCTCACAGCAATGCCGTTGTGTGTGACATGTGTGTGTGCGTGTTATCACTGCAGCGAGCATGCATGCATGTGTGAACAGCTGCATTGATTGCGTACAGCGTGCGTGTGTAAGGAATGCTCGCCGAACTTAGCATCCACAGTGAGCGCTGTGATGCAAACAGTGCCCACAACGCAGAACGTACAAATAAATACAGCATCCCGCTTGTCAGTGGCGTTTGCTTCTTGGTGCGGTGTTGGGTTCAAGGGGAGCTGAAGTGTATGTAGCTTGCAAGCCGGCACAGCTATCCCTGAGAAAATGTTCAGATTAATTTGTTAGTTTTTGGATAATAAACGTCTGGCGATAGTTCCTTTTTCATGAGCCGTCCTTGGCTGGGATTGGCACTGGGATTGACAGCATCCTTAGTTGCCTGTTTTGTGGCTGGCGTCTACTTTCAACACAGACATGCCACACGCCGGCTGCAGGAGTTGGTGCAACAGGATCCCTACGCCTACTACATCTGTCCGAAGATCTTCAATGCAGTAAGCCAAATTGAACTCAATTATTGAATTTGAAATGATATCTTCGTTTCCCGCAGTTTTGTTTCTTTCGCTCACAAAATGAGGAAGAGCATCGCGTGCGTCGGATTATGAAGTATGGCTTTCCGGGATTGGATGATGTGAGAATCTATAGCGACTTTGTGCTCTCCTACGATCGTCGCAATCGTATTGCACACTGGGTCTGCGAGCATTTGCAGCAATCGAATTTGCAGCGGCAACCGGGCGTAGGTCGTGCTAGCGCCACCTATCGCCCAGATTTGAGTGTACCATCGACTTTTCGCGCAAGCCTCGCAGATTATAGAAACTCGGGCTTCGATCGGGGTCATCTGGCGGCAGCCGCAAATCATCGTAGCCAGCAGTTGCATTGCAATGAGACGTTCTTCTTGACCAACATTGCCCCACAAATTGGCCAAGGCTTTAATAGCGGTGCATGGAACCATCTGGAGACCTACGTGAGGCAGCTAACACAACGCTACGGCTCCGTTTACGTCTGCACGGGTCCACTCTACAAGCCACGTCAACAGAGCACCAGGCAATGGAGCCTAGAATATCAGATGATTGGCTCCAATATGGTGGCTGTGCCAACGCATTACTTCAAGGTGATCACTGTGGAGTCAAAACTACCGCTTGGTAAACCCTACATGGAAGCCTATGTGCTGCCCAATGCCCCACTGCCAGCCAAGCTGACACTGCGCGCCTTTCTCTGTGACATTCGTGAGATCGAGCATTATGCGGGCCTCAAGTTCTTTGATGGACTGCGACGAAGTGCGATCTTTGGCAGTAACTATCCCAGCGAATCCCAGGTTTTCCGAGATTTTTGCTAAATTTATGGTGTAGAAAGACCGGGAAATATAGAAGGAAAAGCAAGTGCAACTTTCACAGCAAATTGAAGATTGTTTTCTAAATTTATAGCGTACAAAAAGTTGGTTAAAAACAATTAAAGATTTGGGAAATTGCATCAATAACAGATCAAACATATTGAGGCTCCTTTCCTAATCCATTTTTAATCTTAAATCTTTAGCTGTTCTTAGTAGGCTTTCACTTGAAAAATATGTAAATTCTAGGAAATTCTACAAGAGCTTGAAACGAGAATCTTTTAAATAAAGTTCAAGACAAAATTAAAAGTTAATAGGCGTGCTTAATATACAGATATATTGGATATTGGATTCTACTAATATTATTTTGTTTGATGTTTTATTATTATAATGTCCTCACTAGAAGCTGATGCCCAGCAATGTTTGTTCCTTGCGGCGGCTGGTTTTATGGGATTTGTATGCGGAGCCTACTGTCAACAGGAGATTTCAATACGTCAACTATTTGGGATGATCAGGAGGGACCCTTATATCTTTCATAATCGTCAAAAGCTGTACCCAATTGTAAGTATATAACATGGAGTTGGGCTGCTTCTAATCCCCTATTCCCTGTTTTCAACAAGTTGTCCACGTTTCGAACCGATCATGAGGCAAGACTGTGGCAGCGATCATCGTGTCTTACGGATAAAATTCGAAATTGTTTGGTCTTTTCGCTGTATGATACGATAAGCGCAATGTTTTTCGAAAAGGAACCACCGATATATACTCCAGATTTGTTGGATCTGATCAAGTATGGTTTGCCCAGTACGGAAAATTTATATGTGCACAAGAACTATATTGTTTCGCAGGATCTGCTTACGAATACCCCGAAATGGATATGCGAACATTTGAGGGGAAACTTTCAGAGGTTAACCACAAATGATGAAGGGGATGAACTGCATCTGCGTTACAATGATGTATTTGTGCTTAGTTGCGGCGCAACACGGATTTGCAAGGCATTTAAGCGAGAAATCTGGCGGAAGTTGGAACAACATGTTACCCATTTGACGGAGAAATTTGGCTCAGTGTATGTGTACACAGGTCCCATGTATTTGCCATCCCTCAAACCTAGTGACAACTGGACATTGGAATATCAAATTGTCGACTGGATTCCACTGCCAATGCCATCGCATTATTTTAAGGTGCTGATTATTGATCCACAGCCACCGAATACGATTCCCCACATGGAGGGCTATATCATAGATAACAGAAATAGTACGACGAGCAGCAGTTCCAAATTGATTGATTATCTATGCGACATTGCAGAGATTGAGAAGCATACGGGTCTTCGATTTTTCGAAGGCTTCCAGGGAGTTGTGCGCTTCGAGAAGGAAAAATGGTGATTGGATTTTAATATCTAAGGAAATCCCTTGACTCAATCGACGACCCTCACTCCCAAATTAATGTTGATAGACCCATATTATAAGAAAATAATGTATTTCAAATGGTAACTGTCCGTTAACCGTGCTGGCATAACAGAGTGCTGTTAATGTTAACTCAGCTGTTCGTTCGTGGCTTTCGATATTCGTGGCTAGTAAATATCGATATATTAATAAAATCAGTATGAAGTGATAAATACAATTTATTATATTATTTTGTTAAAATACTATATTTTAATGCTGGCGACATTTCAAACTAAAATGAATGTATCGAAGTCTTTGTCAACTATGTAAAATGTTACTAATATTGTTTCTATTTCAGCTTTAGTTTAATATATTTCTATCTATATTTACTGTACAAGTTCTGCACAATTCGCAATTGGGTAAATCAACATATGTTTGGGGAAAATTGCTTGCTGTTTCAATGATTTGCCCTACACTTTCAAAAATTTCGCCAAGCTTATCGAAATCAACTGTATTGCCAATCATTCTAGTGTTATCGATATATGTCGCACAGGCGACAACTTTACGTGGCAAACTGTCAAATGCAACCAATAAGCAGCAGAAAAAAATCGAATTAGCGAACTGACGTGGAAGTTGGCTTTTGCTTGGAATTTGTGTTATAAACTGAGTTACCTGTGCGTCCAGACCCAGCTTAAGCTGCAATTAATTGCACAAGAGCTGCAACCCAGCACAACGTCTTGTATCGCTTGAATTCGTTGGAACGGGAACGAGAAAGGGAACGCGAACTTTGAGCTGAAGTTTAAGTGTGTGTTGTGTGAAAGTTGTTGCTACCTTTTTATGTGCTCAATTTAAGACGCTGCAATATACAAAGCTATGAATCCGAACATGTATGGCCCACCGCCTACGCAATTCCAGCAGCAGCAACCACAATATGCAGCGCCGCCGCCCGTTAGCGGTGCTCAAGCAGCAACGGGTTGGCCACCGCAGCAGCAGCAGCCAGGGCAACAACAACAGCAGCAGCCAGCAGCGCCACCACAGCAGCAACAGCAGCAGCCGCTACAACAGCAACAATATGGCGCACCAGTGACGTCTGCTCAACAGCCGTATGTGAATGGCAACTATCAGCAGCAGGTGAGAGCATAAGCTATTAAGCCAGAGTGATTTCGCACAGCTTAAAGCAACAACAACAACTGCTGCTGCTCATAGAGCGTCCTTGCAGCGATTGAGGTTTTCCTTATTAGTTGAAAGGGTTATCAGCTGCAGTTGTGAAGAGTATTCATAACTTCGGAGCATTCTTTATTAGTTTTCTTGCTTGAGTCTTTTTAAAGAGGTCAACTAGCAACTGCCTGATAAGAGCTCATACATAATTGAATTGATTTAGCATGTACACTTATGTATAACTCTCTCCCTCTCCCTCTCTCTCTGTCTCTGCTTAGTTGGCCACGTCGATGAGCGGCTTGAGTGTGAGTGGAAATCCCCTAAAACCCGCACAGCCGCCTCTGCCATCAGCTGGAATTGGAGCTGCTGCTGCACCACCGGCAGCATACAATCAATTCAACTCGAACGCACCACCAACGTCGCAACCAAACTTCAACAACAACAATGCCTACGCCGCAGTCTATGCAAATGGCTCAGCAGCTCCATCTCCGGCGCCAACACAGGCACCGCCTGTGTCTGCAGCTGCAGTGCCACCACCCTCGCTCTATCCACCAACGTCAGCGGCGCCCACATCAGCACCCGGAGCTCAACCACAAAGCGTACCCAGTGGCATTAATCAGATGACACTCAACAGTGCCAACTTGACAGGATTGCCCCATATGCCGCCAGCGAAATCAACAACGCCTGGACAACAGTTACCACCCATATCCACAGCGGCAATGGCACCAGGACAGGCAGCACCATCAGCGTTAGGGAGACCTGTTCAGCCGCCAACTAGCGCTCCAAACACATTCACGCAACCCGGCATGCCACCTCAACCTGGAATGCCACCTCAAACTGGAATGCCACCTCAACCTGGAATGCCACCTCAAACTGGAATGCCACCTCAACCGGGCATGCCATCTCAGCCGTCTCCGTATGGAGCTCCTCCTGTCAACTTTACAGGTGGCTATGGCGCTCCGCCAGCGCCTGCTTCGGCTCCTGGTCCAGCTGCATTCCCAGGCGCACCACCGCTGCCAGGCCAGCAGCCAGCGCCGCCGCAGCCTTCGCAGTTTGGTGCTGGACCACCGCAAGCGCATGGGTATCCTCCACAGCCTGGGCAACAGCCGTTGCAGCAACCTTCAATGCCTGGCTATCCAGCGCAACCCATGCCTGGTTATCCGCCTGCACAGCCAATGCCCGGATATCCACCTCAACCAGGACAACAGCAGCAGCAGCAACCCATGCCCGGCTATCCGCCACAACCTGGCAGCTATCCAGGGCAACCTGGTCCGGGGCGTCCTGGCTATAATGTGAGTAACCTGTAACAATCTGTTAGTTTCGTATTAAGATTCCAACTCTTTCTCTAGCAGCAACCTCCCATGCCTGGCGCTGGCAACATGTATCAACAGGCGCCGGCCCAGCGTCGCCTTGATCCCGATCAGATGCCCAATCCCATACAGGTGATGATTGAGAATCAACAAGCAGCAGGCGGTCCATTTATTACCAATCAACCGGGTTTATTGCCACCACTGGTTACCACCAAATTTGTGGTGCACGATCAGGGCAACTCATCGCCACGCTTTATGCGCTCCTCGCTCTACTCCATCCCCAACACTGGTGATCTACTTAAGACGACGGCTCTACCCTTGACCATCAACATTTCACCGTTGGCTCGCACCGCTCATGGCGAAATGGAGCCACCAATTGTTAATTTTGGTGACATGGGTCCCATTCGATGCAATCGCTGCAAGGCTTACATGTCGCCCAATATGCAGTTTGTGGATGCGGGACGGCGATTCCAGTGCCTTATGTGCAAGGTGACAACGGAGGGTAAGTTCAAGTGAATTATAGTTCCATGAAGGGAACCAGTTCACAGCTTGTAGAAAGAGAAAGTGGAAAGAGTGGAAACGGTATCAAAAATATTTGTAAATTTCGCACTTTCGAAAGAGTTTCGTCAGACTTATTGACTTCTTCTTTAAGGCGTATTTTCTGTTATAGAAATATTCCTTCTAAGCATTTCTTCTTAGCACTATTTCCTCTCAAAGGCGTGTTAGTTTATCATTACGAATTTTGGATTAAAATCCAAATGTAAACTATGTATTTAAATTACCTTGCTAGAAGCATTACATTACCAATAATATTATATTTATAATGGTTAATTGTATTGCATTTAACTATTTAGTATTTAAAAGTAATTGAATTATTCTAAAATAATTTTAAAACATTTCAAATCAATTCACAATATCTATAGATTAAAATATACTTTATAAAGTCAATTATGTTCAGTAATAATGTTGCATAATAAGTATTTCTCTTTGCAAACATTTTCCTATGGAAGTATTTAAGCTTTTCCAAAACATTTAACAAATTGCGGATTTAGTAATTTACTAAAATCAAATATATTTATTTCTCCTGACAAATAATTATCAAATCTTTCAAAGTTATTCGTAATTCTATTTGGATTTAAATTTAATTCTTAAAACCCAACTATCTCAATTTTCCCTTAAAAGTACTTAAGTGTTTCCAAAAGAGTTAACAAATGTAAGTTTGAACAATAATTTTAATATAATTGGCATTTATTCTTGGACATGTTTAAGTACTCTTAAACTAACAAACCTTTGAAAAAATTACAATTATCTTGGAAGTTCTTTTAAAGTATTTCAAATTATGTTAGAAAATAAAAACCTGTCTGATAGATCTTTCTTTATAGAGATATATACTGTTAGAGAAATTTTTGGGTTCATATGCCTATAATTTTGTTTATATAGGTTAAGTATTTCAAAACTTATTAAATATATACGATTTGCAAAAGTTATGATTATAATTATACTCCATCTTATTTCAATTGATACTCACTAATTACTTGTAGTACATCCCGACTATTATCAACATCTGGATCACACCGGACAACGTGTGGATAAACACGAGAGACCAGAGTTGCTGCTGGGCACATACGAGTTTTTGGCCACCAAGGATTACTGTCGCGTAAGTGTTTTGTCAGACATCCTCTCAGTTGAGCATCTTAATCAAAATATTTGTTTACTTCACAGAATAATGTGGCGCCCGAGGTGCCAGCGTTTATCTTTATCTTAGACGTCTCATACAACACTATCAAATCGGGCTTGGTGCATTTGCTGTGCTCACAGATCAAGGATATACTCAAGCATTTGCCGGTGGATCAGGGACAGGACAAGTCAAAGGTGCGCGTCGGTTTCATAACATACAACAGCACCGTGCACTTCTATAACATCAAGAGCAGCCTGGCACAGCCCCAGATGATGGTTGTGGGTGATGTGCAAGAGATGTTTATGCCGTTGCTCGATGGTTTCCTCTGTCATCCAGAGGAATCGGCGGCGGTGATTGATGCTCTGATGGAGGAAATACCTCGTATGTTTGTGGATACCAAGGAAACGGAAACTATACTCTATCCGGCTATACAGGCCGGTCTTGAGGCACTCAAGGCGTCCAACGCCTCGGGCAAGCTGTTGGTCTTCAATTCAACGCTGCCCATTGCTGAGGCACCCGGCAAGCTAAAGAATCGCGATGATCGCAAACTGCTGGGCACGGACAAGGAGAAAACAGTGTTGACGCCCCAAACGACTGCCTACAATCAACTTGGACAGGAGTGCGTGCAGCAAGGATGCTCGGTTGATCTGTTTCTGTTCAACAATGCCTACATTGACATTGCCACAATTGGTCAAGTGTCGCGTCTGACGGGAGGGGAGGTCTTTAAGTACACCTATTTCCAGGCAGAGCTTGATGGAAAGCGTCTGATTGAGGATATCATCAAGAACGTATCACGTCCAATTGCCTTTGATGCGGTCATGCGAGTACGCACCTCGGCAGGAATTCGACCAACCGAATTCTTCGGTCACTTCTACATGTCCAACACCACCGATGTGGAACTGGCCAGCATTGGTAAGCTAACAACTCTTGGTAGACAAAAATTCGTTATACTAATCAGAACATTTATGTATTTTCGATAGATGCCACCAAATCGGTGAGCATTGAGATTAAGCATGACGACAAGTTGCCGCCGGAGGAGAATGTCTATTTACAGGTGGCACTGTTGTACACCTCGTGCAGTGGCCAGCGAAGGTTGCGCATATTGAATCTGGCACTTCGTGTGACCGTCACCATTGCGGATGTGTTCAAGAGCTGCGATCTGGATGCAATGATGCTGTTCTTTGCCAAGCAGGCATGCTTTAAGCTGATGGAGCATTCCCCCAAACAGGTCAAGGATAATCTGATCCAGCGTTCAGCTCAGATCTTAGCCTGTTATCGCAAGCATTGCACATCGCCAACATCAGCTGGCCAACTGATCCTTCCCGAGTGCCTCAAATTGCTGCCTCTGTATTCGTCCTGTTTGCTGAAAAATGATGCCATTTCTGGTGGCTCCGATATGACGCTCGACGATCGCTCCTATGTCATACAATTTGTGCTGGCCATGGATCTGAATATGTCCGTCAACTATCTGTATCCACGCTTCATTCCCATCCACAACGTGGAGCCCGATGAGACGTCTTTGCCGACTCCAGTTCGTTGCACCCACGAGAAGATCAGTGAGGATGGTGCCTACATATTGGAGAATGGTGTCCATCTGTTCATCTGGCTGGGACAATCGTTGGCACCAAATGTGGTGCAGGCCCTCTTTGGTGTTCAATGTACGCAACAGGTGAACGCTGAACGATTCGCCATCACATCGGATACGCCGCTGGCACGTCGCATTACGGATATTATTGATCAGATAATGGAGGAACGTACGCGCTACATGAGGGTAAGTTAATTCCCAAGAGATACCCTGTAAGTATGCGACTCACTTTTGTGGCTGTTATTGTAGATTACCTGTGTGCGGCAGAACGATAAACTGGAGAGTGTATTTCGGCATTTTCTCATCGAGGATCGCGGCACAGATGGTTCGGCTAGCTATGTGGATTTCCTTTGCCACATGCACAAGGAGATCAAGGATCTGTTAAGTTAGCACGTAGGCTACACGTACAAACTGCCGGCTGCCAGCAGCAACAGTGCAACTGAGGAGCGCTGGTCCAGAAGCTACTCACAGAATCGGGCGCGCATGCGTCGCCTCTCACTGAGCAGTCGTCGGTTCAAATGATCATAATTATTAGCATAAAGAGCAGAGAATTAGAAAAGAGAAAGGAGAAGGCAGAGAAGAGAATGAAAAGAGCAAAAGCACTTCAATTATACATATACACATACATATATGGATAGATATATACTTATGTTATATCTATTTATATATATATACATATATAAAACATTTACATAGCTGCGACTTCATTTCGAGCATTACAAATCTTCCATTAATTTTTATTAAATTTTTCATATTTTGCATGTTTTCTTTTTATGTGTCAATCTTAAGTATTTCGATTTGATATCATCATCTATGTCTATGTGTGTGTGTGCTGTGTGTTTTCCTGCGCTTTAAACATTTGTTAAACGAGCAACCGCAATTAGACCAATATATTTTCACTTTCCATATCTTTTTTTTTTATTTCAAATTTCGTGCTTATTTTTAATGCAATTAAAAACAAACAAAAAAAAAACAATTGAGAAAATTCCCCTAGTTAAAAACAAAACGTGAATTAAGCCTAAGGCGATTGAAGATTGTAAACCCTGCAAAAGGTGTCAAGTATATATATTTATCTGTATGAACCCCCATTTACTATATGTAGCAAAAGTTTTCTAAATAGAATTCAACATTATAATAAAAGTGAAAGAAACGAAATCAAAACGATACATTTGCTTCAACTTTTTGTTGCTTTTACTGTATTTTTATGTAAACCATTTGCAATCCCCCCCCCTTCCCATTGTCCAAAAAGAAAAAAAAATTATGTGCAAAATTATTGAAATATATAAAATAAAAATCTATATTAAAAAACGTCTTTCAATTGTTGAATAAAATATTTAAACTGTGATTTTTTCAAGTAGAACATTTGTTTAGATATTTCTGTTGAAGCAAAGAAATTTGCGTATTTTAAATTGGAAATATTATCTTTAACGTAATGATCATCCTTTGTTTCATTAGCCGTAAAGAGGTTTTGGAATTAAAAGTATTTCTGAGTTGAATGGAAGAATTTTAGACATAACAGACTAAAAAATGTTTCAGGCTTTCAACTCAACAATTTATCATAGTTTTAAAAGCAATAAATGATTGCTAACAAAATAAAATTATTAAATCAAAACTGTAGATACAAAACCGCTGCCAACTCCGAAAATACTTCACATATTATAATGACAATCGCTTCGAGTGTTTGTTGAATTCAAACAAGTTAGTAACACAGTTATAAATAAAAAAGTAACAATTTGAACACAGTTGAATGTAAGGTAATTGTATATATATATATATATTGTATTGTATTTATTAGGCCTTTAAATATCTAGAATTATTATTATTTGACGTGCACATTTTACATTTACATAAATTTGTAGATTGTTTTTTTTACTTCGATTTATGTTATTCTATTTTTTGTATGTTTAGAAAAGTTTTCAATTTCAATGTTCCCGAAATTTATAACAATTAAATAAACATTGCCTAAGATGCCCCCTCTTTTCTCTCCTCTCTCTCTTTGTCGTCTTGTCTATCTATCTGTTACTGTGTGTGTGTTTGTATGTTTCAGTTATTATTGTAAATTAGGCAAATCACAAATGAACAATTAGACTCGGAATTCGAAGCGCAACTGCAATTGGGAACATAATTAAGAAGACGGCACTGCACACAGATTACAGAATCAATAGATCAACAGATTAACAAATTTGAAAAGATTAAGAGTTTAACAGATTTATAAACATTTGTGGATGCATCAGAGTTTTGCTGTTTGGTTCTTATAATTAATGTTAAGTTTATATAATTACAAAAAAACATTTCGCATTTCAAAATATTGAATATAGTTTCCGTTTTTCTTTTATATCTCATTTTTTGTTATTGGCTTAACTTAATTTAACATTCTCTTTGCATTTGTTTTTGTTGTTGTTGTTGTTATTTAGACATTGACTTAACGGATTTGTAATTTTGATTTATTTCTTTTATTCGCATGCCGAAATTGCTGTAAATTACGGAGAACACAATTAATGGAATAATACGGCAATTATGTGTTTTTTGTTAAAAATTTAACTATTTGCTAACATTTCGTTTATTAAAATAAATTGCGAATTGATATAAAAAAGAAACGAAATCGAACGAATGATTTTTCTCTCTCTCATTTGTTTTTGACATTAGGACCGGCATTTAATAATAGTATAGAGTAATATATAGTATCAGATCTATATAACTCTATGACCAGCGCCTCTATTCACACTGTTATTTCAAAAGTTAAACTGAAGAATATCAGAATTTTGGGAGTTTCAAAACTGCCCGCTTCTGTTTTTAAAACAAGCAGCCAAAGTTTTCTTTGTGTGTTGGTGTGTGTCTGTGTTTGTGTTTGTGGATGTGCGAGTGTGTGTTCGAGTCTGGTGTAAGGGTGTGTTGGTGTGTGTGTGTGTGTGCTGCGTATGCTGCTAGCCGGCTGTTAGGGGAATCTTTTTTGCGGTTAAATGATGGGCAATTGCCCTATTTCGTAAACGCCATAAACACAGCCCAAAGTATCTCATTCGCATTCGGTTTGGCCGCCTCCGTTTCAAAGTCGAGATCGAGCAGTTCGCGTACTCGCTTCATGGCCACCTCATAGTCATCGTCATTGAGCGGCGCAAATGCATTCTCGATGACATCACTGGCATGCGCTAAAAATATAAGCGCCAGCATACGTTTATCCATGCGCTGCGGATCGTTGACCCACTTGGAAAGCACCGAATCCTGAATCTATAAAATACCAAAACATACATATAAGAATATAAACTAAAAGCTGCATCTACAGTGGCTCACCTTCTTGACCAGACGGCACTTGACCACATTATTGTTGAGCGGATGTGTCGTCATATCGAAGAGCAGAAAATTTTGCTTTTCCGTTGTGAGCACACCCTTCTCCACGAGGTTCTTGGCCAGACGCTCGCGCACATTTTTCAGCTGGTAGCGCAATTTCAATGGATTCCAAGTTTCGCCTACAATACGATAATTATGAGAAATTAATTCACATTTAGGACTTTTATGTTAACCACACGCACCGCTCAGATATTCAATCCAACTTTGCACCGTCTCTGGGGGATCTGTTTCCTTAATGTGTTTCAACGCCTCATCCAACAAAACATCTCCAGTTTGCTGATCCGATTTCAATATCAGTTTTCTAAAACAAAATTACAATAGATTACATCATTTATTGTAGGAAATCACATACTTTCAAGCTGCACATACCTTGTACACAAGCCGCGTCGTCGCATGCCCGACTTTTCGATCATCACACGTCCACGGAGTCCCAACTCAATGAGGATGCAACCACGCAAGCCGCTTGATATGCAGTCATTCCAGAACGATGTGTAACCCTGTGTAGAATTAAGGATAATATAGCTATAATTATTATGAAATATATAAGAATTTGCAATAAGAATAATTCTTATCATTTAAATTTTTAATTAATTAAAAATTATTATATTAATATTAATTAATATCTTCATATAAAACTAACATATGACAAACTGATTAATTGACATGATCATAACATATTTTATTTCATCATACTGTTGTATGATTCATTGATGACATTAAATTAGGAATCGTCTATTCAATGTATGTCAAAGTTGTTGTCTTTCAACTTTCAACGGAACACTCGACTCTTTAGAGCTGATGTCGGCAACTGTTCAAAGTTTGAACAGTTGAATTTGTTTAAGCTAAAAAGAATTCTAAGATGGCATTCAACGAGCTGTATTGAATAATGGTAAATGTAACTGGATAAGAACCATTCAACTATATATAACTATGATTAAATACAACAAAAAAGCATTGCTAATCTCCTATTACAAAATGAAACTAGATGAATCACACTAGGTAGCAAGGCAACTTCTTGTTTTCTTATCATTTCATTATTTGGTTTCCATTTAGAATGTAGAATGCGAAACAATATATTAAATGTCGTGAAGTGCGATAAGCGTTCAGTAGACGGGGAATGAACGGAACCACTTCCTCAAATAATTAGCTAAATGAGAAAATGTCGTTGATAAGACGGAAGACTACACAAGAGCAAAAAGATGAAGAAATGTACAAAATGATCTTACTGAGAAATGAAAAACGACACGTTTAAGTTACAAGACGGTAACTGTAGAGGGCGCTTGCACAGAGTAGGGTGAGGTGTGTTGGGGCAGTCGCGAGACTGCGGGCAAAAATAAAAACAAATATGTACACACACACACACACATACATTCCTGTGTGTCTAGAGAGTAAAAGCAGATAAAGCACAGAGGCAAATAAAATACAATCGTATTTCATGTGCAAAGAAGAAGAAGAGAAGCACAGAAAAGTATTATATTTGCGATCCCTATACGGGCACGTATATTGCGCATATGGAGCCATAGCAATCACCAGTTTGTCCCAAACATGTGCAAGATTTATGAGAATTTCAATATTATGTAAATGAAGCAGCCACTTGGCAAGCGAAAAGCGTTGAACGCGCTGCCAAAACTAGTTTCAATGTAAGCAGAGCTTTTGCCTTAAAGCAGGAGTCACTCACTCAGCTTCAATTGATGAACAAAAAGCTCCGTTGATCTTGCAAATTGTAAGCTTGCCTAATCATAAATAGCTTCAGGCTATTTTTGGTACTTGACACAACAACAACTATGTTGTGAAACGAAAAAGCGATAAGCTTAGAAAACGAAGAAGACCAACGCATGTATTTATGACAGCCACAATGATAAACTCGTTCGGCATTGGCTGAGCTGTGGCAGCTGTTGAAGGTGTTGCAAAGATGAATTTAAAGTTTATTGCACAAGCACAACAACAGCAAAAGGTGAGGCTGACGTAGACGATGTTGTTGGTGTTAGCGTTGGTACGTCAATGCACTTTAAAGTAACACACCAACAACAAGAGTTAAGCTCTGTTGAGTTATTTGATGCTTGCTCAAAGCGAATGAGTGAAAAGGGGAGCAAGAGAGAGAGAAAAGAGCCAAAACAGAAAACAATAACGGAAGCTCCTTATTAAACGTTTGAGCTTCACTTGTATTGCTGTTGTTATTAAAGTGCAAAGAGAGGTAATATGGTTGAGGGCATACACTCGAATACATACTTACATACTGTCATATGTATAATAATAATTAAAGATAAACGATAATTGTTAACTGGCAACTTTCAGCTGATAAAAGTGACGTTATCACTCAACAGTAATTGGCACGCACCTCTTTATCCTTGAGGCCCAGCAGCAGCACCTCTTCCATGAGTGTAAGTCGTGTCTCCTTTGAGTCGCCATCATCAATATTATCCTCATGATCCTTGTTGCTGTCGTGCGAGTCCTGATTGTCATCCGGCGTGTTGGCATTCAAGCCACCAGCCCCACCGCCCTCGGCACCATTTTCGCGTGGCTTGACAGCGCGTCTAACCAAGCCGTCGGTGCGATTCATTGTGTTTATGATTAAAGATTATTTTTTTTTAGAATTTTGTATGTGTGGCACAATTGCTGACTGAGCTGCCACCTGCCTCCTCTCTTTTGACCGTTGTGTCACTGTATGAATGTGTATGTGCGTGCGTGTGTGCTGCTGTGTTGTTACTTTGTGTTTTATTATTACACTGTCTACACTGCTGCTGCTTCTTATTTCTTTTCTGTTCGTTGCTTTTCTCGCACTTTTCCCACTTCTTGTTTTCTGCACTGGAGATGCACCAAAAACTGCGTCGTCTTCGTTGTTATTTATCTATTTCGTTTTAACTCTACAATTTACGTTAACAATTTTTTCGAATTAATTAGAAGCACATACTAAATATACAATTGCATATTTTTCTATTATATTTTGTATCTTTTTAAATACTTGCGCATAATAATGAGCTTTATAATTTATTTTTTGTGTCTTCTGTTTCTCCGACGTGACATTTTCCGTCTAGTGTTGAGCAACGTCGCGTACGCCGTATTGAATCATAAGCCACGATTGAAGAATTTAGTACAAAACGGTTTAAACTTCCTTCAAGACTGAGAAATAAATATTTATATTACATATTATATTATTATATTAGGTCAACGTATGCACTTGTACTGCACGAACTGCATATATGCGATTTTACATATATACATCAGAACAGCTGTTAACAGACGACCGAAATTATACAGCACTAATGGCTGTTAACATTGTGAATGGTTATTTTCTTGCGAATGTCAGGGAGCAAGGTGGACGAATGAGTGTGTGTATATGTGCGGTCTGTGGTAGATAGGAACGTTTTGTTTGTGCTGTTTGTTTGAATAAAAAGAAAAGTAATATTAACTTATTGGACATGTCCTACTTGGCTAGTTTTAATAATGAAAGCGCTAAGCAAATACTTATGGACATAATACGCACTGTGAATCAGCCAGAGAACTCGAAGAAATTGTCGGAGGCAAAAGCGTCTGCTGGAAAGGAAATGATTCTTATGATGCAGCACGTCTTTCCACTGGTAATGCAACTGCAACTGGAGGTTATTAAACTGCATGGATTCCCGGGGAATCGCGAGGGCCTCGTTCAGTTCTCACAGCTAATACGTGAAATGGAGCGTGACGACATGGAAATCGCACGCCTGCGCAGCCAAATCCGTGCCATATACTTGCCTCCCATAGCTATAAACACTACCAACGATATACTCATCTGAGTATCGACTCCATACGCTAGACAATTGAGACTGCAATAGAATTAAGTACTGAACATTTTTTATAAATGTGTAGGGTTTTTCTGTATTTTTGGGCTTGATGCACAACTAACAATAAAGCCGAGTTCATACCCAACTTGGGGGGTAAGCAAGTCATGGATTGAATGCTAAGAGCTCTGCTTAAGTAACATGGCATATCTCTTAAGTAAACAAGAAAAGTAAACAATTATGTTGAATCAATAAAGTTATATATAAATTGTGTGCTTTGTTCATCAGTTTAAGGGCATGATATGTCCACAATTAAACAGCCAATTTTAAGTAGATAAATTAAACAAAATTTTTTCAAAATTCCTAAATGTAAATAGTAAATTGCTTACAGACTACGCTTCTATATACATATATGTATATACATATATACATACACATATATATACACACATATATATATATATATACATATACACGTCAAGTGGTGAGCTGCCGTTTTACAGCTTTGTGTCGGATGAAACAAAGTTACATACAATAATAGTAGGTAAGTTGAGAGCGTAACTAAGATTAACAATGAGTGTGTGTGATACAAGGATGAGGATGAGCCTCTAACGGGCCACATCACCATGGGAGTTATTGGAGTGAACATTACTATTCTGCAAATCATCAGTGGTCAGACTGACCGGATTAATGCTAGCCAAGTCATTGCCATTGAGTTTGTGTTGCAAGTGATGCAACTGATCGGCAAAGTGTGCATCCTCCACGCTTTCCACATCATTTGTAATTGACAGCGACATTGGGGAGTGTGGTGTGAGTGGCGTTAGCGGTGTATTTGTGACACACAATTCTTCAATGGTTGAATCGCTTTGATTCGACGGCGTGCTGGAACGTGAACGCACTGGATACGCATCATCCAGTGGCAAGGCAAAGCCTTGTGTTATCAGCAAATCTCCAATGTTAAGCTCAGCTCCCTCTGTGGGATCGAACAACTCAACGCCGGGCAATGGTGTGCCTTCCCGTTGTGCGGCATTGACAGCCTTGCTTGTGATCTTTGGGCGCTCCTTGTAGGTAACAACGCGTGCGATTAGCTTGCGCCAATGGGCAACTGTGGAAAGTAATAAAAAATTAATAAACAATCAAAGAAAATTGGGGGAGATTCAAACTTACCCTCTGTGAGTTCCTCGAATTTGGATATGGATGACTTTTGCCAGGTATTTGGCTCTTCAGTTATTGTTGACTTAACGTTGGCCAAGAAGCATTCAACTGCTTGGAATCTAAATGATTAAACATCGCATTAATGTGGCATACAGTAAAGCTTAATTTAGTACTCTCACCTGAGTGTAAGGAAATCGGTGCGCAGCTCGCAAATATCAGCTGGCGAGATATACTCGCTGTCGCCATAATCCACAAAGTATAGATCTATGACCAGCTCCTTTGGATTGTACTGATTGGGCATGATATCGACAATCTCGGCACGATACCATTTCTCATCAAACTTGAAGACGGCGGCCACAATTTGACCCACATAGGGAGCTGTAAGCTGATGCTTGGCACGATTGTCAGCGCTGCTGTAATAGCTTGTCATCTCCTTGACCATGTCGTCTAATTTTTTTGACTGTGGCCCCACCAATTGTACCCAGAACTTTGTGGGCGATGCCACCGCAGAAACATACACCTCCATGGGCTTGTCATCGCCACGGGCGGCCATCAGTTTATCACGCGGCGGCTGAGAGCTGAGCGATGTCTGGGATGAGTACATGCTGGAGGTCATGCTCATATTGGTAGGCGAGCGTCGTGGCTCCCGGCGCTGTTCCACCTCATCTACAGCGATGCGCAGCTGCTCATCCTCCTCAATCTGATCGTCCAGCAGCTTGCGGGCAATGTTCACCTGCTTTTGATTGCCAACTATGCTGATTTTTGCTTTGCCATTGCGTCCATTCGGATCGATGCTGATCTTTGCCAGCGAACTGCGGCTAATATCCTGTATTATCTCACCACCGCGCCCATTTATCTTATTGGCAAGACGTTGTGGTATCAGTAGCTCCACTTTCACAATCGGCGCCCGCTCGATCTCTTTGATGAGCATCACACGCGCTGCTTTCACCGCATCCGGAAGTCCGCTGATGTCACAGAATTTCTGAGAGGTGTCCTTATCACTGTAGGGTGAAATATTAATGATTTTATTCAGTTTAAGTAAGGGTATTTAATGTGTGACTAATCTTTCATTTCCTATGCTTCAAGTATTTAAAATTCTTACCGTAATCTTATCTTTGCGCCGGTTTTCTCCTCAATTAGCTTAATGTTGGCTCCACCGCGTCCAATTATCAATGGCACATGGTCATTATCCACAACAATTTTGAGGCAGATTTCCTTTTGCTTCTGTTGCGGCTGTTGTTGTTGTTTCTCATTTTTTAACCGTTTGTTGTTGTCTTCTTCTTCCTTGTCATCATTGCGCGTCTTGAAGTATGCATAAAGCATGGCACTGCCCAGTGAACAGAGACCAAAGCCCAGCAGTAATTTGTATGTGGGCGTGCCAGCAAAAGGCGTATTGCGCAACATTCTGTATATTTATATATATGTATTTCTTTGTTTCAGTGTGTGTGTGTGGCTGTTTCACCGTCTTTCTTTCTCTGTTGTTCCTTTGGTTTTGCTTACTTAGTTGTAAGCTGCAGCTTTTGAAGAAGGCAGCTTTACATCAAACTGCAAGAAGAGAGAGATCACAGTCAGACAAAGCTCTTATTAATGTCTGTCTGTCAAATGTTAACGGCTCAGTGGCAGCACTTTTGGGGATTGATTTACCGCTGTTCTGCTAGCGATTTACGAATCAATAAGAGACGCGACAATGAGTTTTTCCTGTTCCCCCCTCTTGTAACCCCTTAATATCGTTTAAAAGGCAAGCGCCGTTTTGTTAATTGAAGCGTGCCATGTTGGACCTTCTGCTGACTGCTGCTTATATAATTCTCTTATCAGTCTCAATTCGACAAAATTATTAATGAAAATGTGCAAAGCAACTGAAATGTGAATATAATTTTTTTTTTGGCAGGCAAATATACAGACAGATGACAACACAGCTAAAACAAATAGAAGTGTGACGCTAACGTTTACACTGTGCTACAAACTGCCAATACTTACTACAAATACACATTGCACTCTCTTGTGCTGGCCTGTGTTGCTGTCGTGTTTCTACACTTTTTATATATATACTTCACACTGTTTTTATGACTGTAATTTCAACAATTGCTTTAGAATTGTGTAGTACGGTGTCAGTGAGTATAGAAAACTAATAAAATTCCATTTGCATCTTCTATTGGATCACGTAATGTGAAAACTAAAACGCATTTAAGTTAAATATATCGAAACTCTGCAATAGTTTGATCTAGTCTCTTTCATAAATCACAGTTCGTTTGAAGCTTTTGCTCTTGTCCTTCGACAAGTTAAACAAGTTTATTATGTACGCGCAACAATGGGGACCGGTTTAAAACCCAGATTCTTTATTCATGCACTACCGCTGAATGCAAGAATAACTTATTGAATGCGTTATCTATAACTTTAACTGATATGAAGAAAAGCATTCAATATAGATAAAAAAAATGAACTTTCACAAACTGCTGACCTTGATATTGGAACTCGATTAGTATGTTTCGATTTTTTCTTTTCTTTATAAACAAATGTCTAAGCTCAATCAAGCGTTTTATTTGTTTTCATTTGCATCGTTCGAAATCGTTTCGTTTTATTTAAATAATTATTTAAATCGCCAGAGAGCTTTACGACTCGTCTGACTCGCGTAGCTCAATGTGCATAACTGTTGCAACAATTTGAATTTTCCCAATCGAGCATAGTTCGTTAAATGGCGTCAGCTGTTTACGCTCACTCTCGCTCTCTATTTTCTTCCAAACTCTCTCGAACTCTCACGCGCATACAAGTTGTCTTTGTTTATTTTGCCGGCTCATTTGAATGGACAGCATAAGGATGAATTGACATAAGCAAATAATGGATTATGAATAACAATGCAAAAAGCTACAACAGCAATTAAAAGCATGCGACAATGATTGGAGAGAAATAGAGAGAGATAGAGGGAGATGGGAGCATGCTAGCTTCGTGCGCTAAACGCTAAATTTAGTCAAATGACATAATAAGCCGTTCGTTGACTGTTTTCTTTCAGTTGTTTACTTTTTAAGTTGTTATTGGTGGTCAATGAAAGACCGTTAACAGATACTTTTGTTATTGCCGGGTTAAGCAAAACAAATCTCAATCAGTCACATTATCCGAATTTCCTATCAACAACTTGAGGGGTCACGCGGTGAAAATGCCTGAAAGCGAGTTTAAATTGTTGGCAATGTTTCAATTTTCACAGTTTGCATTGTTGTTGCTTATCGGCTGCGTGCTGCTAAAATAAAACTAAGCAAACAACAACTAAATATCGACGTCATTTTAAGGCAGATTTAACAAGGTATTTAGTTTGCATTTGTATTTGGAGAACATCAAACGTACTGATCTATTATTAATATTAATATATTCATCTAAAGCTGTATGTATTTTTGGCAAAGTTTGACCGTGAACTGAAATTCAGTGTTATTTGCATGTTGCACGCACGTTTATTATGTACCAGCTTACGTTTTATGACATCAAATTGCCAAATTGCCGCACAGACACCGAATCTAAACAAACGAGAACTGATAGTAAAAGTGATACAAAAGCATGCGTCGATTTTCCATTCGTCTATTTCACAAAAATATTCGCACACCCGCACACACTTACTTGGATTGTTGTTACCCACGCTTTGTCACTTTGTATTGTTGTTTTTGCTCATTTGATTTAGATATTAAGCAGATATGTTCCGTAAATTTGTTTGAGTGGAAGCACAATATTTGTAATTGATAAAAAAAAACAAATCTATAATTATTTCAGCTGCTTTGTGCTACTACACAACGTGTGATATATCTGGAACTGAAGGAACGAACTATGTCTCTGCTTGTTGTTCAATTAATCCAGCTCTCGTTCATCAAAGCAAGAAATAGTAGCGTGATTTCCACAAAGTTAACATTTTAATCAAATGCCATTAGCAGCGAGTATCAACATTTATTTTGCTTATGCGATTGTTAAAGCATGCGATAGTAGAGCAGCCTTATTTTAAATATAATAGAAAAGTGCGGCGCGCATTTGAATTTAACAGCTGTTAGCTGGTTCCAAATCACAATTGATAACAGAGTATGGCCGTATGTATTTATCGAAGCAGAGCTATCAGAAGTGAATCGGTAAGATGTTAGTAACAGTGTTGTGAATGAAAGTAATTTGAATTTAAAACAAGAGCGCAGTTCGTTTTACTTTTTCATTTCGTCATGTATTATTTTGTTTTAGTTATTGTAAATATAAAATGCAATTGAGCAGCTAACAGCTGTAGGTCATAATAAACTAAAGCTATGGGCACATCAACCGTTGTCTAAGTACAATGAACACTTTTCAGTTTAAGGCGAACCATATGGCATGGGCGTTTCTATATGTAGGATGTCTGGTTGTAGTAGTTAATGGCATGCCGGAGCAGCTAGGAAATATCACGCAAAGCGTTCAGTTTGGTGCCGTCCATATCGAAGCACCGACAGTTGCAGGACGACACTGGACATTCGGAATTTTGCCTGCAATAAAAAAGATTGATAAGAGAATACTCTGAATAAGATTAAATACGCGACTCACTTGAACCATTGCATAATGTGCTCGGTGTGGCCACCATGGCGACAGGTTTGACACCAGGAGAACCATTTGGAGAACGGTTTCATTTGCCAGCCACCCTGCAGATCCGTTGAGTTCGATTCTCCGGCGCTCATATTCATCATGGTGCCCATGTGCATAAGACAGAGGGAGCAGCGGGGCAATGGCTTCCGGCAGCTGGGACAAGACGATAGGCGATTTGTGCTTGTGCTTGTGCTTCGCGGACGCGGCTCATCCAACAGTGCATTCGATACGGATTTGCCACAGAAATTGCAGGACAAATAAACTGTCCTGGAACTGCGCGCCGAGGCGCGTATATTCTCAATCTTAATGTCCAACTCGGCGCGTTTCTCCCAGAGTCCCCAGCTATTGAGATAGTCCAAATAGCTGGCTATCCAGTACTGTATGCGATTGTCCGTGAAATGCTCGTTGCGGAAGTAATTGATGGCCACCAGGGCCACAGTTTGCACATCGAAACTGGCATCCATATAGGCCTGCAGTATATTGATACCATCCAGAGATTCGCCGGTAAGGAGCAGACCATTGAGATCACCGCGTTCGATGGCAAGCTGAATGCGTTGCTTTATGTAATCCGCCAGTTTCGTTTCGGATAGATATTTGCAGGCGAAGGCCACGCGATCCGCTAGAGAAACGCCGTCCTCCTCAAGCACCGCATCAAAGTTATCCTTCTCCATGGTGAGGAATGAGAAAATTGCACGCAAATGCGGATCCTGAATCTGCATATTGGCCGTGGAACGTTGATTGCGCCACGTGGAGCTGCAACGATCCGCATTGAAGCTGGACAACGCAATGGCCGTAATGCGATACATGCTCGGATCACGCATCTTATCCGCCGCCTGGGACAGTATATTGCAGGCAGCCAACACCTTCAGATGGAACACACAGATCATGGCCGCACGACTGAACTCCTTGTTGGCATAGAGCTCATCAATGAATCTGTCCAGCTCGTGGTCAAAGTACCAGCCACAAAGCTGCAGCGCTAAATCCCGCTGTTCACTCCTAGAAGTGAGGAGGAAGTACAAGACAATGGAGCAATTGCATCCAGATTAAAGACATGCACTTACCGATAGCAAACAAGTTTGTTGGCGTTGTTGATGCCATCGGGCCATTGGAGTAGCTGTGATTCAATGCGGCAACTGGCCATCAAAGCCTCCGAAGTATGTCCCAGATTAATGCCCAGTGTGGCCTTTAATCCCGTCAAGCGATCCTCACAAAACACATTACTCAAAGTAGTCCAAACATTGCGCAAATATGGACTAATATGGACTTCCGCAAAGCGTTTGTTATCTGGCTTCATGCCGTAATCCTGCAGTGCACGTTGTCGCGTCTCCTCGACAAGATCCTTCTCAAAGAGTTCCCGCTCCAGAAAGTCAAAGCTCAGAGAGGAACCTACATTGTATTCATTGAGGGAACTGCCACCGCTGTGCGTGCTGCAGCTGCTCGTTGTGGGCGGCTGAGTTGTTGTCGGTGAAGTGGCCAGCGGCGCATTGGCAGCTGGAGCATAAAGTGGACGTTGCATCAACAGTGGCAACTTACTGCGATTGCTATATGCCGTGTGCAAACTGGCGGGCAGACGAAAGTCCAGAATGTTGAGGGCATCCGCAAGGAGAAGCATTCGCTCAAAGTCACGCGGATGCCAGGAGAGCCAATTGACAGCAGCAAAATTGCCATTATGTTGATACTTGGCCGGGAATGGACTAATCTGTCGCTTCACATGGTAAACCTCCCGACTCGACTCATTGTCCACGCTGCGTATATCATAGAGTGTTATATAAGGGGAATCCCTTTGCAGCGAGGATAACAACGAGGTACGTGTCGGACACCAGGCAATCTGCATGTGATTTCTTGACGACTGTATCTGCCTCAATGGACGCTCGATGGCCCGTAAGTCCCAGAGCATAATCACCGAATCCACATAGCTGCACAGATAGTTGCCATTGGGTGCCACCGATAATCCCTGCACATTCTTTGTCTGTATGGACTGGCAGGTGGCATTGCTCTCTGAAAGATTCGGATGCAGTTAGTCAAATGAATTGCATAATGCATGAACAACTGAGCTTACGTCGCAGATCAAAGAGTTTTATCAATTTCTGGCTCATGCCAGCGATGAGCACACGATGATTGTGATCCCAGCATAGGGAATTTGAGGACTCCGATAGACCAAAGAAATTGGCCGTATCCTTGGGCACGCCACGTTCAATGTCCCAGATGGTTATGCATGAATCCGAGCGATGTTTATCATGGCCAATGGCCAAAATGTTTGCATCCAGCTCATTCCAGGCCAGACAAGTGCACATGCGCTGCTGGCGAGGAGCTGTAAAGATGCATTCAGATATTAGATACTCCGAGAACCGCCGGTTCACGCAATGGAGGGCTTACTGTACTCCCAGCTGCTGTCGTAGGTGTCTCGGAAATTACAGATGCCAATTTTGCCATCTGCCAGGCCAACAGCTATGATGGGCTGATCACTGTGATAGGAGGCGGCCACACAGCGAGCATATTGATATCGCGTTTCGTTGGACAAATAGTTGACGGGTATATAGGGCAGTCGACTCTTTTGGACCATTTCATCTTTGTTGCGCACTTCGTACAAGTTGATTTCCTGTCCCCATGAGACGAACTTGTCTGGGAAGTTGGGAAACCAACTGATTCCGTGTATGTTGCCGCTCATGTTGAGCTTAATTTGCGTTTAGTTTCAACAATCTAATTGCGTCGCTTCTTATCAGTCGTAAAAAACAGCAAACAACAAAACAGCTGATAATGCAATTAGCGATGGTAAGCAGTTGGTGGAGCAGTTATGTTAGATGAGGAGCACCGCTGTTGAGGACTAACTTAGTTTCTGCTCTTATTTGTAAGAGCGAACCTGCAAATAAATAATATAAATATATAATTTAAATAATTTTATGATGTATTTATTTGCATTTAAAATAATACAACTGGTTTACAATGCAAGCAAAATGTCTACAGAGTACTTGCTATATCAGGACATCCGACTGCATTTGAATCCGCGCTATATACTGTGTTTTATGGCAGTCAGGTTGCGTTCTTAGTTTGCCAACTGCCAGCATTAACTACAGATGGCGCTACATATTAACTTTTACAAACTGAAATTTAAAAATTTGATTTCCCCTTTTTTATACGTTATTTCTAGTGCCATCTGTTTGGATATTGTGTCATCTATAGTTCCACCTGAACGCACAAAACATGTTTCCGATAAGAGCAAGCATTAAAGCTGTAATATTATCGCAATTCATGCTTATTTTCTGCTGCTTTATAAGGTGCCCCATGGGTAACTACTCAAGTGAATCGACGTCATAAATGCATAATTGGCATTTGGGGAACCTTTTAATGGTAAGATTCCGCGCAACTGTGCCGTGAAATGAGCTGGTCTCCTCACAATTCCCATTGTTCGTTTCAGTCTGAAGTTAAATGTGGTTAAAGTCGCGATCAAAAGTTATAAAAAGTAATAAATTAATATATGTTTATTGACATTCAGTTATTGCGTTTATAAATTAAATACGAAATGAAATACTGTGCAGTGTATTTACACAAAGAAGAAAAAAAGCAGCGTTCTCGACAATTCAATTGCAAAAATTATAAAACAACAACAAAAGCGATTGCTTTATGTGGAAAATATGAAATGCGCAGATGTCATGCGGTTCACAGCGGAAACGGAAACAAAGCAGCATCAAAAATGTCTGCCAATAATCCCTCCGCCCCCGATGGCCACACATTCATTCTATAAAGCTGGTCAGTAATGTCATATCCCCATACGCGTACCTATCAAATATCCATCACAATCATCATTATTATTATCATCGTTATCATTATCATTATCATAATCATTGTCATCATCAGCCTGATGAGATTATTATGTGCGTTGGCTTAATTGATTTCGTTTGCAATCGTTTCAATAAGAGCACAATTGAAAAAGGCAAAAGGCGACTGGGTTTAAATAGCATATACCCTGTAATCGGTTGAGACTTACTTTAAACATTTAACTAATAATTGCTTTGCTTATTATTATTTTTATTATATATGTCGACAAGAGTTCTCTGATCTCTACTTTTTTGGACAGCATATTCCCTCGTTGGTCTATTACCATTCACAATATTTACAGGGTATTTAAAATAAATTAAAAATATAAATTATGCCCCGGAACTCGTCAACTAATTAGCATTAAAATATTCAACTAATAGCAATTGTGAATTTTGCTGCAATTTCAAACAATATTTGTGCCCTGAGATTGTTATCTCTTTACCCCTTTCCTCTTTCCCACGATTATGATTGATTTATGCGTGCCTGTGAAAACGTTTGTATAAATAAATATTGTGTCCAGGATGAGAGCTACAAATCAGCGTAAATCATATTTGATTAATTTATAGAAATATCCAATATAAATTATGGAAAAATATCAAATGAATTTTCTATTTTATTAAGTACTTAAATTCAATATGTTGATTGAAATTGATTTCAATATATTTGTGATTTTGTGCCCATTTAAATAGTTATGTTATTATTTCAGTAGGGAATTTGTTTAACTTTATGCTTATTTGAAAAATATCTACAATTAATTGATAATAACTATAAATTACAAATCACTACAAAGTTTATAAACATTTTTATTTGAATTACAATTTCAATTACAATAAATACTGTCTATAAGAAACTTCATTGAGATGTGCGCATAAAAATCGATTAACCCCTGTTAAGTACCAACACTCACTTTATCGATAACTTGTCAATCGAACTGGAGCTCTTTAAAGCAATTCAATTTCATTTTGTTCTATTAATTATTTAATTAGTTGTACACATATTAAGTATTTGTTTTTATTATTTGTCAACTGGGAAATTTCAACAAATTAATTTTACACAAAAGCAAATACTTTGGCTTTGTTTTTATTTTTTTTATTATAAACCCGGTTTATATCTATTAATACATTTGTGTATTGTTTGTGATATTAATTATTATATTTATTATTAAAGAGCAATGTGTACAGTCAGTTGTAAAAGTATGCGCATCAAATTAAGCAACAACTCAACTCATAGCACAGCCCATTGGATATTCCATGTCATTTGTTGCATATTCATAGGGCCGAAATGGAGGGGTGTCATATATCAATTTTGCATCGTTTAGTGTTACACAAAAAATAAATAAAATAAAAAGAAGAATGGGAGGTGTGTGTAGGACAGAGTGTGGCAGGGGGTGGTGGGGAGGGGAGTATGATAATAACAAGCGCCAATGAAATTGCAAAATTAATGCCTCTCATGTAAATGTGTGGCATGCATATTTCATGACAACACGACAAAGCTTAAAAAAACAGCAACAACAACATGCGTACATACTCTAAAGTGAGTCTGCTCGACTAGCATATACGCAATAAGTGGCTAAAATACAAACATTTAGTTAATAATTGAAAATGCTCCAAAGGCGCTTTAATCGATACTTGCAATGCTAAGTTATAGTTATCGATAACTTTAGTTTATATATTGATACAGGAACAATGCATTTTAATTGTACATTTATTCACTTTGAACTTAACTTATTTTAATCATTTTATTGATATGTTATCGATAACTGTAAAGTATGCAAATAGAACAATTAAAGCTAAATGTTTTGGCAAGCAATTTGAAATGTTATGCGGAATATATCTAAGTCACAATCTATCAGCAGTATCATTAATATGATCATCAATCATTTGCCTGCCAATTTTTTTGTTGCCCATCTTAGCAAATACCCTGTTGTTTTGCATCTATGCTAACGAGGTATAACAACAACAATAGCAACAAATGTGCCCCCAGTGCGCGTTTAACTCAAATGGGTCGTGTCTTTATGTCTCGCTTCGTCATTTTATTTATGCATTATTTATATTTGTTTTCACAATACTCAGTTTTTATGACAGCGTGCGTGTGATTTTTGTTTTTCATTCATATTTTGTTTTTATCATTTATGAACACATTAAAAAATATTTATTTATATTTATGCAGCAGTTCGCAGTGAAAAATTCCACACAAATTTAAAAGAAAAATAAAACAGAAACATTTTTACGCGTCGCCCGCGCGTATGCAACGATTTTTTCAACAGCAATTTTGTCAATGTGTGCGTATGCGCGCGTGTGTGTGTGTGTGAAGAGGAAATGCATGTATAAAATTAAATGGAGGAGCTCAATTTGTACTTGTTATCCTTATTTCTGGCCATCATATTTATGCAGCGCAAAGACTTGCAGACACTCACAGTTGATGCCATGAAATTTCTATAACAATTTATTATATCTATAACAAATTTCAACACATTTAAGTCTAATTTGCTTACAGCTTGTTGCTGGAACACTTAGTTTAATAATGTCTGATTTATTAGCAAATTGTTGGCTTAAGACTTCTCTCCTATTTCTTTTCTTTATCATGCTCATCTCTCGTGTTATGATCTTCTTTGACTTGTGTAAATAAAAATGAGAATCTAAATTTTATACTTTGTCGTTTGGTGTTGTTTCATAGTTTTCCATTTCATATATTTTATTTAATAATAAATTTCGCACTGTGGCAGATACAAAGCGACAATGCTATTCGATTGCAGTTTATTTATAGCGCGATGGCGGTTTTAATAGTTTTTGGTATATTATTTATATTTGTTATAAATTATTTATTGTTTTTTTTAATTATTATTATTCATAATTACATAATAATTTATTATTTATTAATTATTTATTTGATTATTTTTTTAGTTTATTTTTTTTTCTTACTTATTTATTTATTCACTTTATTATTGATTGATTTATTTATTTAATTAATTATTTTTGTATTTATTGCTTTATTTATTTATTTTGTTATTTATTTATTTATTTATTGATTGATTGATTTATTTATTTATTAATTAATTAATTATTTATTTATTAATTTTAATTTATGTATTTATTTATTCATTTGTTTATTTATTTATGTATTTCTTTTTGTATTTATTTATTAATGTATTTATTTATTTATTTATTTGTTTAATTATTTATTTATTTATTTATTTATTTATTTATTTATTTATTTATTTATTTATTTATTTATTTATTTATTTATTTATTTATTTATTTATTTATTTATTTATTTATTTATTTATTTATTTATTTATTTATTTATTTATTTATTTATTTATTTATTTATTTATTTATTTATTTATTTATTTATTTATTTATTTATTTATTTATTTATTTATTTATTTATTTATTTATTTATTTATTTATTTATTTATTTATTTATTTATTTATTTATTTATTTATTTATTTATTTATTATTATTTATTAATTATTATTTTTGTTTTATTATATGTCGTTTATTTTTTAATTTAATATTATTTTCTTCCCTTACTTTCTCTTGATTTTATCCTACAATTTGTTACGTTTCATTTGCCACTGTTCCACTTTCAGTGTTCCACATTCCAGCATATCAGTTAGTTTTACATTCAATTCTTTGTGCTCCACATTCAATTGCACTATTTTTCTTTACACTCTTTTAAATGCCATTGCAACCAATTGAACAACCCACGTGACCTTCTTCTCCACCTCCGCGATGTTGTGCAGTTGCTTCCTTGTTGTTGTTGTTATTGTTGTTTCTACCCCGTTGTTGCCGTTGACACTTCCTGTTTTTGTTTTGTCCTCTTCTGTGCTCGAGTCGCGACTGCTGTATCGCGTTTTAAAGTGCAATTTTATGAGCCGTTAACAGCACATTACGTATACGTATTGCATGTAGTCAGTGCACACACACACACACACACATATACCAATACATGCAGTGCACTAGCAGCGTCATAGATTAAGTTATTGTTGATTTGCAGATTTGACAATTTATTGAAGCAGAAAATTCGCAATTTTACAAATTTATTGCAGAACAACTGTGAAAGGGGGGGGCGAGAGGCGACGGGGCTTGGCATGGCATGACGTGGGCGGCTTATGTTGCGCTTGCATCCGTTGTGTAATTTTTATATTTATTCTTTTATATTTATGTTTTTTATTTATTTTTTTTTTGTATTGTGTTTAAGACACTTGACAGCTGCATATGCGCACGTTGTACAACACTGGGCGACAGCAAAATTAATTGGAAAACATATCAAGAAAATGCTTGAAAAAATCTGCAACTAGTAGTTATTCGAGCGGGTGGCTACAGACTCTAATGCCCCAACCTCTTCGCTTCTCTTGAAAAGAGAACAACGCTCAATCTGATAATTTGTGCATTTGTTGCTGTGAAACGAAATATATTCGATTTAATTGCTTTTTTGCCTCATTATTTGCATAATTAGAGTTTACGTCTAGAGATGTTGCGGGAGTTGAGAGACTATCGATATAGTTTTCGCTTTGTTATGTTGTTATAGATTTACTATTAATTTAAATAGAAAATTCAGAGAAAACCAAATATTTTTTTATACAAAAGCTCATTTTTCCACTGATTTATATAGTAGCCTGATCTGGATAACTTGTCTACAATATGTTAGGCTCCCTATACAACTTACTTACTTACTTGTGCGTTTGCTTCGCATATATAGCTGTAAATAAAAAAATTATGGATTTCTAACAATTTGCTTGTGTTAAATTAAGAACGTAGGCAATGCCACGCCCAGTTTTACAGCCACACTTATGTAATAACAATAAATCGATTTATTTCGCATTCTCATCTTCTGCAACAGTGCATCGCGTGACACGACTTGTGCTCATCTCGAATGTGCTTGCTGTGCAAATTGGATTTTAATAATTTTGAATTTATCAGGCTGTAAAATGTAGTTGTATTTTACTAAATAAAATTGCTTTTTAATGGGCGTCATGAGCGTCGATGCGTTTTTGCCAAGGATGATTTTGGGCTCGATTGATTTGGCAGTTAACACACTCATCACAAGTGGGGCGACAAACAAATTTTGAGAGAAATAATATTCAGTAAATTGCAAATTGCTAGCTGTCAACGCCTACGAAATGGGCGTGGTGGAGGGGCCGTGCCCGCTGACAGACAACACTGTATGTCGTTCAATGTCGCTGATCGCCTGTTAAGCTGACATTCTACATGACAACAGACAGTTGAAGTCAAGGCAGGATGCAGCAGCATATCCTTGGTTAAGTCTGGAGTCTCTCTATCTCTCTCTCTCTCTGTGATGTTGTGTGTGTGAGCATCTGCTTGAGTGGCGTGCGTGCGGGAAATTCCTTTTCTGCAATTGTATTGACATGCCACTGGGATTGTAACTTCTGCCTGCCTTCGTTGCTTTTGAGCATCATCCTTTGCTGATGCGACAAATTGACAGACGCATCGAAATCGATCTGACGAACTTATTAATAATCTTAGAGACAATCTACTACGTACATCTGCTGCATGACTTCAGTCAAAATGTCAACTGTCAGCTTATAAAATAAATTCAATTAAACTCGACTTGTGCAAAACTTGTACATGAGTTCACTTTCAGAAACGCTTCAGCATAATATTACAAAAATTTCAAATTCAATTACGCACATTGGAATATGATTCGCCTGTTTAATTCTCTCTTCCTTTTATTATCTTCTTTATTTCATTTAATTTGTTTCTTCTTTCAACACAATTTCTTGATATCTTTACTGAAAATAATACGTGACACCTATGTAGTGCTTTCATTTCTTAATTAATATTTATTATGGGCATATTATTTTTTTAATCGTTGTACTTGTAATTAATTACGCATTTATAATAAATAAAAAATAAAATAAAAATTGAAAACATTTCTTTTGAGAATGCTAATGAAATATTTGATTGGAGTTCTCTCATATTCTTAATTAAATCAAACTGTTTTACAATATGCTCGTTAAAACTGCAATCAATTTGATACGCAAAAAATATATTATTATGCATGTGGCCAGCAATATTTCATATTTTTAATGCAACGCAATTCCAAATAAAAAGCAATAAAAAATGAGCAAATATGAGAAAATATGTGAAAAAATGTAAAAATTTCATTTTGTCCTGTGGTTTTTCTTTGAATGATATTTTACAAATTTATTTGAGATGCAGGATCAAGCTATGTATATAAATAATGTAATAGTAGAGGTTGAACGGCTTGCAGATAGCCTGCAGGGTATAGTACAGGGTATATTTTGGAAATAGTCTTAGCTGAGAGTGTATTAAATTTATAAATTATGTAAATCATTTGATTTGAATAATTTAAAATATTTTTCATTGTGCAAGATGATGCCACTCCTTCCATTTCACTGGGTACAGGGTATCATAAAATGCTGGCCATGAGCTGAATAACAAAAAAAAAAATATGTCGGCCATATTTTGTTTGAATTCAACTTTTGCATAACAAGGCCAACGCGGTTGAATTCAACTGATACGCCCACAGCCACGCCCACAAGCCGGGTGAATATGACATGTTTATTATTTGCTTGCTCCACATTTGCAGCCACTCATAGAGCACCACATGGGGGACGCAGCAACGGTGGTGGTGCTGGTGGTGGTGTGGCAAGTCGTCGCAGATGCCGGAATTGTGCTTGTCAATTATAATTCAATTAATGAATTTGCGCTGTGAACTAATTTGCGTATCCCAAGGAGGGCAAAGGGGAATGCTCGGGAGGAGGGAGGAGGGCTCATCAGTGAATCGCTGCACGTGTGTTGCGAGCATGAAAATCCGCCAAAAATCCATGAGCGAAGAAATAAAGCTCGACAAAAATCTCGTGCGGTTGTTAAAATTGTGTCGAGCATTGCATAAAATTCAGCAGATTGTGGGAAGGGAGGAAGGGGAAAGCGAGAGAGAGGGAATGTGGCTTGTATTTCATTTTTTATGTTTATTGTCGCTTATCGCCGCTGCCTGCCTGACTGCCTGCCTGCCTTGCAACAGGGGTCCTGTCATTAGAGTCCTGGAGCCAAGATGAAAAAGAGTAAACACTGCGATGAAAAAACGTTAACAACTCTCTTGGGCATGTGTGTGTGAATGTCTATGTGTGTGTGTGTGTGTGTGTGTGTGTGTGTGTGTGTGTGGGAGTTGGTTCACAACAAAACGTTACACACAATCTGTGAGTAGCTCTCTCTCTCTCTCTCTTTCTCTCTTTCTCGTTCGCTCCCTTTCTATCTGTCTGTCGCTACGTGTAACTTTATTAGCAGTCTCCTGGCTCTGTGTGTTACCTTGTCAAAGTTATGAAAACGACTGGGGACCGCCTACTGTGCCCCTCTCCCCCCTAACACATTCCACATGCCACATGCTACATGCTACATGCCACCTGCCATACAGCTGGTGCCTTGCTCTAGCCGTGTGTGAAATTAGTTTAGGCTATGTGAACAAAGCATATCCCAACTATATGATTTCTTTAAATCTTTAATCCAAAATTTGCATGAAATATATTTCAATTCGCATTGGATTGATTAATGCAATATTTAAGTTATAGAACTTTCTTAAGACCAAATCTGAAAGTGCTGCTTACAATGAATTATTAATGAAATTGATTAAATTTTAACTGAAATCGGTTTAAAAGCCTTTTCTGTGTATTCTTTCTATGATTTCTGGAAGATTTTCCAAATATAAATTAAGCAATTAGTGTCAATTCAATAATGTCATTTGTGAAATTATTATAAATATGATTTATTACCTTTTTTGAATACGTTTTTAAGTGCGAATTAAAACTTATTATATTCAATACTTTGCAACGTTGTTCATAATTTAAATTACTAGGTATTTAAATTTTTCAACGTTTAAACACAATTTATTTTAAATTTAAAGAATATTTTGTTTTGTTAATTGTACAGACCCCATGTCTTAAATAGTACAAATATGTACTTAAAATAAAAAAAAAACAATCGGATCAGTCGAGCGCGCGCGACATTATAATACCCTGTGTAGTTTTATAAATTAAGTATTTTGATTATAATAGAAATAAGAACGTAGCAGGTGTTTATTGAAGAATACTCTTTTGAAACTCTCATTTAGCATATGATTTCTGCTTATTTCTTGCTTATAACAGCAAGCTTTCACATATGTATACATATTCAATCAAAAGCTGAATGTTACGGCACTTAATTTACTTATGCCTGTGTCGCAGTAGTTCCCTATCTCCCTCGCACAAATTGCACACATGGTAAGCAGACGCATGTATCACAGTCGTTCGTTGTCTCGCTCGCACACATGTGCTGCCTGCTGCTCTACGATTCAATGGAAAAATAACTTTTATTGCTGATTATCTGTCTTATTTAGAAACCGATCTTGATGAAACTTTCAGCATTGCTTCTATATGATATTCTTCAAGCACCTGTTAAGTTAGAAGTGTCTACCTTGAAAAATGTGGGTATTATTGGTTTTTTTTTTTTTCAAATTGCGGGGAAAACTTGATCTGCGTATGGTATACAGGAACCTACATGCTAAATTGAGTGTCTCTAGCTCATAGCTCATAGTTGCTGAGATCGACGCCTTCATACAGACAGACAGACAGACGGACGGACGGACGGACGGACGGACGGACGGACGGACTGACGGATGGACGGACCGACAGACAGACGGACATGGCTCAATCGACTCAGCTATTGATACAATGGGCACAGAGATTCTTGATTAAATTGGTAAATATATTATTTTATTCATTCTACTTTCTTGTGCCCTTTTTTTATAATCATTAATGCTTCATTTGTTAGTTATAATTATTCAAATTACTTATTTATTATTATTATTTTATTATTAGGCTGCAAATGAATATCTGTTATTTAAAGCTTTTCCCAATGTTTATTAATTCAATTTATTTCAACTTTATATTTAATTTTATAAATATTCAGAAATTAGGCAAAACTATCACATTGTTACTATCGGTTAAAGCAAGCAGAAATCGTTTTATCTACAGCATTCAATAGTCCTTTGTAAATCGAAAACTCATTTGCTTTAGACTGCCACATTTATGAGCTCAAATCGCAGGACATTTGCATTGCCAGAGCATTTAAAAAAAAAAGTTAATCAATCAAAAGAGTAGTTGACTGGACTTTGACTTGGATTTGGCTGGCATGCTAGATGCCAAAAAGGAAGTCTTGTTATCAAAAGGAATTTCAATTATTAAACGAAAAACTCATTTCAACTGTTGGGGCACGCAACCAAATGAGGCGCCGCCTGGGGCTTGCCAGAGAGAGAGAGAGAGAGGGAAGGTGGTGTGGCGGTATTTCATGCATAATTTCCAGGTGCTGAAGCAAGTAGAAAATATATTATATTTTTTTGTTGTTGCACAAATGATGCGACAAGGCGATGCTCTGTGAAATCTCAGCGCGCGTTCTACTTGTGCTTGGGTCATTTAAATGCAGATTGCAATGAGCTGCGGAATGTGCTGGACACAGTAGAAGGAATGGAGGTGGCAGCAGTTGCGACAGAGGCGGAAGAGGTGGAAGAGGGTCAACATTTGCATAATGGCGGCGACACATTGCAGCGGAAACGGAAACCCAAAGCCCGCTCGTTCACTTGCAGGTGTCCATGAGTCGTGCTTATGACTGCTTGAGCTGCCTGTGCGTCCAGGCGTGGCCACATTGTCAACCCACTCCTCCCACTACTCTCTCTCTCTCTCTCTCTCTCTCTCTCCCTCTCTCTTGCTCTCTCACGCTGCTGTCTGTGCTGCCTCACTTTATTGCTTCTACTGTTCCGCATTGTCGTTAGTAAACGGAAGCTGCTTGCATTGCCCGGTGTGGTAGGGCGGGGAGGGGGCTATTCATTGGGTGCATATCGTCATGTGGCTCTCTCCACAAATGAACATGAACTGAGCCCAGCTTCGACCAGCACAAACGTTTTTCATTTTAATTCAACTGCAATAAATAAGCTGGCTACTGAGCAAATGTAGCGCCAGGTGATAGCGCTGCATTACAATGTGCCCTCTTCACTCCATTTCCCATATAACACACATACGGCACAACAACAAAAGGAACAACAAAAGGAGCTCAGTTCAATGCCAGCAACCTTATGACCAATGCCCAATTTGGTAAGTAAATAGTCAGATATTGGGCTACTTTTATCATAGGTAGATAGTTCAAAATTGACTTAATCTAATCAGTAAGACATTATTATTGTTTCGTTGATTTAAGTTAGAAATTTACAATTTCTAATAACTTCTAATAACTTTACTTGTGGAATAAGAATTTGATTATGATTTGAACTCTAAAATTATTCTGTATTTTGTTCATTTACGTACATGAAATTATTATGAGAATTATGAATGAATTATTATTTCAAAAGCTTTAAATGATTATAGCATAAAACAACACTATAGCAATTTTCATTTGGAATATTTCTCAAATTCTAAATTGATTTTGTATTTTACATTTCTTGATTTTAATAATTAATACAAATTTACAAATTATTGAAAGTATTTAATAGTAGATATAAATATTTTCAATAAATTTAAATAAAAATAAATAATATATATATTTTTGACTATATTATATTTATATATTTATATTATATTATATTATATATCTGAGCTAAGTTGATTTGAACTTAGATGCAGCTATTTTCAATGAACTTTTATGCTTGTGAAAGCACATTAAAGCCCAAAGCATGCTAATCAAAATGGTTGTATATGACACAGCTTACTTAATTCAGTATTAAGCTATTTAATAATCTTAGCAAGCACATTAAAGCAGAGTTTAAAATACTCAAAGTTTTACTTAGTTACACAATTATCTCTCAGTTAATTGCTAAAAGAATACTTAACATTTAAAGCTTCTATTAACCAAAAGTGTTTAACCTAACAGCTGTTGAGCAAATACAGCAGCGAAATTGGCTTTAAGCTGCGTTTACGCCTTAGATTGGCAAGAGGGCTTGCAGTTTGGTTAGCTACTGTTGGTTGTGGCAAGTAGTTGTTGTAGTTGTTGCTGTTGTTGTTGCTGTTGGTTTTATGTTTATGTTGCCACATCGTAGCCGGGCACGCATGAAGCCGCGACGTCGAGAACGACAAGGACGACGACGGAGATGACGACAACGGCGACGATGAGGGCGACAAGGGCGACTCTTCGACTCCGGCTCATATGCGATGCTGGTGAAAGATGCAGCAGCAACAATAACAACAACAACAACAACAACAACAGCAACAGCTGCAGCTGTGGCTGCGGGCGGGCGGTGTCAACTATTGTCAGTGGCATCTGAGGCAGCAGCAGCAACAGCAGCAGTGGGAGTTGCAGTAACAGCAGCTGCTGCTGCTTGGTGTAGCTATACTTGTAGCTGTAGCTGTAGTTACTGGTGTGGCATAAATTTCGTTGTGGTTGCACGTGAAAATTGCATTTCGCTAGCATTTGCTTCAGTGTGTATGTGCGTGTGTATGCTACCCCTTTACGTGCTGTGCAAATTGTGGACTTAAATGTTTATGCGCTGGTTTCGGCCCAACTACGAGTATTCGCATTCCCATTCGCATTCACATTCACATTCACATTCGCATCCGCACCCTATTTGGCCGTTTGTTTATTAAGCTTTTTGGCCAAAATAGAAAAAGGTGTTGAATGCCACTCGCTGGCTGCTTTTTATTGCCTTAACCACAAACACACACACACACACACACATCTCTCTAAGTGCAGCAGCAGCTGTAAAATAAATATATATTTTTATTTCTTCGCTTTTGCCATTCTTTATTTTGTTGTGTTGCCTTTGCCAGGGCGAGCGTATAAATTAAACGCGTTACAGCTGGCAACCACAGTGATTTCTTTCGACTATTTTTCTCTTTCTTTTTTGTTGTTTTTTTTGGCTCGCATTAATTCGCGTTTGCACCCGCAAAAGCACTTAATGCAGCCCTGCCCTGCCAACAGCAGCCAGCAATCGCCCTGGTTCAGTGTCGCTTCAAGCGTATACAAAATTTAAATAAGAAACAAATCGAAGTAATGGTTCCCCCCCCCCTTTTTTTTTTTCAGCCATGTAGATAGCAAATGCCAAATGTTCAATGTAGTAAAAGGCTATCAAAAAGTAGAGAGTGTAGAGTATGAGAGAGCCAGCGAAAGAGCGGGAGAGCTACGCAGCTACCATAGCAAAGACGGTGAAGACGACAAAGCCATCGGCATAATGAAAAAAATAAAAAAAATGAAAGAATTTCGTTAAAAAAAAAGAACAAACCCGAAAATGGAATTCATTGAAGCGTTCGACGCACCATATTAAAGGGCATTAATGAAATTATGCTGTTGCCTTCGAGTGCAGGATACAAGTACCAGTTATGGATACCCAACTGCCACCTCCCAACTCTCAACTCCCAGTTCCCAACTCCCTGTTTTCCATCTTCCTCTTGCTACTTATACAGATCTCATCTCATGCTTGAGCAGCAATGCTCTACTGCTCAAATAGGCTATCACTGGGGAATTGTTCTTGAGTCTTAATAAACAATTATTTTATTATATTAGTTTTTTCCCATTTAATTTGTCTAGTTTTCTATATGTTTTGTGCCTTACTTACTCAATTAATTGTAGTTATTAAAAACATTATAAAAAGCCTTTTATCTCCTTAAACTATTTCATATCTTTGACAGGATTAAAATACTTTTCTTCTTATATTAAAAAAATAAGTTCAAAAAGTGCGTAATGCAGTTTTTTAATAAATACTTAATTTAGACCTCCATAACTTTCATATATTAAATTGAGTATAAAGCTAAATACATAATTATCATAATTCCTGCTAATTAATTTCCTATTCATACCAAAGATTTTTTTTAGATTTCCCAAACCAGCTTTAACTATCTGATAACTAAAACAGTTTTCATAATTAGTTCAAAAAGCTCTTTCAATATTATTTCTATACAAAAAGAGTTCCGCAAAATATCTTTATATAAAAAGAGTTTCATTACAATTTTCAATCAATAAAGACTTCCAAATTTATCAAAACTAAGTTTATATCTATGTAAAAAGAATCGTTTATCGATAATGCAAGTGCAATTAAAGTTAACTTTGCCCGCAAGTTGAGCAAAGTAACAAAGATTCTGTATACTTTATAATTAGCATTTGCATAAATCACAGTCTGATCAATTGGAAAACGAAGTGCTTATCGATAAATTGCCATCTAAGGCACTGGCATAGAGTGGCCTGGTGTAAGCCACAGTTTGTGGTAATGATATGCTGAAGTATCCAATTCACACACACAGCTGGCCCCACAAAAACCCACTCAAGTTGCACCACCCCAAAACGCGCTCAACTGTTCGATGAAGCGTAAAGAGTAACAAAGAGCTTAGGGCCAACACTTAAATACAACGAAACGTTCTTAATCACACCATAGATACATAGATACGTAGATACGTCGATACGTTGATACGTTGATACGTAGTTACGTAGATACTTTCGAACGGTTGGAGACGTAGCGACAGACTGAAAACGTTTTACCCAAGAGATTTGAAGTTCCCATCGACATTTCAGTCAGCTGTCAGCTGTGTGGCTACTGTCCCAGCCTCCAATCTCTTCGTCTCCATCTCCATCTCCATCTCCATCTCCACTTGAATCTCTATCTCTGGACTCTCTGTATATAAATGCTTACAATCTGCAAAATAAAGTGCACCAAAAACAGCCAGAAGCAGAAGCTTCAGTAGCGTAAAAAATAATCAAACACAAGCTGCTGAGCGCTTTGCGGCCTTTTGGTCTTCGTGCCCTTGTCCCCTTCCTCAATGTGTCCCCGCAGTTACCTTCAGGTTCACGTGGCTTTGGCTAGTTGCTACGACTATTCGGCGCTTTTGGCACTTTACTTCCGTTTTTTGCACTTTGCATACAAAGTACCGTTAACTACTAGCATCAGTTTTGCCTCACACAACAATCAAGAGGCGTTGCTAAGGGGCATTCTCTCTCTCCCTCTCCCTCTCTCTCTCTCTCTCTCTCTCTCTCACTGACACTGCGGTTTTACACAGATTTCTTTTCGTTTCGCATTTCGGCAGCTCTTAAATGGTTTCCTTATGGAAATTTCATTGAAATGTTACGTCAGTATAGAAGCGGGATAACCTTAACACTAGAGAGGGGAAAGAGTGGTGTAAAAGCAGGCAGTCATTGCGCCTTAAAAGCTATCGGCCACAGATTTCAGCTCAACAGTTTTGGCCCGATTGGCCAAGCACTTGGCCCACTCATAACTTTGACTCATCGTTAACCTTAAGTACTCGCAAGTTTTGTCCAAATTAAGGGCCTTCAAATGGTCCATTTAATCGATGTATTGGCAAAACTTTTCTTTACAAAGTAAACCGTTTATGGACATCACTTTTTAGCTATTTTAATTATCATAAAACTAGCAAACTAAAGTCAAACTGTTTATGGCTTTAAAGCAAAAGAGTTGAAGTTCGATAAAAGTTCTTTTTTATACTTCAGTGAAATTATAAGGAATACAACTTTTTATAATTTCAATTAACATTTATTTTAGTGCATTCTGAACAATTTGTAATTTACGCTGAAATTTTGAGCATTATGATTTCTCTGTAGTTTAGCCTTTGCGTGAGATATCCTCTCCAGTCTTGCTTTGATTGGCCGGACATTCAGTTAGCATTGTTTCGATAACATTGAAGAACAAGTTATCGATTAATACGAGAGATATCAAGGATATGACAAATGGTGAACTATTTCTAAAAGTCATTATGAATTTTGTACATTTTGATAAAAACAATAAATTTTGATAACTGGACTTCGATTTGTAGTTCAGAGTTTGCTTGATTTAATTATTATTAAATTTAATTTTGTATAATTACAATTTTGCGTTGACTTTGGAAATTTATTGTGTTTGTTTACAAAACATATGTTGTTCATACTTATTCTAAATATTCTTTTTATGATTGGAGTCGCAAATCTTTACAGTTCATTTATACTTTTGATAAATAATCTTAGATAAATTAATAATAATTAAAATCAGAATCATATAAGCAGCAGTTATTATGATAATTAAAATGTGTTTCTCAAAATTATTCATTCCAGTATTATAATTAAATTATTTGTGTGTTCTAAAAAGTAAATTTGATTGGAATTAATAAGAAAACTTGATTTATAAGTTGGAGGTGACTAGACTAATGTAAATCCAATGAAATATTTAAAGAATTTATAGTTCAAGATATATTTTCAATTCTAAAAATAATCTGCCTACAATTATAGACGAATCAGAATTAAATTTAATTAAAATAATATTTTAATTTTATTTTATTTTTATTTACAAACATTACAAACACAATGATTGCTAATCAAAACAATAATCGAAATAACCTGATGCTGTAATCAACCAATTGCAATCGATAACTGTTCCTTGGCAGTTGTTATCGCTGCGTTCTTTTTACCTTGTCTCATCCAATTCGACTGTTATTGTTTTTCTTCGTTTGTTTTTTATTTTTGTACTTTTTTTTTGTGGTTTGCCACGTTTTTATGTGCTTTGTTCTTGGCTTGAAGCCTCTGGCTGGGCCGCCCAGAGGTCATAATTTCTTGTTAAGCCCACACGCAAATGGCACTTTTACCTAAATGGACCATAAGGCGTTAAAATGTTGTTATCGTCTACCCGGAAAAAAAAACCCCACAAGCCTAAACCAGAGCAGGACAGCACCACACACACACACACATCTCACACCCCTTAACTGGCAATAAAAAGCCAAAATACATTTCGATTATGCGGCCATGAGTTGTTCTTTATTATTTTTTATTTTTGTATATAAATATATATATATTTTTAAATTCCCTTTTACAGTTGGCTTTCTGTCAGCGCTTAACAACAATTGAATGTGTGCTGCTGGTAGCTTAAGTTAATCGAATTTACGCATTGTAATAAAAAAATTGCCCAACAAGGTAAAACAAAATAAAAGAAAATACAATAAAATAAAATATAATTTGCTTTAAAGCCCCAAAATATGCCACTGGGACATAATTTTAAACAAGAATTGCAATTTGGATATAAAATATAAGCATTTCAATTGTTTTCATTTGATTGCCCCTAAACTGAGCTAAAGACTAGGCCTTGAGCTCCTTGTCATATCACTCATTGAACTTATAGATATTTTCACATTAAAATTATTATATACTTTTAAGAAATGTACACTATATGAATTTCAAGCATAACAAATATATTTTAAATTGTTTTGAGCAAAAATGTGCAAAGCCCTGGGATCCGCATTATGCAGGTGAGTTGAACGATCAAAATGTTTATCTTAAATAAGTTTATTAACAATTATTAACAATTTTAGTTGCCTAACTTGTGGCCTGAAACTGATCTGTATAATTGCTTGTTCGGTAGTGGGTTTAGTTTTGATTGTTGCAGCCGCTATCTACTTCTTGTTCTTCCACAAGGAGACACGGGTCATTAACCAGAAGTTGTTGGACATCGGCGAAGATGCGTACAAAAATAGATTCATGAACACTTGAATCCTTTTCGCATGTGTTTGTAAATGACATCAATACAATTGAGGTTTTAGCATAAATTAAAATTGTCGAGTTATAAACAACTAAATAAACATTATTATCATTAGCTGTGGAGTGTCTTTAGTTGTTGAAGTTCTTTAGACTTATTTAGAGTTTATTTCCTTAACTTTCCCTAATTTGTATTTGTTTTTAAGTAGTATATTTTGCAGTTTAAATTTACTAAAACTGTATGGAGTCCTTTCTGGCACCACTAAACCAAGTTGTCCGTCTGTATCTCACACTTTGGAGTCCCTCAGCAGTGAATGGAAGTCATATTTTGCCTGGGATACAGCTCAGCTGAAACTACAACTCAGTGTGCACGGCTGTGCTTTATTGTTTATGTGTATAGCGTTGTTTGCACTTTTCTGTTGCTTTTGCTGTCGCTACTGCTGCTGTTGCTGCCTTTGGTTTCTGATGTCGGCCAACGAGGCGTATGCGCAATTTATTTGCATATGATGACCGGCATTGCGTAAAAATTAATGAAAGGCAATTAAAAGCATTCGGAAATGTAATAAAATGCGTAATGCGCACACAGTTGCTGCCAAAACAACAACAATTAAATGCTGCCTATTGTTGTTGTTGTTGTTGTTGTTGCCGGTATTTGCTTAATGCAAATAAAATATGATACGCACAAAACTGTCAACTATGTATAAATAAACAATTTTAAATTGCGGCTGGTAAAGATGATATGCTTTAAACATGCAAACTTGCAACATGCAACATGCAACAATAGATAAGTACTCGTTGCTATTCAATTGATTGCAATTTGTTATGCTCGAAAATGTATCTTCTTTGTGTGCATAGTATGTTTTTTTTTTTTTTTTTTTTTTTTATTCAGTTTATTTTTCTCCACTACTTACATTTTACTATAACAATTTTAGCATAACAACACCTACTCAGTAAATTAATTATAATATAGACATACACTTAACTAACTTAGGTGGTAGTGTTTTGGTGGGGATAGTGCATAGCCAGCCCCTGCGGAACCAACGCTAGTCACTGCATCGCAGGGACGATGGCTACGCCTACTCCGCTCTGCTTCGAATCCGTTCCACTCTTCGCAGCTCTTGCATGACACTAGATGCGAAGCTGCAGGCTGCCTCCCATGCTCGCTCAGATGAACACATAATGTTTGCGAGATTATCCGGGGTGATCATTCGGCCGGTCGCTTCCTGGAGGTGAAGTCTCTGCGCTGTGAACCGCCCACATCGAGATATGATGTGCTCTGCGTCCTCGGTGAAGTCTTCACCACACCATGCACAAAGTGGGGAAGGTACGTGACCAACTCTGTGCAGGTAATGCATGAAGCAACCATGCCCACTAAGAAGCTGGGTTAGATGGAAATTTACACTTCCATGTCTACGTCCGATCCAGCGTCTTATGTCGGGAATAAGGCGATGCGTCCAACGTCCCTTAGTTGAGGACTCCCATCGAGTTTGCCAGGCAGTTAGGCTTGCCTCTCTGGCCTCAAGACGCGCCCTGGTTCTTGATTGGCCCCCTCTGGTAGCTGCGTCCACGGCTTTCTCCTCAGCGGCCAATAGATCAATCGGAATCATGCCCGAGATGACCAGGGCAGCATCATCCGATACCGTCCTGAAAGCGCTGCATACGCGTAGCGCACAAAGGCGGTATGTTGCCTGAATTCCCCTGGCATAGCTTCTAACCTTCATAGCATCTGCCCAGATTGGCGCAGCGTACAGCACGATTGAGCGTACGACGCTCATGAGCAGCAGCCTCCTCTCCTGCTTGGGGCCCCGAGTGTTGAGCATGATGCGGGTAAGTGCGCGGCACGAGTTGGCCGCCTTCACCTGCACCGCTGCCAGGTGTTCACGGTAGCTTAGGCGTGTGTCAATGATAACACCTAGGTACCGAATCGCCCGTTTGGATGCTACAACGCTGTCTCCGACCCTGATGCGCGCCGTTTCGACCCTCTTCCGGCTGCTAACGAGCACCGCCTCCGTTTTGTGGGTTGCCAACTCGAGGCCAACTGAACGGAGCCATTGCATCACGATCGTAGCTGCTGTACTGCAGATGCGTTCGGCCTCGCATAGGTGCTTGGCCACAACGACGAGTGCCACATCGTCCGCGTAACCAATGATCTGGCAACCCTCTGGGAGCGTCAGTCGTAGAATTCCATCATACATGGCGTTCCACAAGAGAGGCCCCAATACCGAACCTTGGGGCACTCCTGCCGTGATGTTGTATGTCGCAAAGCCCTCATTGGTGGAGTATCGCAGTTTTCTGTTGCCAAAGTAGTTTTTCACCAGGGCGTAGAGATACGACGGGGTTCCAAAAGCTTGGAGCGCATCCAGGATGCTCACCCAATCGGCCGTATTAAACGCATTCTTTATGTCCAGCGTAGCGATGAGGCAGTATTGCTTAGCGCCACCTTTCCATCTAGCTCCTTCCATTGCCTTTGCGGCAATCTCAGTCACCTTTCGAATGGCGTCAGTGGTCGACAGTGATTTTCTAAAGCCATACTGTAGGGGTGAAAGTCCGCCGTTTCCGCTGATCCATGAATCCAGCCTAGTGCAGATGAGACGCTCAAGCACCTTACCCAAAGTGTCGATCAGACAGATCGGCCGGAATGATGAGGCGTCATCAGCTGGTTTTCCGGGCTTCGGAATCAGCACTAGGTGTTGCAACTTCCACCTGTCCGGGAAAGTGCCTTCTCGGAGACATTGTGTGTATGCTTCCGCGAAAACCTCAGGCCTCAACAATAATGCCATTTTGACGGCGCTGTTTGGAATCGCGTCCGGGCCGGGAGCCTTACCAGGCTTCAATCTCTGGGCCACCGAGGTGACTTCGTCCACCGTGATAGCGTTAACCACAAACGGAGCAATTGGGTCGCGGCCGCGCAGTGCATCGTCACTGGTGTCAAGACCAAGCTCTCGGTAAGGAAAGAGTTCCTCCACAATCTCCTTAAGGCGCGCTGGATCATCTGGAGCATCTTGCCTGTTTGCATAGATGCGTTTAACAACCATCTTGTATGCTTTGCCCCAGGGATCGTGTTCCGCAGTATCACATAGTTCGAGGAAACATGCTCGCTTGCTGGCGCGGATCGCAGTTTTTAGAGCCTTCCTTGCCTCCCTTAGTTGGGTTTGAAGAGCTTGCCAGTTTTCATTCTGCCTTCTTCTTGAGCGCTGGTATTGGCGTCTTGCAGACAAGCAGCTCCTACGCGCCTCTGCAATTTCTTCGTTCCACCAGTAAGTTGGGCTGTGATGTCTCCTGTACCGCTTGCTGATCACCATACTTGCATCGCACGCCCTCTTAAGCTGGTGTGACAGCTGATCTGCCCTATTATTTGCAGAGCCAGAGACCGCCAGATCGCTCAAAAAATTTGCAAATGTTTGCGTATTAAGTGAGCTCTCCCTGTACTTCATTCCAAGGGGCTCGTGGCTCCGCACACGTCTGTTTGGTGATCCAATACTGAACAGAATCGGCTCGTGGTCGCTTCCAGTGTAATGTTCACCTATCTGCCATTTTGCGGAACTAAACAGGCAGCTGCTGACAAAAGTAAGGTCGATGATTGAGCCTACTCCGGCGCGGCTGAAGGTATGACGGCAGCCTTGATTTAAAAGGGCTAGATCCAGTGCAGCGAAAGCTTCGAGCAGACACCGGCCTCTTGCATTGGTAAGCGTGCTACCCCACTCGAGTGCCCATGCGTTGAAGTCTCCAGCTATGATGGCCGGACTATGGCTACGTGCGTCGATGGCAATCTCGTCCAGTGCACTGCTGTACTCTTCGAAACTCAGACTCGGAGGGAGGTAGCAGCTATACAGCCAGTAGTTACCCAGTCTTGCTCGTGCAAAATGTGTACCGCTCACTCGTGACGAGAGCTGCAATGAATTCTTCCCGCACCTCCAAATCGCCGCTTTACCAGAGGCGCTCCAGCACCACTTTTCACTGTTGCTCCGCCTGTATGGCTCACTGATTATAGCCACATCTATGCCCAGTTCCTGTACAGAATGTGTGAGGAGGGCCTGGGCTGCCTCACAGTGATTTAAATTGAGCTGCAGAAAGTTAATCATGACGCTTGTGTACCGTTCTTCCTTTGTTTGCTGCAGCAGGGCAGTGCTGGCTTCCGGCAACGTGGCTTGCCGTCTCCCCATTTGCTGCGCAAAGGAAACATCTAGGCAGGTTGATGCAATCACGGGCCTTGTGTCCACTGTTTCCGCACTTAAGACACCAGCCGCTCCTGTCCACTGGTGACTGGCATCTGGCCGCGATGTGGCCGATCTCAAGGCACCTGAAGCACCTAGTTGGCACATTCTTTGGCACGATCCTGCACACCGACCACGCGATCTTCACTTTACCCGCCTTGAGTGCTTTATCAGCCGCAGCTAGTGGCAAGCTGATAACCGCACTCTGGGTTCCTCCAAAAGACGGCCGTAGCCTTTTTAAAGACTTGGCACCCAGTTCCACGTCAAGCTGTGACTTGAACGCCATCGTGAGGTCATCTGATGTGGTCATCTCATCCAAATCTTTGACTTCAATCGTCACTTCCTGCGTCAAGGACCGCATCTCCAAACTGCCTCCAAGTGCTTGGCCAATGTCATCTTTTAGTTGACTCAGCTGTTCTGCCATTGGTATTTTAAGCTCCAGTAGCAAGTCGCCTTTTGCCGTTCTTCGTACCTTACGGACTTTCTCGCCAACGGACTGGAGTTTTTCGTTATCACTGCGCGTGACCATCCTCAAAATTTGGCTATATGTTACATCACCTTTAGCTTCAATCAGAATAGCATCTGGGCGATGTTTCACGTGACGCCTACTGTCCGGCTTGGTCGGCATCTTGGCGCTCTTGCTTGATGGCTTACGGCCCTTTACAGTCGTCCAATTCTCAGCATTTTCTTGCGGAGCTCTATTCAGGGGTGCTACTGCACCTGCTTCAGTTGGCAACGGGGCCTGGCGTCTAATTTTCTTCGACGGTGTCTTGCGCGGTTCCGGCAGCGAGTCTCTGTGCCTTTTTGGCGTATTCACTACTCCATGTGAGTTTGACTCAGCTTTGCCTTTCCGCTGCTCTAGCGATGGCGTAGTCTGCACGTCAACTGTTGCCATATCTGAGGAGCACATACTTGTGAGAAGCCCCTGGAGCTCTATTAGCTTTGCAAGCTCATCTCTCATGAGCGCATTGATGTGACGCTGGCCACCAAAAAGCCCTGAGAGGGATTCCAATGCAAGACCCATGGACATGAGTGTGCCCTTGAAAGTGGCATTGCTGGCGCTCACACTTGCAACGTCTGATGTTTGCCTGACCGGGCTAGACTGCTTCTGAGCTGCCACCACCAGTGGCGGTGGTGTGCGCTGCACAATAGGTCGCCTTAGAAAAGCCTGCGATTCGTCCATCATACAACTGGGACTCTAGTGCAGTCCCTCGATGGCCACAGGTTTCCCTTGGCTATTGACCGGTGGGGGTTATACCGCCCCGCCTCGGTCTCCAGAGCCCCTTAAATTGAGCACCGCCTCAGCGGAAGGGGTTGGAAAGCAGTCGGATCCGTGACTTTTATCTCTGTTTTTTCTGCACTAGAGGCCAGTATATATACTGGACGGCCTGGGCGTATGCAACAATTCCAGTAGCTAGTAGCTCCTGAAGGTATGCAAGGAAGTATTTGCCCTGCTTGCTGCTTCGCACTGCTTGCTGCACTGCCTCCTAAAAGCTTAAAGCTTGCAGTTGGCTGGCTGTGGCTCCAGAGCAGCCCTGCTTAGACAAGTAGCTGGGCAACTCTACCACCAGCTGATTTATTGCAATAAATTGCAACTCACCGCAAGCCGCAGGAATCGGCGGGAAATCAGCCGAATCTGTGTTAGCAGGAGCACAAAAACAAACACCCGCGAGCGTCCGCCTCACCTCCCTCGTCTATCGCAGTCACAAGGCGCCTCAGCGATTTCAGGCTCCACGGATCCGGACCAGAACCACCGTCGACTCTGCCAGGTGAGTACTCCCGTCTATAGTCAGAAGTCTTGTGATACTTTTGCTATGTGAATTTCAGAGTGGTGATGTGAAAATCCAGATACACCAAGGGACAGCTTCAAAAACGCGTCCGTTCTCCTTCAATATAACTCACTGTGTAGAGTATGTGTGCATAGTATGTGTGTGTGCGTGTGTGTGTGTGTGTGTGTGGCAACATGTTTATGCCTACGAAAATTGAATTCAATTGTTCAACTTGTTGTAGTGTTAAATGGCAAATTGAATTTGTTTTCGGGTTTTTAGTTGTTTTCGGCAATCAATTGGCACGACAATTGCTGTTTGTCGTTGCAACATGCCTTTTGTGCCATATACCCTGTATAATAAAAGATTATCCAAAGGTGTATATCGAAATTGAACAATGTTGACTTTAGTGCTTGCATATGAAAATAAATAATAATAATAAATAAATAAAATTCGTAGAGAAACATAAATTGTTGTGAGACACAATCAGAGTTCAAAGCAACAAGCACTTATAATTCAAATAAATAGTTTAAATTATTATAAATTTGCCGTATTGAGCAATGTTATCGATTCGATTTATCTTATCTTATCTTATCGATTACTATTTTTACATCAGCAAAGTGAAATCCCGCAGCGCAAGTATATTGAGAATATCTTAACGATCGAGTGTTTAGTGTTTGTTCTAAAATGTCTTGTGAAACAGCCAGTGAATGTACTGCTAAGATGGTATGTATTTGCACAGCAGATAGCAAGGAAAAGCCACCAAAACAATTGCATCCACAAGATCAGCAGCAGCAGCATCAACCACAGCAGCAACCGCAGCAGCCACAGCTACAAATGATGTCTGCGGACGACCGCAAAGCTACCAAGAAATCTTTAGTCATTGTCGTGACCATATTTGTTGCCAGCTTGATGGCCATGTGCTATGTTTATGCAATATTTCCCGAATTGAATGACTCGGAGAGGCTACATTTGAAAATACCACGTGATATACAAGATGCTAAATTGCTAGCCAATGTCTTAGATCGCTACAAGGATATGTATTACTTTGAAGTCATGTTCGGTGTTGTGGTCACCTATATATTTCTACAGACATTTTCCATACCTGGCTCGTTATTTCTGTCGATCTTACTTGGATTTTTATACAAATTTCCGATTGCACTGTTCCTTATCTGCTTCTGCTCAGCGCTGGGCGCCACACTCTGCTACACGCTATCGCATCTGGTTGGACGCCGTCTGATACGGCACTTTTGGCCAAAGAAGACCAGCGAATGGTCTACACATGTGGAGCAGCATCGTGATAGACTCTTTCATTACATGCTCTTTCTGCGCATGACACCTATACTACCCAATTGGTTCATTAATCTGGCAGCCCCGGTAATTGGCGTACCTATCCACATATTTGCCTTGGGCACCTTTTTGTGGTGTGGCTCCGCCATCGGTGATCGCTATACAGGCGGGAAAGACACTGCAAAAGATGAGCAGTTCAAGTGAGGCCTTCTCCTGGACCTCGATGGGCGTGTTAACCCTGTGTGCATGTGCCTCCCTGTTGCCTGGGCTGCTCAAAAATAAGCTTAATAAAAAGAAGGTGGCATAAAGCTGCAGCTTAACAGCTGGAGTTGGAGGGCACTAAGTATACTATTAAACATACCAAAAGCGCTGATAACAGCACAAGTTTACTTCCAATTGAAATATATAAATCAATTAGAATTGGAATGTAAAATAATTTAAAAATATATTTATTATTGATTATTTATTTAATTTCAAAATATAGTAATTTTTGAAATTTGTATATATTTATTTTATTATTTATTAATATTTATTTATAATTATTTAGAATAATTTTAAAATTAAATATACAAATAAAATATATATTTAATCTATAATAATTAATATAATAATAAAAATGCATATTTTAATATTAAGCATTTGTTTGTAAATGTTCTTCTATCCATAGATTCCCAGCACTCTTACAGGGTATTTCATAGCTCAGCTACCTCCATTTTATTCGTCTACTATGTATTTGTCATGGTTTTCTTTACTTTTTTTTTGTGTCCTGCCACAAATCGGTAACAAACACTGCGCACGAGTTGCACGTTGGACAGCGGGCACAGTGCAACATTTTGGTGGAATGTAGAATCTGGTGCATTATTGCGATTTTACACGCTGCTGCACTCGAAAATGAAACGGACAATAAGCTCCACTTGGTGGGCAATAAGTTAGTCAGTTTGCAGCATTTTCAAGGGTTTGGCCAAGAGAGAGAGAGAAAGAGAGAGCAATGGGCGTGGCAGCCGCATCGTTGTCCTGGCCATCATTGCCACTGTCCGCCGCTAAAAGCTTTTTGATTATGAAAAATGTTCGAAACATATGCTCCAAATGACTGCGGAGTGTGCAGCCAAAGAAGAAGTAGAAGAAGACAAAGATGAAGCTTCAGCTCGCTCTCTCTGTCTCCCTCTCTCTCTCTCGCTCTCACTTTTTACAGTGCTGTGCAAAAGTATGCGTATACGATCCACATTCTAAGTACATGTACTACACGTACTCAACATTTCTACTTTTTTTTATTTTTATTTTTATTTCTCAGTTGCATTTCACTCGCTTTTCACCAGTTTCATTTTGTTGTTGCTGTTGGCTTTTCTTGTTTATTGTGACTCAACTGGAAATTGTGTGTAAGTATTTGGTTTTTGTGTGTTTTTTTTTTAGCATTTGTTGCTTTCTGTTCTCTTGCTGCATTGTTAATGGTTGCGCCATTTCATTTTGAAATTAATAAAGTGGCAAAAAGCGTAGAACAAAACGAACTACTTCAAGAGCGCCCACTGTCCCTGCCCCGCCCGAGTGGCGGTTACAAACTTTCCCATATATATTACGACTGTGGCATGTATTTTACTCTTTTATTTTTATTTTTTGTTCAAAATTGCAAAACAAATTGTTGAATGAAGTTGCTGAAAATCGCATTTTAATGAAGCCAGCAGTTGAAAAATTTACTAATAATTTGATTTCAGTTTAATGCCACAATGACACTGGCTGAAAATCGAGAAGAAAACGTACACTTTATTGCATTTGCATTTAGAGAGAGATTAAAAGAGATTTCAATTGGTTGCATGTGAACTATATTTAGTATCTTATTTATTTCATATTTTGTATATAAAATAAAACTTTTTAATGAGATTTCTTTTCAATGTATTAATGTGCTTTGACCATATTTTTGAGCTTTTGCAGTATATTTATTTGTAAGCAAAAATGTATGTAAGTTGAACTATTTTAATAACTTAATGTCGATCTGCCAATTCTGAGTATTTCAGAGCAGTTGCAGCAAAATTTGCAAAGTATTTTAAAGAACCTGCAGCATGACATTTTCCTGTTAAGCGGACTGACAAGTTGGAAATAACTTCAAAATAAGATCAGACGTACTTAAGTTGCTTACCACACATTTCAGGCTGAGAGCAACACACACACACACACACACACACACACACACAAAAAATAACAATTAAACATGGGGCTGACAAACTTTGTCGAAGAGCAAACAAACAAAATACATAACAAGTGACAGCCTACGGCAAACACATCAGGATGCTTCTAAGAACGGATAGTCAGCGTGAGACTCGGTATATACGGTTAGATTTGGATGTACATACATATGTAGCCATGTAAATAGTACATATGGCCACAAAGGACGCGATGTTTGAAAAGTTCTCGCGCCTTGGCGCCTTGGCATGGGCAAAGGTTACGGCTCAGTAAAACTTTGTCAGCGAACGTGACATGAAAATCGCAGCGCTGATGAAAAATGCTAAATCGTGACTGGAATATATGATATTGCAGGCTGGCAGGCTGGAAGGCTGTAGAAAAGTTGCAGCTTCAGCTGCTTTTCGACCAGAATGCGCGACACATGGCCCAGCCTATGGCTTGGCAATTGAATTTTTACCTTCAGCATCCCCCCCAAAGACAAGAAGAATAATATATTTATATATCTGTATATATATATATATATAAGTATTAAAACGTTAGAGACTAAAAGCAAAGCCAGAACTCGAATGTAACTCGAGAGCGCCATGTGCTGAGCTACCAAATATAGTAACTCCATTCGAGTGGACTATATTTAGGCCAGAATTTCGTATATGGCCGGGGACTAATGGCTTCATTTTGTACTATGCCCCAGGCCAGACTATAACAGACGGTCTGGTCTGGTCTGGTCTGGTTACTTGATGCCAATGCAATGTGTGCACTTGACTTCGCCTGCTGCGATTTTATCGTTTAAAAATATCATAAAATGATCTCTACAATCTGTACGCTCTCTCTCTCTCTCTTTCTCGTGGTCTGTTGCTGTCTCTTTCACGTGTGCTCTCAGTATACGCATCTCGCTCGCATCGCGTTGGTTTCTATTAATACTTTGACTCTTCTTTCTTTTTTGCTGCATTTTTTTCCGGCTTCATTGCTGTTGTTGTTGTTGTTGTTGTTGTTGTTGATGTTGTTGTTATTGTTGCAGCTACAGTTACGTGTTGATCAGAGAATTCCCTGTCCCGCATTGTCTCCTCTCTGTTCTGCTCTTTGCATCTGTAATTAGATGTCGCCTTGGGTTGGTCTTCCTCCTCAGCTAGACAAAAGGCTATTGCACCCAGTCAGGCATTCAATTACCAACGCGTTGACAAATATTTCGCTGCTCCCAATTTTGGTTGTTGCCAGGCCAGAAGAATTCAAATTTATCACCAACGAGTTCAAAGGCCCAACATGTGCACGTGCATCTCCGATGAGAATTGAGTCCATTTAATTGCTCAATAAGTAGCAACTGCTGTACAAATGGTTGTTGGGAGATGCCAGCTTATCTCACGGCCTGTCAAATGGCTGAAGTGGATGTGCTTAGCACTCGGTTCTGGTCATGTGGCCATGTGGCCAGACAACGTGGGAGGCATAGCTCGACTTTTGTGTCAAATGTCTCCCTTGGAGGCTGTTAGATAATAGACAATTCCAAATGTGTTAGAAGTGACGGAATATATCTATTTGAAGAGTTCAAATACAGATACAGGTGCAGATCTGTAGTACTAATATATGTAGAGAATAGAGATTGTAGAGCATTGTAATATGTTTTAAAATATAATTCATATTTTGTGGTAATTTAATTATGCGAGGGAAAGTAGTTTGATTGGTCATAGAGTATAATTTAATTGCTATAAGATATTATTATTAATTATAACTCTGACTCTCAATTTTCAATTTCATACCTTGTAAAATGAGTTAAATGAAAAAATCAATCATTATATAAATAAAATCTGTCTATTATTTACTCTTCTGAGATTAAATATTTCACTTAATTTACAGGGTATCTTTTTGTGATTGCAGCATACTTGTTTGAGTCCTCTCAAATCTATTTACAGGCTTCTGTTTCTTCATTTATATCTATGAATTAAATGTCTTAAATTTCTTAAAATTGTTCTTAAAATTTAGCAAAAATGTATATATTTTAGTATTACTTAACATAAGGAAAGACTTCTACTTTTAATTATAGCTTTTGATGTTAATTTGAATTTCCTTAGTAACAGTTTAGATGCCTTTGCTTAGCCCAACTTCAATTGGTTTTATTCTCTGCTGCTTTTTAACCTTCGAAGATTCAACGAGCATTAAAGAGTAGCCAACCCATTTCCCCTACCTTGTACCCCCCTTGGGTTTTGCCAACCTGTCAGTGTTGCCCTCGTACCTCGTTGGCAAATGTATGGAATAAAAATAAATATTAGTTGCCAACGCAGCCGCACAAAACAGACAATCTAGGCGTACTTGTGTGTGAGATACAATTGTATCTAAGTATTTGTATCTGTAGCTGTAGTCATATCGCTTGTTGTAGCTGCATTTGTATCTGTATTTGTATCTGTGTTAGCTGCTGCCCACGTTGCTGACTGCTGACGCTGACTGTTGCCGTCGAGAGCATTTTATATTTTAATTCCTATTTATGTATGTGTGCATGTAAGTGCTTAACTAGCAGAGCAGAGAGCCCGTAGCCCGGGCTACAGGCGGGGAGGAGGCGCTGAGGAAGAAGCAGAGGCAGTGGCAGCGACAGAGGCAGAGGATGAGGCATCGGCAGAGCCACCCACACACTCCAAATGTTGCCTGTATCCACTTGCGAGCGATTTCAAAGCGTTATTTATTTGTGGCACAAGCGACCATATTTCAAATGCACACCGCACCGCCTCCCCCTCTCTTACCATTCCATACCTCCCGCCTTCCATCCCCATCTCTTTCTTCCCCTCTCGCCCCACCAATTTCTAACCGCCGTCGCCACCGACGCGTCACAGTCGCGCCCAAGTTGAAAAGTCGACAAAAATACAAGCACACAGCGAGAGATTGTGCAGGAGAGACAGAGACAGAGTGTGGTCGAGCGAAAGAGATAGCGAATGTGTGTGTGTGTATGTACATTAAACTGAATGCTGAAAATGTTGTAAACTCTATTTGACCAGCTAGGCAACTATTGAATGCCCTAAGTCCATTCATACTTTTTGTTTGGAAATTGGAAATTGAAATTGAATATTATTGATATAATTATTTGTATAGATCGAATACAAATCGATGAATTTAACTTGTAGTTTTCATTTGAATGCATTTCAAATGATTGTATTTATTGTGCTGAGATTATTTGTGGTGTACGTATGTTAAATTGGCATAATTAGTTGTAATATTTATTCCTTTTGCTGAAATTGTTTCAGGATAGTTTCAGTTATTATAAATATAATTTTCTATTTAGCTTTTGAGCTCAGAATAGTATAAGCAGCGTTTAAAAGAGTTTAGCAAATTTAAAATATTAAAATTAACTCTATAAAAATATTATATAAAATAAAAAAAAAACTATAAAATATTAACTCTAAAATTGCTGAAAAATATGTGGAATCTCTGAAAGAGTTGAGGGAAATAGAAAATATGTAAGGTAACTCTTATCAGTTAATATAACTAAATTGAAATCATTCGTAAAACACAGAAAGATGTGAGGAATATTTAACAAAAAACTTATAAAAATATATAAATTGTTAAAAAAATGTTGCTAAAGTATTTACAGTTGGAATTATAGATGCGAAAGAGAATTCGTGCGAAATCAAGCTACAGTAAAACTACTTATAAAGATATTTCGATAATATTGCAATAATATTTTGAACTATTTTTGAACATTATTCAAAACTTAAAAAATCAAATATTTAATAATTAAAGTAAAAAATATAAAAAAATGTTAGCACAATAAAATATTGGAAGTTTTTTCGCTTAATTAGTTAAGCAAGTTAAATTGTATAAATTAATTGTTGTTTCTAGACTTTTCCTGGTTACTTTTGGAGATAACTTAGACTTAAACTTAAGGATAAGTTTCCAATTTTGTAGCTTGTTGTAGAGTCTAGCAAATGCAACTCTGCTGGATTACAGTTGCTCTCTTGTTCTTCTTTGTGTTGTTGATGCTGTTGTAGTTGTTGCAGTTGTTGCTATTGTAGTTGTTGCTGTCCAAAAACGCTTGCTGCATATTTCGCGTTACCCCCGAAAAGTTTTTCGCACTCGTTGGCTTTTGTTGTCGTTGTTGCCTTTATACTTTTTGTGCATTTGTTTTTGTTTTTACAACTTAACGTGTCGCACAAAGGTGCACATGGAGTGCACGTGTGTGTGCTTGTGTGTGTGAGTGTGTGTATGATGGTGTGTGCATATCGGACACATGCAACGAATGCTGTTTGCCGCTTGATATTTGGCTCTAACCAGCTCTACAACTATCTAGCCATTTCCCCACTCTACGCTGCCCATCCCTACCGCCCCCCCACACGCCTTCTTTACAAGAACTATCCCTCGGGTAGCTGCGCTTTTTTTTGTTGTACTAAATTTATGCGCTTTCATTTTATGAAAAACTTTTGCAATAATTTCTCAAAACGTTTTTGTGGTGAATTGAAATGCGAGAAAAACATTTTGCGGATGGCGACTAAAAACTTGAGAAAAACCTTAGCACGCACACACATATGCACACACACACACACACACGTACACATACAATAGTGAAATAACAAATACTTAGCAGCCATTCTTTTTATTTTATTTTATTTTTATATATATTTTTTGTTTTTTTTTTTTTTGTCGTTTTGCTTCTCTTGCCGCTGCACTTGGCCACGCCCACAAATGACGTTTAGCAGCGGCAGCCAGCGGCAAAAGTTTTCCGCGCTTTTCCTAGCTGCTTCACGTCTTTTGGCTCTGTTGCGTCGTCCTTCCTCTTGGCCAAACTTTAATGAAAAGTTTTGTTAAGAACTTTTAGCGCTGGAAATTTCAACGGTTGAATGAAGGCGCCGCCTCGCTGTGGCATGAAGCCAGGGGCTGTGGCAGCGGGCCTGACATTAGATTGTTTTTGCAGCCGCGTTTGCCAAAAGTCAGCGAGTCTTACTTACTAACCTGACCATAAACAACAACAACAACAACAACAATGGGAAATGGTAAATGGTATCAATTTTGTTATTGCAGTTGCCGTCGTTTTTCAACTTGCACTTTGAAATTATTTACCTGAATAAACATTCGGTATTTTAATTACGCAGCTGTCTTATGTATGCGTGTGTGCGTGAGTCTGTGTGTGTGTGTGTGTGTGTGGTATGGGACGATTGCAGAGGGAAGGCGATAACTTGGCCATAATTGAATTAACACACAATTTACGGTACATTGCGTAAACTTTTTGCTGTGTGCCTTGTTTGCTGTGAGGCTCTGATGATAGCAAGACCCCTCCAAGTGGGCAACAGAGGTAGCTGAAGGCATTGTGGTGATGGGAAGGGGAGGGGGAGGTTATGTTGCAATACTTGGCGAGCTGCCTGCTTATTGGGTGCACTCTTTTGCTCTCTCTCTCTCTCTGTCTCTGTCTCCCCCGCACATACATTTCTGCAAAATATGGCACAAAACTTTTGTAAAACTCAAAAATCTGGCACGAAATATCGTTAAAGTTTTTGCTTTTTCTTTCCCTTTTTTAATACCCTTCATTTTAGGATTACGTCACGAAATGTGTGCGAATCCCTGAAACAAAAGCGTCATTCTTTACGTCAGAATATGCTTAGTTAACTTAAATTAATAATAATCCTAATATATATAAACAATAAATTGATGTAAGAAAGCAACTAAATCCAAATTATTTTGTTAGCAAATATATTTGTATAATACTTATGAATTTTAAGCTCCGTTGTGTCTTAAAACTTTCAAATGAGACAACTTAACTTATGAACTAAAAGCATTTCCTTCAACAAATGCTTAAAGTTTTCCATCGAATCAATTTGTGGCGCTTAGGCAAATTAATGTAACACAAATGTAAATATACATAATGGATTTACATACAGATACATAAACGTATCTGTAACTAAACTATTTACATAGACATTTAATTTGACAACTTTGTTATCAAGTTGCAAATGCAATTTGAAAATTGCAAATGAGGCAAATAAATGTTCATGCATGACGAGTGTAAGCTTTGCATTATTTTATTATTTACTATTATATTTATTTAAACATATTTATGTATAATTTATTTACACACTAATTGGGTTTTCATTTTAAGTTAACAATCTGCATTTAACTCCAAATTTTGTCTGATTTATAATTTATATTTTAACATTTTTAAATATTTGCATTGTCTGGGCTTGTCGGGGAAATCTTCTTTATCTTTTGCTAGTTGTTGTTATTTTCTGGACCGTAAATACATTGAAATTACCGCCACTTGAGTTCATTCATACTCGAAAGGCCATATGCAATAATACGAATGCGAGCATGGGTGTGCGAGTGTAAGTGTGAGTGTGTGAGTACAAGATGAGTATAGTCAGGCATGTGGCATGTTCTACATGTGTCCGATTGCTGGGCCTGACTTCCACGTAATTACGAAACAGCCAGACAGACATTGCAAGGGGCCAAGGCAGTGGCCGTTGCAGCAACAGCGACTGAGGTAGTGGCAGAGGCCTGAGACGACAACGTCAACACGTCACATGTGGCACTGAATGAGAGAGCGAGAGAGAGAGAGAGAGAGAGACGAATGCCGCAGGTAGCTGCAGGTCCAATAAGGGCTCTGTCCATGTCCAGATTGGCGATGAGTGTGTTACACATGTAAACCGTTACACACAATGCCAATGTGGGTGTGTCATTGAATTTGTATACCTCGTTTAACCAAGTGAAGTAAAGAAAAGAAAGAGACTTAAACTATGTAATATACAATATAATACTATATAATTTGGTTTACTTTAATTTATTAATTATTTATGCAATTTAAATATTTTATTTTATTTATGAATTAATTTTATTGAATTTAAATCTGCTCTCTAAATGTTCTAAAATTTTCAACACGTTTCATTAATTAATACACAAGTAATTCATGAAACTATTTCCCAAAATGTGGAGCAGGAAAATTAAACTATTTCTATATTTCTCTCAATGCCCGTTCAATTGGAACATCCAAAAGCAAAGCAGAATTGTAGATTTACGATCCGACAAAGTTGCTGCCATTCAAATAATATATTTATTGCATTTCTTGAGGCCATGTCATGACTTTAAAGTTCCCATTTAAAGTTTCTATATTTATGCACCGTCAAGGGGCATAAAATCTAAAATCGTTTGTCACGTTTTGCACATAAAAGGATTTTCAATTTTCCAATGTGACAAGCGCGCAATGTTCCTCCCTATTTGCATACTAAAGTTGAAGTTGAACACCCCGCATCTGCCCACAGTGGGATGTAGCAGGGAAGGGCAGGGCAGGACAGAGTAAAATGTGAATGGAAATAAAATCAAATTTTATATAATGCTAAGCGTAGAAACTGTAAGGCGGCATTTTGACATTTTTTTTGCGTTGCCATTTTATTATCAATAAAATAAATTAAATCAAATTCTGCAATTTAATTGCCATCGTAAAAACAAAGACAAAAATAAAAAGAAAATAATTGCAATACGAATTGTTAATGCCCTTACAATTGAGTCCATAAACAAGTTGATGATGCAAATCGCTTCGAGTTGCGACTAAGTTAGAAAGAGAGAGAGAGAGAGAGAGAGAGAGAGAGAGAGAGGGAGAGAGAGACACAGACTATTAAGGACTATCAGAAAGACATTCAGAGCTACAGACGTGGCTAATCGACTTTCTACATTTCTTTATTGTGCGACAAAATGAATATACTCTTTGCAAAGTGTATTATAAGAAAATGCTGAGGATTCGGTTCTCTGTCTTGCGGATGTGTCACACACATTATGAGACAGTGCCACAGAATGTGGCATGCAGCATTCTCGTAAAAAGGCCAAGTGGCAAACAGATACGCAGATTTGATTTTTGCATCAATGCTAAAGCTGTCATCTATTCGATTTTTAATTTACCTATTTGATTCGCTCTCTTTTGTATGGATATATATTTGAATTCTTTACACTTTATAGCCAACAATATAGTCAACAACATGTTGTGTGTGTGTGCCACAATATTGTGAATGTGTGCCAGGAATTGTGTAATGCATTTGGCAGCTTATTAGGTATATAGAAGTCTGATCATATCAACTGGCATATTCATGTGTGTTTTATAATGTTGCAATCGACATATTTAGCTTCAGGCAGATTGAATTACTGCGTATTATATTCTTTTATTATAATAATAATAATATAATAAAATTAAATATCGTAGTAAATGCTATAAATGAAGAAAAATATCAATTGAAATTAATTTTCTTATTTTGTTCTGAATGAGTTTACTTAAGCTCAGTTAAGTCTAAACCAGATACGACTAGTTTCTTGGACAATTCAAGTATATTAACAATTGTCAAATTTATTTATCTCATTTGTTAGTCAATTTTCAGTTTTGACTTGCATTTTAAATTAGAACAAACTACTTAGAAATAGTTGTGATATTCTGTATTCTGTATAAATTCCAAGTACTATCCAAAAACTATCGCAGTTTGAGTTTTCTTTAAAAATATACTTATAGGGTATTTCATTTTTCAAACGACAAAGATAATCTCTCTTCTTCCTTTCTTTTATTTATTATTTGAAGCAATGCGTTTTTATGGTCATGTTGCCTTCGATACTTTTGGGGCTAAATGTATTTGTATCTGCATAAGAAAGATGTCTCTCTCTCTGTGTTTGTGTGTGTGTGTGTGTGTGTGTGTTGTGGACTCCTTAACGAGATTTATTTGTAGACAACAGTTGGTGGCTATGTTTTTATGGCACACACACACACACACAGCCTCAGCAGAGAAATTCATCAACCTAACGACAAGGACGAGAATCAACTCTCTCTTCATCTCTCTCTATCGCTGGCAGCTATTATTGCCACCCAAAAATACATTTCATACGGGCCAAAGATGAACAAAAAAAATGAAAAAGAAAACAAGAGATGAAAATCGTAGAAAAAATCATTGAGAAAAGAAAAAAAATTAAATTGCATTTGTATGTTTCTCTCGCATGTAAGCAGAGGCATCTACTTTAGCCTCTACTTTGCTGCTGCTGCTGCTGCAGCCGCTTCATCTTCTTCTTCTGGCTGGTTGAATCTATTGGATGCGTCCATTGTGTGTGTGCATCTACTGCGCGCGCATATGCAACTCTGTGTGTGTGTGTGTATGTGCATTAGTTAAGCTTTACATTTGTACATTAAAAGGCGAATTGTGTTCGAGCGTTTTGTGCGTTTTCTCGCAGCGCCAAACATTGCAAATGCTGCTAAGCTCTTAAAAGGACCCAATTCCCCAAATGTTGCAACACAAAATGCATTTAAAGTATTTTGTATGCATTCACATAATAAGCATAGCATTATGTGTTTCAAAATACTACGAAAAGTAGATTAAACGAAGTGCATTTACTTAATAAGATCTGCGGTTTGCATCTGATTACAGCTTTAGAGTTGATAAGGACCAGGAAGTGACTATTGTAGTGAGTGCAGTTGGAAGTATATTGAGTATTGAGTATTTTGTAGCAGAAATTTCGTAAGAATAAATCAAGCAGATATTTGAAGCCGGTTTACAAATGTGCTTAAAAGGCAAAGCTTGCTTTAATAAACTAAAGGGTAACTTACATCATTTATCACATATTTATCATTGTTATTATATAATACATTTATTTATACAAATTGAACAGATTATTTATATTTTTGCATACGCTTACATTCTTATGCGATTACTCATGTATTTTGTTCTACAGAAAGATAAGAATGATTAGCTAAATATAGATAGAGTGTAAAATGAGCAATGCGAACAGGAGCCCACGCTAGTGACGAAACTAGAGAGCAATAATACATATAGTAAATATAAGCATTTGCTCTGGTTATACACGCTATCAAATACCCTATACCATAAAAATATTTGCTGTTGTAGAACTTGTTTTACATGCGAGAACCAATTGATCATTACATGATGAAATTGATCTTTCGCTGAGATATTTGCTAAAGAAAATACTCTTTGCTGGTCAACACATTTTCCAATTAACAACAAATATGTGCACACACGCACACACACACATACGCACACTTAATATACATTATTGTTTGCAATAGAAATCGGGATAAATTGGCTCGCTGCCAAATGTGTGTTGTGTGTACATAAAATGTAATTAAGCAATTCTAACTCATTTTGACATTTCCAAAAATATGTCAAACCCAAACGGCGAGTGTGCGAAAAAAAAACTACGGAAATTTTTTGAGAATGAAGAAAATTATAATGGAAAATGGGAAATGGAAAAGGGAAAATATATGCAAAGAAATCGGCAAACTGATGCCTGATGCTGACGGGTTTAGTTATATGGCAATTGCTCTTTCGATTCGTTTGCCAAAAAGCCGAAACTGAAGCCGAACGTAATGTTAGATCGTGTTAGGCTAGACAGACTCATAGAGTGTATACTACTTGTTGTTGCTGTGTGTTATTCTGGATGTTATTTTTATAGCACGATGGACGAACACATCGGCACAAGGAGGAGGCCGAAACGAACGCAGCAGCTAAAGCAGTTCGACGATCGCCCGATCTTCCGTATATACTAAAGCGGCTAAGTATAGATGTTGCTGCTATGTGAGTGTGTTAAGTTGTGGTTCTGTGTATGTGTGTGTGCGCCTGCGTAAGAGGATCATTGGTGTAGATCATTTGAGGCAAAAAAGCACGAGAAGAGACGACGATAATGCCGAAGTCTTTGGTATATTTTGGGCGGCTGATTTTAGCTGTATAATATAAAGCATATATATATATATATATAGCTTATATACACAGACACACACACACATACACACACATACAAAGAGCAAGACAAGAAGACGAGACAAAGCTATAAATATGTACGAAATAAATATATATAAATGAAATGAAAGTTCTCAGCATCAAGTAGGCAGGCATGCGATCGGGCCTAAGGGAGATAGTAGATGGCAGAGGGGGCGGAGATTCTCGTTTCTCGATTCTTTCGATATTGTGAATCTTTTTGGGGATAGAGTTCGTTCGCTCGGGCAGCCGGTACAGTTATAACCGGGCAAAACGGGCAGCAGCAACGCGTTTGGGGTCGACCGACAGCGAAAAGAATTAATTTGAGAATATTTTTTGCATCCTTTAGTGCATTACCGTTTCTGTTCTCGAGCTGTGCAGATCGCCTGATTTCGGTCTGGCCTCGCCGCTTTGTTTATAATATCAAATTTAATAAGAAAACTTAATACAATACAAAGAACAAAACGCTGAACTAAACGCAGTGCTACCAAAAATTAAAATTAAAAAAAAAAAAAAACGCTTGGAAAAAATTCTGAAAATAATTTAAATATTATTAAAAAAAAGAAGGAATATACTTTAAAAGAAAAATAGTAAAATTCTTAAAATCGCGCAAGTGTACGATTAAATGTGATTTATATATATATATATATAACAGGATAAGAATCAAAGAAACTTGATCAAACAAATGCTGAGAAAAGTTCAGCTATAGTTCTTGGTGTGCACTTTCAAACTCGTCTGTTGCTATTTATGGAGAATGCCGCAAACTGCTATAAATACAACAGCAAAACAGCACAGAAATCGCCAAAGATATACGTATATTTCTATATATGTATATATATTTGCATGTGTGTGTGTGTGTGAGAGAGAGAGAAAGAGAGAGAGAGAGAGGGAGAGAGTAGCTGTGTGTGCTGTGGCATGCATATGGTGGTGAATAATGCGAGGCCTCACTTGGCTCATCGCTATTTTCGTGTTTCTTTTTTTGTGCGGAAATATATAGAGAAAATACTTATCATATAGAACAGCTTATACTATATATAACAGCTATATATAATTATCAGACATATATGCAGAGTTGAGTTGAGGTTACTTAGTGAAAGTTCGCTGACAAAAATTATATAAATTCTGTATACATCTCTGAAATTGAAAGTATATATTTGATTTATTTTTGGAAATGAATTTGTTATATAATTCATCAATATTCTTGTACAGTTTCGCAAGTGTCAATCCTTTACATTAAACAATTATCCATTATTTAAATTAATTTAAAGTATAACAACTCAAAGTGTTATTTCCTTTTTTTTTTTACCTTGTTTAAGCCACTTTAGAGAGAGCCTTGTCAACATGTTAACATTAACTATTTTGCGTACAGCTCGTTAATTAATTTCAATTAATATATGGGCACTTTAATGGCTATAATAGCATTTAAATAATTAGTTACATGACCCAAGTCCAATGCAATGCTCCGCATACGCCTCCACCACACTATAGTAATGCAATGCTATTAATATTGTTGTTAGTGCTCATCTACCATAAGTCTCATTCCACCCCTCGTTTTTATTGCCAGTTTTGCATGCATTACGATTACACAGAAATTGTAATTTAATGAAAGTGCATAAAACTTACGCGTAGTGCATAAAAAAGCACATTAAAACAAATGCGAGTGTGGAACGATCATAATGTAGGACATAGAGATACCCTGTAGCACGAGAAGAATTTTGAAAAGCGTGGTCTGATTTAAATTTCATTAAATCAGTTTAGAAAGCGAGGATATTGTTAAGTTATTTGTGCCATTTAGGTGTGTCAAGTGCATAATCCTTTGAATGATATTTCATTCTTAACTTGATCAAGTTACCATCTCTATATTTTATAATCTCTGATATTTATATGTATTAAAGAAACTGTGCTTTGAGATTTGTTTATGGCAAACCAAGTTATCCTTTATAATTCATTGAAATGAAGTCTTTCCTAAACTTGATCTACAGCTTAACCGATTCTTGATTCTGTAGATCAAATGCTTTATCCTGTTTATCCATTTTCAATGATTACAGGGTATGCATTGAGCACGTCACAGCCCGCACAGCCACATTGTGCTAATTAAAATGAAATTTTTTGCTCGTTTTCTCTGTTGGCAACACGTTGACAATTTTCATTACAATTCGATTAAGTTTCATCTCGCGTTCAGCGCGAAAATTGTTAATGGTGACAACATTTCAACAAAATGGTCATTTTAATTATGCGTCTATTTATTCGAAAAACTGCAAATGTTCCCCATTTTCTGATGGAAAAAAAAGCATTGCTAGAAATATGTTTTCAAATTTGTTTATAATCGAAAGAGTTGTCTAATGAGCTTGTGATTTGTGTATCGGTTTCTTTTTATTGTTGTTCACTTTTCGGGATCTTTGCATCATGCGAACTGGCACCACAGCGGCTGCCACCTCCGTTTTGAGCTGTGTGGCACGGGCTGACACCACCGCTGCTGCCACCTCTGTGGCACGTTGGGGTGCTCGATTGGGCACTACGGCTGCCGTTTCGCGTTTCTCCTCGGTGGCCCGCTTTGGTGCAGCCTCAGCGGGCACAGGCTCTGGCTCTGGCGGGGGCACAAAGGCGGGAGCAGGTGCAGGAGGAGGAGCTGCAGTTTCCACTTGAACTGGGGCTGGTTCTGGTACAGCTGCGGGAGCAGCAGCTGGAGCTGGAGCGGTAGCTGCTGCATTTTCAGGCTTCACCTCTTGCACTGGAGCTGCAGCTTCTGCAGCTTTGCGCTGCCGCTCAGCCTTCTGCTCCGGTGTTTCATCGGGAATGATGTAGAATGCTGGATTAATTATGCAAAGATTATTTTGGGCCATTTGCGGACCTGGAAAACTGGGCTGAGTGCCACGATGGCCCACCGAGTAGGCAGCACAGATATTTGCGGCATGAATGTGATTCTCAAGGTTCAATTTTGGAAATCGTACCAAATGATAGGCCAAGCTGCCCAAAAATGCATCCCCAGCACCGGATGTGTCGGCCAAGTATCGCACGGGTGCAGCCGGACAGTGAAGGCATGTATCCTCCTCAGATTTCGATAGATGCACAGCACCCAGAGCACCCATTGTAATGATAACATTCTTGGCACCTCTCGCCACCAAATCTTGGGCAGCTTCTTTGGCATCCTGCACCGACTTGATCTCCTCACGTTCTGTGATCTGAGCTGCCTCCACCTCATTGATACACAGTATAGTCGGTGCTTTAATCAGCTCCACTGGCATATTCATTATTGTCGGTGAGGCATTCAGGATGGAAACTCCCTTGAATTGTTTCAGCGCACAGAGAACGGTCTTGTGATCCGTCTCCAGCTGACAGAGTAACACTTTGGCCTCTCTGAAGAGCTTCTTGGAACGTGAGATATCCTTGTGGCTAAGCCTGCCATTTGCTCCCGGCAGTATGACAATTGTATTCTCACCATTGTCATCGACATTGATCTGGGCAATGCCCGTTTCCTGGTCCTCTATCAACTCAACGTAGTCTATGTTGATGTCAAACTGTTGCAAATAGTCGTAATAACTTCTGCCCAATTCATCATTGCCCAATTTGGACACCAAGCCACAACTGGCACCCAATTTTGCAGCTGCCACACACTGATTTGCCCCCTTGCCACCGAAACATTGCTCCCTGTACATTGCCCTTGCCGTCTCACCAGGCTTAGGATGTTCATTGAGATAACTGAAATGGGATGTCAACTGAAGTCAACTTGATGTTGAGATCATCGCCATGTCTTACTCACGTTATATAGTCGATATTTATGGAGCCAAAGACCAAAACCTCAACCTTCTCATTGTTCTTAGCCGTCGTATTGCGCTCGGTTGTCAACATTTCTGGTAATCGAAATGATTTCACTTTTAACATCCTTGACTTTAAACTCATAACGGTGTTATGAAACTTGCTCTTCGACGTCTTCCAAAAGGAATCCATAATTTTATAATTTTATATCGTTCAAATTATATAATTTTGTCAGTCAAATTGGTAGAACTTCCAAAATATTATGAATGTACATGACTTACAATTTCATTTGTTGTTTCATCTGTTATTTTTGTTTTTCTTCTTTTGTGTTTGTATTTCAGTTTTAATTTAAATATTAATTGAAGTTGGTTTCAGAGATTGCAATTCGATAGAAACAGCCTATTAACAATGTAGAAGTCTTTATTAAACTGCACTTAGAATATGAAGAAGATGCCTATCCAAATGGAATGGAGTATATAGTAGTTAAGGGTTTCTCAAACTAAAGCTATATAAATATGGAATATGAAATATATGGGATTGATTAAATATCAGATTACAGCTTGCAGTAGATAAATTTGATATACAGCTCCATCACAGGAAACTAATGCTAACTTCAATAGATCTTCCAAGAGTTTAACACTCGAACTCTGCTTTTTGAGCTGCTTTTTCAATGCCAAACGCAATTAGTGTTCAGAGTGGAAATTGCAAGATATGATAGTCTTGAGATGGAAGGCTGTAACATATGATTAACATTTGACATTCCTGCTGTTTATTTGTTGTAAAACAGCACACCACATGGCCTGGTCTTGGTACACTTAAGGCGGAGACATGGGAAACGCCTGCAGTGCCTGCAGATTGCATCCATGTGCCACATCCTGCTGCATGCAAACTCAAACTCAAAGTCGAAGTTGTAGTTGTAGTTGTTGCTGTAGTTGTATCTGATGTTGATGTTGAAGTTAAAGTCGACGCCGCGTGGGTATTGCCACAATGCATTTGGTTTCTTCTTCAAGTAGGTAAAGAAAAATAAAAAAGAAAAAGTAAGAAATATATAAAAACTATAACGCTAGCACATGTGGCTTGTGGCCGTGACTTGACCTGCTACCGGGTCGACTGCGACGCTTCATGTGGGTCCTCGAATTTAATTTTAGGCACCTATATAAACGTCTGTTTACAATGCGCTTAGAGGACAGTTGCATTTGTCAGTTCACGCCGTTAACTTCCACTTATTTTGAGTTCAGTTTCTGTTTCAATTTGAGATCGAGTTCGAGTTGCGAGTTCGACTTTGAGTTGTGCGTTCTAAATCGAAATTGCAGTCTCTCGCTTTGTGAGTAACGCGGATTTGGTTTTGCTGTGGCATATTTCGCGTCCGGAATGTGACCAAACAAAGAGAAAAAAAAACAACGGAGCAGAAAAAAAATCGTTTAAGCGCAAAGCTAAAGCCAAGCCGGCAGCAGGATGGAAGAGGGAGAGGGGGCACGCGGTGTGCGGGCTTTGGCCATGTGGTGCAAAATATGCGCATAAAAAACAAAGTTGAAAAAACAACAACAACAACAACAAGTACAAAAAAGGGCGCAATTTTATTGCGGGCGCCGCGACGCGCCACTTCGTGCCCCACACACACACACAGGCACTCACACACACAAACACAATCAACAGCAGCAACCACAACAACAATAACACCAACAACAAAACAAAAAGCAGTAGCAAAAAAGTTTATGAATTTTTTGTGCAGGCGCGTGAAAGATGCAAAAAAAAAAAACACAAGTACAAAATAAAACAAAAGCAGATACACTACGTAGGGCAGCGCCACGCCTCCCCCAGCCACCCCCTGTCCAACGCCCAGTCACATATAAACACACTTCAGTGCGCTTAAAAATTGCTTTATTGCAGTTGGACTATAAAAACGCACGGCAAAAAGTATTAAACCACCTCACTGTTTCCCTTCCCACCCAAAAAAAAAAAGACACAAAAATAAAACCAAATTCCCAAAAAACAAAAAGGAATAAAAATTCAACGAAAAACAGGAAAATTTGCAAGCCACAGTTGGAGTCGAAGCGGTTGCAAGATGCAAAAAGGATCCCAAGGATTTAGAACTAAAATATATATATAAAAAAAAAAAAAAAAAAACGAAATACAGCAAAAACAAAAACAAAAGCGAAGACTATAAATGCGAATTCTCTGGTATTTGGCATAAGAATTGTTTGCAAATGTTTTGCAACTTTTTGTTGTCGTTATTTAAGTGTGATTCAGCAATGAAACCGACTGTAACAACAACAACAACAACTAAGAGTGTGTTGTAATGGTTTTTAAATAGCCTTTAAGAGTTCCATGCTTCCTTGCATTCAATAGTATATAAACAAGCATATGGAATGTAAAGAAGTATGGAGCGAAATCTGGCTAAACATCGTAAAAATTGTATAGCATATAAACAAAGCAAGGAAGTGTATAATAAAGTTTAAATATAAAAATCTTCATAGAAAATGTGTAACTATTTATAACAAATTTGTTGTAATAAAAAGGCACAACATATTGAAGCTGTGATAGAAATACTCTCAAATGCTTGCAAGTTTTGAAAAACTACAAAATTCTTCCTAAATTTATTAACAAAGTTGAAGGGTATAAAAATATAAAAATGTGAACGATTGTTAAGTAATAAAAACATATATTAAACGTAATTTAAATTTCTATAAATTGTTAAAAATAATATAAACTTTTACTATTGACAAATTTGATCATAGCACAGCATCGCTATTTATAGCTACAATTTTGATTACATAAACTGAAAAAGCAAACAAATAGAAAATTTTAATATCCTTTTAACAACGCGGCACAGTCAAAAAATATTTCAAATATTTCGTTGTGCCGAAGTTTGCCAAGCTAAAAATAGCAAAAAACGTTCGGCAAACATTCAGAAATATTTCAAAATATTTGTATATGTATCTGTAGATGTTTAACATGCGTTCGCGTATCGCATTTCATTGTATCTATTGAAAATTGTTGTTTATAAATAAATGCCAAGTGGGCGAGAAAATCTGAATTGTTGTCCGCTGTTCAGTTTGTTTTACGTTTGTTAAACGTATTATAAATAATTATATATGTAAGCTTTAGCCAGTTCGAATTGCAGTTAAGCACACGGAACAACTAAGCCTCAAACATGTGCAGCAAAGTGGATTTACCAGCTGAAATTATCACTGAAGTTGCAAGCCATGGGAGCTATGTGGCACATGTGGCGTCCGCTTGTTGTTGGCATCGGTGGCTATAACTTAATGCAATTAATATGCAAAATCGTGACACACACACACACACACACACACACAAACAGAGATGCGGCAAAGAGCTGCAGCAGGAGAAGAGAACGTGCACAGCATGTGCGGAACGATGCAGTCAGCCAGGTTCAGGTTCAGGTTCGTGTGCAGCAACAGTAACGAATCCACTGACTGTATGCAGCCTAGCATCATCATCCTTCTTATCATCATCATAATCATCATCATCGTCTTTATCATAGTCCTGCTGCTCTGTCTCATCCTCATTCTCATCGTTGCCGAAGCGCATTAAAAACACAACGGCGAAGGCAAAGTGCGCCAAATTGATGAGCGTCACGTGCGTTTTGCTCACTTTGTGCCACGCCTGCAGATGGCGGTGTCATTCGCCATGTGTGTGTGTGTGTGTAAGTGTGCGTGTGTGTGGGAGTAAATATGTGTAGGTCTACTGCTAACAGTGCTACTATCGGTGCTGCCAATTTAGCCGTTTTCCCGACAACTTTTCCAGCACTCAACACTCTAGCACTTGTTCTTAAGATTTTACGCAGGGTTTTCGTGCTTTTGCGTTGCCTTTTGGGTAGACAATAGTTCTGACAACTTGCAAGAATCCTTGCATAAATATAAAACGAAATATAACATCGAGTTCCGCACTCTTGACTGGCACCAATTAATAGCCTTACAATTGATAAGGCTATAAATATGCAGTAGCACATCGGATAGGATTGCAGACATAAGACATAAGCTGATGAGATTTCTTCTATGATTTGTTACTTTTTGTTTTAATAAATTAACAATTGCTGCATGTGAAATTGCAATTAATTATACATATTTAATAATAGCAGAAAATTTGTCAAAAGCCTGAAGCAAGAAAAAGAGAAAATTAAGGTAAAAGTAATTTAATTTGTTGATCATCTTTTGTTTTCAGTGATAAATGAAAATTTCATGGTAGATCAAAAATAAATTATTTAAAATTGTAATAAAAATAAATTTAAAATTAATCAATATAATTGCAGCTTTTACTCTCAAATCTTATAAACTTTAAGAAGAGTTTTGAATAGTGAATACCCAGTCGGCATTATAAAAAGGAATTATATATACTAATATATATTATATATTATATAATATTATTATTAAATTATATTGCAGAACTTTACAGAGTATCTACTTGCCATTATCTTTTAAGTTTGCTTTTAGCTATTATCTAAGTTTTCTTCCTAGTCAACATTGGCTTAAGTCCCCACACTTCTGGTTTGTTTTATATAGCATTATTTTTTTCAGCTGTTTCAGGGAAAGTCGTAAAAGTAAACAGAGCATGTGCTGTACTCGCATTTGCCTGCCTCCGTTGCACGAGTTGCATGCAACGCTATAAAGCGCTTAATTTTTTCTTCGTGTGCGCAATTTCTACAAGGTGGGAAATATGGCAAAGCCTTGCAGGTGGCAGAAGCAAGAAGGAGGAGTTACTTTAGTTTTGTTGTACTTGCACTCTATTTGGGGCCGCAGTCAGCTGCCGCATGCCTCGTTTTGGGGCATTGTTTAAAGTAGTCGACAAATGTTCAGAGTCCTCAATATGAAGGCTGACCGACCCACATTAGCTATAAAACCTGACCAGAGTAGCGATTCCTCTTCTCTTTCTCTATCATTATCTCTTTCTCCCTCTCTCTCTCTCTTTTCCCATCTCTCTCTCTCTCTCTCTCTCTTATGTCATCTTTAACACTCTGCGCGCAGCATTAAATATTTTGATGGCGCCCACAAAATGGCAAATTAGTTTCAATTAAATAATGTTGTCGCAATTTAGACGCAGCAGACAGCCCCAAAACGAAGTATCCCCCGCAGTCTCCTACTTCCTGCCACTAGCCACGTACTGCACACACACACAAACACACAGAGAGTGTATGGGTTTGTCTACATGTTCAGTTCATGCATAACACAAATGTTGGGAATGTTAAGCGCCGCAAGGAGCAGCCGCTTACATAGCAGGACAACATCCTTGTCGTCGTCGTCGTCGTCATCGTCGTCATCGTCATCAGCGTCCCAGCATGTCCATGCAATAACGATTGTGGATTCAACATAATGCCCTCATAATTACTGCACACACGCCTCAGAATTTGAGGCTCTCGACGTCGTTGGCCAATGAGTTGACAGTACATGACCCTCCATGACATTCCCCCCACTGTGCCTTCCCAATGTGCCCAGACTGTACCCCTTGTTGCCCCTCAGGCACAGCTACACAACCACAGTCTCGAGGCTGCAATTTGCATTAAATGTACGCTTTGTGTTATTAATTTGGAGTGTTCTCATTTCTCATTAAAATACACGCAACATTTATGAAATTAATATTTGCCTGCCACCAAATGAGGCACACGAAGCCTGTACGGAAATTATAAAAGTAACCTTCTGGCTTCAAATGGCCACAAGAAATATATTATATATAAAAAATAACAACAAAAAAAAAGAAAGAAATGAAATATGTGCAATACATAAATTTGCATTTTTTTCGGCTCGAAAAATTTCACTTGTTATAAATTAAAAGCATTCACAAGCAGAGGGTGGCAGAGGGAGGCAGGGGCAGGGATCTGCTTTTATTATCAGAGGCAAATTTGTGAACTGAATTTCAATTGAGATTCGTGACGGGAAAGGGAAGATGAGAAAGCAGAGTAAACACTTGTTGCTAACCACTTTAAAATAAGTTAAAAGCTGAACAAGTTTTGCCTTAAAGTTAATGGAGAATTCTTTTTGTCCCTTGGAAAACTTTAATATTGTCGAAAATAATAAAGAATTCTTAGTGTCTTTCTACTTCAGCTTTTTGCTGATTATATTTGTGAAATAACTATAAATTTTTAACATACTTAAATTACTTTAAAAGCTCTCAGAATGCCAAGCATAGAGCATTGAAAGAACTTTCTTTCAACACAATAGAATAAGCTAAAATGTTATAATTAATTGATATTTTATAATAGCTAAATAAGCTACAAATAAAACGAAGACTCTGTATAATTAACTTTCTAATATCTTGAGTATTTTACGTGCGCTTTTCTTAATAAATAATTTACAGATAATTTCGTGTTTGAATGCCAATCAAAATGTAATTGTCGAAATTATTTATGGCCAATCGAAATATGTGTATAATTAATGTACGCAACTAATTTGGCATGCCAGAAATGCCGCAGTGAAAAACTACACAACAGAACTATAAATAAATAACTAAATAAATAAATGCAAAAAAAAAAAAATAGAAAACAGAAAAAAAAGTTTGAATGAAATTAATATTTATAATGCAATTTTTGGTTGATTTGGTTTTGCACTTGGTCGCACTTTTCCACGCAAACCGAATTGGACATGAACACGAACAAAAGTGATAAATAGATAGAAAGAGGGAGAGAGAGAGAGAGAGAGAGAGACAGCTGAATGTGCAACATGCAACATGATAGAACTTGACAAACATTACATGCAAATAAGTTGTACTAGCATTTATTTATTATATGTATTACATGCGTGTACTTCTATTAATTTATTTACTTACTCTACTCATTTTTTTGCTCCCAACTTATTGTGGTTGCTCTTGTTGTTGTTGTTGATTGTTTGACAAATTTGCATTTTGTTTTGCGGTTTTGCAATTTGCATAAATCAATTGAAAATTGCGTGTACGACGCAGAAAAAAGGGGGGGGGCAGATGGAGAGGGAGAGAGAGAGAGATAGAAAGAGAGTGAATATCATATTTCTAATTATGTTTACAGCATTTTTAGTTTATTTAAATTATGCAAATTGTTTATTTCGCCACTTTTCTTTGTCCTCCATCCATCCATGGTCTGATTAATTGTTTGTGGCTGTTCACAATTTCGTTCCCATTTCTATCGCTCTTTTGTTTAACATTTTCCATTTTTCACATTTTTTTTTGTATTAATGAAAAACGCATTGCGTTGTATTTTAAGTGGAAATTTAATTAGGCGCATATAAAATTTCCAAATATTAGCTATTAATATTAATGCGCTCGTTTAAATGTGTGCGACAGTTTACACGATTTAATTATAGATTGGACTTAGCATTTCGTTTAAGTACCCTGTAATGCTGTAAAGCTAAAATCGAATTAATATTAAACAAAGGTGTATCTGAATAGTTGAGCGCATTGCCTATATTTAGATGATTGAATTATAACTTGAGATTTTGCCATAAAAAATATAAAATGGGATCAAACTCTGATTGTAAATTTATTTCACATCCAACTACAGGGTATCTCTTAGCTGAGCACACTCCAACAGCTTATGCTGATTTATTTTAAACTGGATTTCACTGTGGCTTACTTTGGGGTAATGCAGCTAATGTTTTCCCTTAAATTCAACCAATTCACTCGATTGTATATCTATCGCAGTGCAAATTGTAATACAATACTTGATTAAACTAATTTTGGGGGGCCAGGTCTAGTTAATTAGTGCAATTATGGGAGCTTTGTGCTTGAAATTATAATGCAATGCTTGAAGAGGCGTGGCAAGTCTAAATAACGTGTATTATGCAATGTGCGCAGTTTACTCTTAATTGGAATCATCTTTTAATTGCCATATTAAGCATGCTCTATAAGTACAAACACACACACACACACACACCTACACACATGTATACATTGCCAAGTAATTACGCATGAAGACGGTATTTAGTTGAAATTGATTGCACACGAAAGAGACAGTTGATTGGATTGGATATGGAGCATAGTTATGCAGCAAAACATCAATGCATTCAGGTGTTGAGGTGTGTTGAGTGTGCGTGAGTGTGTGTGTGTGTGTGTGTGTGCGTATGCACTCAATTAGACAGGTTGACAGTTGAACAAATACGGCAGCAGGTTAGCCGAGTTTAGTTCTGTTTTTGACAACATTTTCGGTTAATTGACAAGCTACGTTTCTTGGGCTTCAAACTCACATAATGTTCTCAGAAACATATTCACCTAAGCAATTAAATTAGTTTAAAGTTATTTTCGAACATGATTGTCGGAATGCTGAATCATAGAATTTGTGCCAAATGTTGTATTTCAATGAAGGATATTGCAATTATTAATGCAAAACAGCAAATTGCTTAAATGTCCATGAGCATTCTGTGTGTGGGTGTGTATGTATGTGCGAGTGTGTGAGTATGCGTGGTTGGTGTGGCAAGTGAAAGCCTTGCAGAGCCTTGGAGAGCTTCATTTATTACGCTATTTATGTGGCACGTAAATCATGTGTACAAATGGATTGGAATTAATAAATGAGTCTACAGCAGCAGCAGCAGCTATAACAGCAATAACAACTACAAATGCTGCAGAAACAACAAGTGCAACAACAACAACAACAGCTGCAGCAGTCAGTTGGCCAACATTGTTGTTGTAATTATGAAATAAAAGAGATGGAAATATACACGCTGCAAAATTATGAAAAACCTTGTACGCTGCCAAAGCCAAGCGCCCTGAAAAGTGTGCTATAAATTGTATTGTTTAACGGCAGCGAAATACACACACACATTCACTCATACACTCCTACACAATGACTGAACGCAAAGTCTGTAATTCGATTTTAAATGCAATTTCTGTTGTTTGTTTTTGTTGTTGCATATTTTATGTTAATTAAACTTGTTGCAACGACTTGTTGTGCTGCTAGCCTTGCAGCAGGTGTAGCGTTGCGTGGGTGCGTGTATGTAAGTGCTGTAACTTGAAACCAATTACGTTGCAATCATATATACACACAAACACATACACATGCACATACTTAGAGCTGCCCAGAGAGTCATACATACTGACAGTTTGTTACGCTGCTTAATTCCTCTCAACTCTCCAACTTCTTTAGCCCCGCAAAGCTTGACTCCCTCTCTTTATCTCTCTTTCCTCTTCCAAACCATTCCATTTCCCTCTTTACACTTCTACACGCTCCTCCCGGTCCGTACACGCTGCTTGTTACTTCGTTAGTTAGTTTTGACGTGAAGCCAGAGCAGCGGGAGCTGCTCCAAGCGTGAAATAACTTCCGTTGCGAATTTTATGTTCGTTGCAAATTTTCATTCAAAAAATGCACAATGCGCAGATACCAAGTGAGTGTATGTGAGTGTACTCACACTCCCACTTATACTCACACTTGCCCTCAGCACAGTTTTGCTGACTGCGTTTGCACTTTGGCTGCTATTTTCTTTTTCCTTTTGCCATTACTTTTGCTGTCATTCACTTCGCGGCGAATGTGTTTTAATGAGCTTCAAATTATGATGCGGGTGCTTACAGCATATCATCCTGTAAAAATGCATTTGAGCCACAATTTAGTAATAGAGTGTGTGTGTGTGTGTTTTAGTCTCAGCTGCAGCTATGCAATGTCCTGCGAAACATTTAACTTTGTGGATTACATTTGGTTATTTAAATGTGCTGTAGTTCGTTAAAAATATAGGAATTTAACTTAATTAATTAATTTATCAAGAGAATACGTTTAGCATATTTATACTTTATGCATTCACTGTCAAACAATCATATTTATATTTGATTGTTTTAACTTAGTTAAATGTCTTAATGTAATTAAAAACATATCGAAGCTGTAAGTTCGGTAGTTTATAAACTGCAAAAGAATTTATAGCTATATTTAAGCTAAAGCATTAATCTATATCAAATAGATCAATTGATTTAGTTGAATTTAAAGCTTATTTTTAAATTTTAGCATAATTTAAATTCATCTCAGCTTTGACAATAAATACAAAAGTGTATAAAAATATAATATAGCCGAATGATACCCATAAACTTCATATTTGATAATAACAATCGGCAATTAGCTAATGTTTATTGCAGGCTTATTGAAAATTGAATAGTCTAGGCAGCATGTATGGTCAGTCCATAAAATAGACAAATGGAGCTATTCAAATAAACGAGATACATTTAAGTGCGACAAATAAAAGCCACAAAATGGGCTCGAAAATAGGCAACATTCAAATTAAGAACTCGGCACGAAATGCAAATTGTCGAATAAAACTGTTGCCAAATGTTGTCTATGGCTAACACACACACTCACACACTCACACACATACACACCTTGTTGTGCATTGTTGGTGCCGAAGAGGACAATGCAACTAACGCAGTGAAAGCGCCTGAAGGCAGGCTGTGAAAATTTATTTACCAAAGTGTTGAAATGTTGCACAACTTAAATTAAAATGACTTTGTCAAGTTGTTTGCCATATCTTTGGGGTGCGCCGCGCCCCTTACCAACGTCGACCAGCAAATGTTTGCGTTTTTTAAGTAAAACACAGCAAAATTGGTTCAATTAAATGCACTTCATACCCTGTAATTTAGTTGAAATGTCAATTAACATAAAGTTTGATTTTTAATAGAAAATATAATTCATTCATTAATAATGATAATTATTTTGCCTTATATTATGATTTATAATTTTCTTACAGCGTATTTCTATAGTTTGGAATTCCCGCTGCTATTGTTCTTATTTATTTCATGCAGCTTTACTTTTTCTTTTGGCCATGTCCTTGTCGACGTCTCTTACTTTTGCTCGAAGTTTGTAATTATTTTCCTACTTCGTTTGCCACAAGTGTGAAAATAAGCACAACTTTTTTGTCTGAAGTCATTTTCCATGTTTTCTTCTTGCGCCCCCCGTCTCCGTCATCCTCTTGCTTTTGCTCTCATTCTCTTTCTTTTGTTCAGCAGTTTAACCGTTGAATAATAATAAAGGTAAAGTTTTTATAGACTGTTGGCAAACGAAGATGCAGAAGCAGCAGTTGCCCATTAAAAATGTATAGAAAATATTTATTTGAAATTTTGTGGTCAGTGGGAATAATACAAATTATGTTGCTTGCTGTGCATTCTGTATAACAGCTAGCAATGGTTTGTGTCTGTACTAGGTGTAGTCAAGTCACGTCTGCAGAGAAAATCCACCACCAAAATTAGTAAACACATAACGATCGTTCCGGCAAATCCACCACCAAATGTGGGTGAGATAAGCAGTGAGTGTGAGTGAAAGAGAGCAGCTAATGGGAGAGGGCTGATTGAGCTGAGCTGAGTGCGAGTGAGTGTCAATGAGGTGGTGATGTATTTCAATGTTAGTTCTAATAGAAAACCGGTTTTCAACACAACCAGAGAGAGAGAGAGAGAGTGAGAGAGAATTAAAAAGAGAGCAGGCGGAAAATGAGAATATTTTGTTTTCTTTCATCATTATATTTTCAGTTTGAATACAACACGGACTATATTTTCCAACTGTACTTGATATATTTTGTAATTAAAAAATTCTATTGAATTGCAACTTATATAGAACCACAATCGCAATGGCCATGGATGATTACTTCTATAGACTGAAAAATCGTAGTCCTGACTTAGTGAAAAATATATGGAAAGCTTTACTCGATGCCAATTCTACGTCGCCGGAAACGTCCATAACTCTCTGTCAAATACGTGGTAAGTCTTATGAGAGTTCAGCAACTTATTGGTTAGGTAATTGTCTAAAGAGACTCTCTTTCTTTCTCTTTGTAGCTCGCTATTATGATATCGCGGAAGAGAATTTTCCTCGCATGGGGGATCCGCGTGTTGAAATGCTTTTCATACTCTCAATTCCGTTTATCGCTTCATTTTCCAATCGCATTGGCACATTTCGGTTTTACATTTTGAAGGAGGATGCGGATGCTTCGCCCGAATAGGAAATCTCAATTTATAAACAATTTTTGTGCAATGTTTACAGAATTTTAATTTACCTCTAGTTATATATTTGATATGATTAAATAAATAAAAATAGTATTTAAATTTAACTTTTGATAAAACTAGTTTGAGCATTGGCCAGGCAATTCTTCTAATTCCTTAACTGTTAAAGTAAACTTCAACTATTTAAACAATTTAAAAATTTTAGTGCTTAAATACAAATTCGTTTAAAAACATATATCAGATTAATATCATTGAAACTATGCCTTGCAAATCTGTAAGCTTTAATGACTGAATTTCTATTTATGGGAAACTCGATAATTTAATTAAAGTCTGACTTGTCAGCTTGTCGTCGGTTTTGTGCATTGTGCAAAGAGATAACAAACTGGAAACTCAATTTAAATTTTGTCCAAACATCTGCCAATCGAACTGGGTTGCAACTGTAATTGGGATGAAGTCAATGAATGCGCCAATGCCAACGCCAACTCCAACTACAGAGCCAAAACAAGCCACAATTCCAAAAAGCAATCGCAAATAGCAAATAAATGTGGAGCGACAGAATGCACATCAAATCAAATGAATATGCGCCCGCAGATTTACATAGAACTATGTATGTATATTTGTAGACACAAATGTGACTATAAAAAACACAAAACCAAATAACAAACAAACCAACAGACACACAAACAGACAAGCAAACTGAGCAGAAGCAAAAGCAAAAACAGAAACAGAACAAACAAATAAACAAACGAACTGAGCAAACTGAATCAAAAACTGACTCGGCCACACTTTTGCGGAGCGAGTTGAAGGTATAAGTTGGCCATGGAGAGGGGTAGGAGATTGGTTGGGGTCATAGCTGGGTCACGCAGCCGCAATGGAGCCAGAGCCAAAAGCGTAATGAAACTAAATGCCGTAGAAGAAAAACCCCAAAACAAATTCATTACGGAACTGCACCTCAGGGGGTGATAATTCGATTCAACGAAACTTTCCTGATTATTTATTGCTTCATGCGGCGACTCTGATTCGTACTTGGCCTGTCTCTCTCTCTCTCTCTCTCTCTCTCTCTCCCTCTCACTCACTGTGTCTCTATGAGTGTTTATGTATGTGTGCGTGGGAGGCAAGAGTTGTGTGTCTGATTCTCTGCCTGATGTTGAAGTTTTCCCCGTGGCGTTTAGCTGTTAGTGTCATAAAATGTTTTGTGTGCCACAAAACTGGGCACTGCAACTCATTATTTTGTTCATTAACACTTTTTGTTTTTGCTTGAATACTCTATGGCCGTTAACCAACAGTAAAGGGTTGTGTAGACTTGAGTTTAAGCGAACAGTTTGTTTATATTTATTAACATATTTACATATTACAGTTAAGTGTCTCTGCTACTGCTTAGGCAGTTACTTAAACAATACTCTTTTTAAGCTTAACTGCAAGTTTTATAAAGATCGGCCTAGAAATTAGAGACTTATATTATTATCATTGGTTCTCATAGTATTATAATATTGTATATCCAAAACTGAGTGTTATCTCACTTCATTTTAGAAGGGGCCAGCACTGTCAAAAATAACATTTAAGGTTGTGAGGTTGCCACTAAATATGTTCAACATTTACCATTTTACTTAGCTCATTATGAAGTTATTTAAGCAGGGTATCCTGTAGTCCTCACTCTCTTGCTTATCCGTCCAACTTGCTGCTGCTGGTTTTTTGTTATTTTGAGTTCGTTTCGCTATTTTTTTTTCTTCTTGTTTTTCTCGTTGACGTGGGTGTCGGAGGATGTCGGATGTCCTGACTATGTATTAAATTATGCGACCTTTATTTCTGTACTTTTCTTATTTGATTTATGTCCTCTGAGTATATGAGTTTTATGCCCAAATGTAAAATTATTTCAAGTTTACTTTTATGCCTGCCTGTTATTTAGTTTAGTATTTTTTTCTTCGCATTTATGCAAATTTTGTGCTATCTTTAATATTATGTCTGGCTGTTGAGCTATCTCGACTCGTTGTTGTCTGCTGCTGGTTAACTTTTAATGGCTTGTGGCTTTAATTCATTAGCAAAAGTGGGCTGTGGATGGCAATAGAGAAAGATGCGGCACAGACTCCCACGGATGGAGAAGGGATCTGTTTGAATTGGGTCCTTCGCTTTGGTCATTTCACTGGGTTATGGCACTTTGTTGAGTTATAAAATGTTATCGACGGCGCAGGTTTTTATGTTTTTCGTTTTGTGTGGATGAGTTGGTGGGGTGGTCAGATAAATGTGTTTATTGGACGTTTTTGGCCACGTCGTCAGGCGGCTGTTTAATTTTTGTGGTCTTTTACTTTTTGTTGCCACCAGCTAGAGAATTTGGCAGATAGAAAACATGTTTATGACACGCATACGCTACGCATTGTTGGCAGTTCAGGCAGATTTGTCCAGGGATTAGAGCCCAAATGTTAAGAGCCGCTCATTAAGAAGCTAAGAGAATGTATAAGAGTTTATGGCCAATGAAAGACAGAAAACGAAAAAGCTGAAATAGATATGAGTACATAGGGGGAAGATGAGGAAGAGATGGAGAGTAAAGTTGGAAATAAGACGGCTGTATATGGTATATGTATGTGCCATTAACAAGCTGATCCAGTAGTTGATAGTGTATTGTCAGTTTGAGTTCCTAATTTCATTTTTGTAGCTTAATCTTCTTCTTTGGACATAACAAACAAGCAATGTCTTAAGCAGAAGTATGAATAAGGAAGATATATGGCATTGCTCAGATAGATGTTTTGATATAAATGGCTAAATGTCTGCTAAAGCATACCTTACAATGAAGCTGTTCTCTAATCCGGTAGAGAAAGAGCTCAGCAAAGAGCTCTCAAACTCTTGAAATTTTAGCATAAATTGAACTCAATTAAATGGAATAATATTGAGATGCTATCACAGCGTGTTTGTCTGAGGTTTGCAGCTATTACTTGGCTTAAAGAGGCTTTAAGTTAAATTATTTTGAAATCCCTTAACTAAATCAAAGTTAAACATTTTATTGGCTGGCCCAAAGGAGTCACAAAGCAAGTTTCAATTAAATAGCATTGCTAGACTTCTCAATGCCAGATCCTATTTCAACCATTCTCACACACACTGTCTTTGTCATTCCCCCCACCCCCCCCTCTCACACACTCTCTCTGTCTCGTACTCTTAAAGTTCTATACGCAGTGAACTCCTTGCGGATTTAGAGCCGTCAAACAATAGAGGCAACTTGGCGCTCAGGCCATGAATTCATTTTAAAATTGTAGCTCGGGCAAAACAAAAGGAACTGCCATTGTGCAATTAAAATTGTATGGCATTGGGGAATAGTGGGAGGAGCTGTAGATGGAGGCATTTGCTGGAGAAGTATCTAGAGATCTAGAGAGAGAGAGAGAGAGAGAGAGAGAGAATCAGAAGCAGCTGCCTGCCGATAAGAGAAATTAAAACAAACAGACGCCGCACGCTCTGTTACTGTTGGACAATCTGTACAATTTCCAAAGTGACACACAGTGCAAAAACAAACACAACATACACACGCACAACACACACACACACACACACTCGCACACCCGCAACAGAGTTCAATATGTGTCCTGGCCCAGTCACCGACTCTAACTCAGTCTCAGTCTCCATCTTCATCTCTCTCTTCTCGGTCTCAGCTCTCAGTTCTTGGCGCCAGCAGCTACAACTACAGCTGGTCATGTTTACGGCATATCATGACAGTTCCTCCCTCACTGCCCCTCTCTCTTTCTCACTCTCTCACTCCCTATCTTTTTCCATCTCTCTCTCACGGTGCCTTCTTCTTTTTGTTCCCATGTATTCTTTTTCTCTGTGTATTTTCATGTTCGTTGCTTACTTCTGCTTTAAGTTGTCACAGTTGTTCAAGTTGTCGAGTCCAGTTTGGATTCAGTCCAGTCCCCCCAACAGCTGCACTTGTCGTGTTGCTTAAGTCCCCAATGATATCGCATAAGTTTTTCAATTTTGTGCGTTATTAGAAGCGATTAGAGCTCGAGTACACGACTCCGAGTAAGACAACGTGTGAGCGAGATAGCGAGCGGTAGAGTGACAGAGAGAGAGAGAGAGAGAGAGAGAGAGAGAGAGAGGGAGAGAGAGAGAGGGAGAGAGAGAGATAGAGGCAGTGTCCAGCCCCCATTTGATTCTTTGAAGAAGTAAAAAAAAAACAAACAGCAGCCATAAACACTTCGCATCAATTTGCAACTTGCTTGATTTGCTGTGAATATAAAAATGTATATACCCTGTAAACTACATGGAGTATTCAGGTTAGAGACCGCACTTTAATATGTAAATATCAATGTCAAAAATTTGTTTATTTGCATTTCATTTGATTTATATTTTTCTATTCTCAATTTTTAATAATTCTTGGGAACTTAATTGAATGAACTTAGATATGTGGCTTTCAACAAGTACATAGGAAGAGGTGAGCAGAGAGAGAGAGAGAGGGAGAGAGGGGGGAGAGAGAGGGAGAGAGTCAGAGATTGAATATCCTAAAAGTTCCAGGAGAATAAAAGCACTTGAGAACAAAAGTCTGGCATTAACAATCTTGCAAATATGCTGAATATACATATGTATATATATATTTATATATACTCACACAGCTTCTTGAAGTATCTTTGAATGCAATGAGCTTATGTTACCGCATAAATTACACTGCATGTAGCAATTGTAAATTCTTTGCGGTTTTTAATAAAGCAGATGTTACGCATAACTTGCCAGGTGGATTCAAGGTTCATTAGTTCGAATGCAAATGAATGAATTTCTTTAATTAAAATTTATACACGCACACACTCATACACACAGAGCAGTGTTGCAGAATGGAGAGCAAGATATGAGTATGAGAGTATGTGAGCATGTGTGCTTAGCCAACGGCCAAAATTATGGGCAATTAGGCTAGCCACAAGCCAGCAAATGGATTTGCAGCCGAAGGTAATGTGTCAACAGGCGGTCAGCTGCACAGGATTGTGGCTGTGCATGTGTGTGTGTGAGAGTATGGGTGTCGGTGTTTGCGTGTGTGTGGGTGTGTAGGAGTGTGCGTAATGAGGCTTAATTTGTAAAATTCTATGGCTTTTAATTGGCATTGGACAAACCGCAAAGCAAAGCAATGCAACTAACCGTAAACTGGACGCTGAAACTGGCATTGAAGTTGTGAGAAATGAGAGAGTTGAGAGCAGGGAACTGGGGCAAGGGCACGGCGGTAATTATGTGGTCAAGTGGTTAAGCCTTAAGGCCAAGACAAGCTTGAAGAGTGTGTTTGCCTAAAATTCCAACTAAACGTTTATGTATTTGTGCAACACTTACACACAGAGCTTGTTGCATTTGCAGCTGCAATTGCAGTTGTTGCTGTTGCTGTTGTGTTTATGGCATGCAATAAACGTAAGTGGTCTCACTGTGCCACCTCGCTGCAAGTTGGAAAACCACAGAATGCATACCAAAAATTAAGTTGCAAATATAACAAGAGAAAATATGTAAAAGAAAATGGAAAATAGCCAAATAGCAAACATAACATGGCCACAATAGCAGCAGCAGCAGCGTAACTGCAACTGCAACGTGGCGAGTGTCACGATGAAAAGTTACTTTTTTATTGCAGAACTTTGTCCGCTTTATGGTATAGAAGTCAGAGGAGCACGCTGTGGCATGCAACGCACATTGCATGCATTTTCGCGTTAGCCAAAAAGTTTTTTGGCCATTGTTTTGCTGTAAATGTGGCCCACGCCCAATAGTTTGGTGCTTGTTGCCATAATCTCCGCCTGATTCTTGCCACTTGCAACTCCACGCTATCCATTGTGTGGCAGCTGTTTGGCTCAATGGCGGCTCAGCCTGTTTTGCGTAACTTTAAGTTGCAATAGTCCAAGTTTTTGTTGCAAAAGGGCGGCAACTTGCTGACATCAAATGCCGATGGTATGGCATGGCATTTATGTAATGGTGCGTATTATGCGTGTAATTGCCATTGCAATTTCTAATCTAATGATCCCAATGAACTTTCCCAAATGTCAAATGGGGCGGACATTCACAAAGTACATTCCATGCGAAACACTTTAAGACTGTCAATTATTTGCTTAAGTGTCAGTGAAAGTTTTGGCATTCTTTGTTCTTTTGTTTGAAAATGTTTGTTAAACTAATCAGCGACTGAAGGTAGATATTTAAATGAAAATTTAAGAATTTGGCGCTGAAAAGTAGGCAACGGTTTATGGTATTTCAGTTGCCAATTGCAATTCCACCTCGTTGGCCACTTTTATTTGTAGCCTTTGAGGTATTTGAAGTTGCTGCTTTAATAATCGACACTATCAGCAAAAGCAACAGTAACAACAACAACAACATCAACGTGGAGAGGCATAAAAGCAACAATGACACAAAACTGAAAGCTAAAACAAAAACTTTGACCAAAGTTGCCGTTGGCCCCGGGGCAGCGTTAAGACCACAAGTAACATTTGTAAAATGCACATTTAAAACTCAACAAAACTCAAGCACATACACACACACACAGACACACACATACAGATGAACAGCACAGAGGTGGTGTGGCAGGCATTGGCAGCCCAAAAGGATAATAAGAAATGCCTTTGCCGTTGCCGTTGCCATTGCCATTGCCTTGACTTGACTTCAACGGCAGCAACGGCAAAACTGTGAAAACTTTTCAATTTATTGTTAAACTTTTGCACTGAGGCGCACAATTATAAAGTGTCATTTAGCACAGGGTACCCCAAAGGCGTTGCACAGCAGTGAAAACCAAAGCAAAGGCGCTGGAAAGAGGTGATTGTGCAGGCTATGGAAAGAAAGTGGGAGGGAATGGGCTTTCGGTAGCAGCAGGAGCACTGTCAAGAAATTATGAAGTGCTGGACGACGACGGAGACCACGCTGACAGTTGCGGTTGGGCCACTTCCGGTGCGAGAGGCAGACCATCAACAAAAACAGCAACAACAACACAGTGTGCAGCAGCAACGGCAGCAATAGCAGCAACAGCAGCATCAACAACATCGTCAACGATGTCGTCGTTGTTGCCGTTGGACATTTTCGGTTGTGCTGCCATACGCCGCTCCCCACACATTTCTTGTCTAGGCGAGTTGACACTCAAGTGCAAGCCAGTTTCATGCGGCGCATTCAAGTGTTGTTATGTCGCCCCCCTCGGCAAAGTGTCACAAACACAAATAGTAGACGTTTCTTGCACTTGGGCGCTGCGTGATTTACAGCGTGCGACTTTTATTTGAAGTGGGACATTCATTTTACGCTAAAGTGAACCTAAATCAACACCAACACTAACACCCAATCCCCCTGTCTCTCTCCCACTGTCATTCTACCCAGTCGAACCTACTTTGTATTCGCATTTTTTGGCAGCTGCTTTCAACTTTATTCGTAGGTTGGCATCTCTCTCTGTCTCCCTCTCACTCTTGTGGTGGCGCCTCTTGATTGAAATGCCTGGTAGGCCAAAATGACGATGGCAGCGCTGCACTTAAGTTGGCTTAATTAGTTTTTGAAAGTTATGCCAACACCACAGACACGCCCATTTAATGGTTTGTGGGCTGCTGCTGCAGCTGATTCAACTGATTGCTGATGCACTGCACCACCAAGTACCCCCCTCAAGGCAGACATCCTCTGCTGCATTAAGCTTCTCCAGCTGTTGTTATGTACCGCATTACACAGTTGTAACATGCGGACTACAGTTGCTCTATGATTTTACCCAAGTCAAAATGGATTATTTCATGTCAAAATGTGCTTAATATTAGTTTAACTTTAATTGTTTTCTTACTGTCAATATTAAACAAGTAAAATTACCTGTTCAGCTCACTTGCAGCACTTGTCTGATTAATTTCATCATATTATCATCATATTAGACTATTCAGGAAATGAATTAATAAACAATACGAAGCTCACGTTCAGCATTAATGCACTTTCAAAGCTTCAGTAATTTTATTTTAAAAACGAATTAATTTAGGCAACGCTTTGGCTCTTTTGAAACAATAAAGCAAAGAGCTTTAAGCTCATCTGCAGCTTTAATGCGCTTTCAAAGCATATGTCTCATTATTTCCCCTTATTAATAGAGTATTTAAGCAACTATTTGCCGAACTTTCTTTTGGTTTGCTTTGTTATGCGCCTTGCTGTTGCCTTTGGGATTTTTCCTGGCCGCACATATTTTCTTGCAAGTTTTCTGTATGCATTTTTGGCTGGCCCAGACGACGACTTTTGCATCATTTTCTTTTTTCTTTTTTCTTTCGCTTTTATTTCACATTTAATTATGGAAATACTTGCGGCAAAGAAACCAAAAATTTGCATAAATATTAAGTGCGAGCAACATGAAGCAGACAAGAAGTTTGCTTTCAGCTCTCTAGCTTGCATTTAACAAACTGCAGACAAATTTTTTTCTATTTTTTTCTCCTCACAGCTAAAAGAATATATATATATGTGTGTGTGTAAGGATAGTGTCAAAAACCGAATTGCTAAAAGCCAAATGGTCAAATGCATTGCTATCAGAGACACACGTATGCTGTCGCATGGCCATCAAACCGTAACCAAAATGCTTTTATGCCTGCTGGCCAACCAAAGTGTGAGAGTGGCTCTGAGTGTGAGTTGGGCATTCATTTCCAATGAAACTCATTTTGCGGTGACACACAGAGAGAGAATGAGAGAGAGACAGAGAGAGAGAGGGAGAGCAGTGTCCTGTCGAGTTATCCTGTATCCTATATCTCCTGACTGTTGGCTTTTGGCTCTTTTACAGCTGAGCGGTTAGATGCAGCCCACAACCACAGTCTGTGCAGCCCGAGGGGAGCGTTGAGCGTTGAGTTTGGCTGCTGAAATTAACTTGACTACTGACACCTTGACAATATTTTCAATGAGAGAGAGGGAGCGAGATGGAAAGAGAGAGAGAGAGGCAACCGCATTTTATATATACTACAACATGACATGTGACACTACGTGAAGTCTAACGCTCGCTTTCTCTCTCTCTCTCTATCACTCACTTTTTAAGGCCTCCAATCTTTTGGCTTAGGCGGAAAAGACGTTTGTTGATTTTGGCAGCCGGCGCACGCTGAATTTTCAATTTGATTTGCAATTTTTCTTGCTGCATCAGCATTCGAGCCGAGCGGCAGTGGCAAAGTGGCAGAGTCAGAGGCCCAAGTGTCAAAAAAGCAACGACGTGTCAGCTGCCAAACGTGACCCTGTCCAATGTGGTTAAAAGATTTAATAGAATTTTACCAGCTGACAACTTTAAGCCAACCCCCCTCACCGCCCGCCCATCCCATGTTCATACGTCACACAGCACTCAGAGGCGGCTCATATCAATGCAGATGCGTTAAAGCCAAATTCAAAAAAGAGGTCAACAAGAAAATTGCTGCATACGCACAAATTAAGATATTCCAATGAACAGTCATAGAGATAAATATGTTTATCTTCTACATTTTGCAGAAATAGTTAAGTTAAATAGAAATGCTTAAGCTAAGAAAATCCATAAAATGCTGTTAAAAGTAAATATTTTGGCTCATTTTATTGTTTGTCAAAATTAATAAATAATTAATTAAGTAATATTATTAGTAAATTATTGCTACTTGAATTACACATTAAAAATTTCATATCATGCGGTAGAGGGATTTTTAATATTTTTAAGGCTGTTCGAGAAATCATTTATCTTTTTTTCCTACTTCGTACATTAGCGTTGCTTTCATTAAGTTAAGTAAGAATAACTTATATAATCAATATTCATATCGAATTTTATGAAGAAATCTACAATATTAAGTGATCTCTGCAATGTTCGGCAAATCGTTATTACTACAAATTTGTATTAATTTTATTTAAAAAGTAACTTTTGATTTGCTTATATTATATTCTGTTTTCTATTATATATCAAAGATGAATTATTAAAAATTTGCTGAATTAGTTTTTTGGAACATCTTGGTATAAATAAAATGAATTCTCAACGAAATTGAACATGCATATTTATCAATTTTATATGCGCCAGGCAAATTATCTCATCGGTGATGTCAAGTGAATAATTATCTGCATATTCAGTTTGCCTTGCCGCACGACGCTGTCGCCCTCGCATAGCAGCCGGCAGAAAGCGTTGCTTCCCTGCTGCGATTCGATGATGCACTCAGTCATTCAAAGGCAGCGCCAAATGGTTCTGTCAGCAGCGGCTATGAATCAATGCGATTGCGAATGCGTATGCAAAGTTGAATGCATATTTTGAAGGAGGTGTGAGTGTGTGTGCGTGTGTGGGTGTGTGGGTGTGTGGATCTAGACGTGTGGCAGCTGTCTCACTGGCTGGCTGCTCATTCGACTGCTCATTCATTATGCCAATGCCAGGCGCTGGCACTTTTAAAGAATTATGCCATAAGTTAACTTTAGCAAGGATGAGTTTTGGCTGCATTTGGCAGTTGGCTGCTGCATGCTGCATGCTACACATTCTATGCTGCATGTTGCATATTGCATGTGGCCTGTTGCTAGTTGCAGCTTTTGAGCTTTGCTTATTTATAAAGCTGACAGCTGCTGCTCTTTTTCACTAGCCCCCTCGCCTTACTGCATAAATGATTGCCGGCAACGTGACGTATACTTAATTTGTTGATGCTACAGCAGCTGCAACAGCTGCAGCACTAAACGAGCAGTCTACGCACAGAGGAAACTGTATTAAATGCATATTTGTTGCACACCTTGGCAAAACTCTTAGACAAAATTGCTTTTGCCGAAATTCGTAGCAATTTTTGGCCAAATTGGCAATTTGTTTGTTAGTCGCTCGCTCGTTTGCTCGCTCTCTCGTCACAAGGCAGCACGAAATTTCTTTTCATTGCATGCCACACACAAGGTTGAACAATTTTACACATGAGGTGGCAGGTCTTAGCCTTAGCCGCAGCATGCTTTATGGCCAACACTCTCAGCCAAGTTCCCCATTCAATGCCAACTAATTAAGAAAATAGAATTTCATTTCATTGCCACTTTTTTCTCTTAAATTCCAATTCTCAATTTTTCATTTCATTTTCATGTTTATTTCGATGTGTCTTTTGTCGTGGCTTGCATTTTATTTCAATTTACTTTAATTTAATTGAAGTGAATTGATTTCTGCTTTAATAAATTCACTTTGCCTCAGCATTTTCTATAGCATTTACATCAATGCACATCAAGTATTGAATTGCTAAAAATTTGACTGCGTCTTTATCATAATTCCTGCTCTCTTACACTTATCATTTCCATTTATAATTTATGTGTTGAATTGTTAAACTAAACTACTGCGTTTAGTTATTGATTTATGTTTAATAAATATTGCTTTTAGCAATAGATTTATGTATATTAAAAATGCTGAAGCATGCATGTTTTGCATGTTATTAACTCCCAAGTTGCGTTACATCATTTTGATTAGTTTAGAATTGTATACAGCTCTATCAAAATAGTAAGATGTCAATTGAAACAATTCTGACAAAAAATTTAAAAAAGAAACTATAGAAAAACACAATATTTAATTTAGTTTTATCATATTTTTCATTTATTGTTAGATTTTTAACAATGATTTGCTGTTCCCAAAGTTTATTATTTCTAACAAATAAATAAAATGATTGTAGATATTTTTTAAAAATATATTTCTTAATTTCAAGTTTATTGATTTTGTTTGCTTAGCAATTGAAATTGAAATAAATTTTATTGCCAGACTTTTGTGTACCCAATTTAATCAAACAAACTAACAAATGCTTTTGCTATCGGAAATATGCATCTTCAGTCATTTGAAGCATAGTCATACTACAGCAATTTAATCTACTTTTTCCCTATTGAATGGAAGCTCATGAAAACCACAAATTACCATACAAAATGTGAATATTTTTAATAATTCTACAAAATGAACGTGGAAAATGTTGGCCCCATTTAACCCAACCGCATGGTCAAAGTGCTTTTCCGCTGCACAGCAGGGAGAAGGCTGAAAGGAGGAGGGAGTAGTTAGCAGCCATAGCAGCTATCGTTGGGGACGCTTCAACCGGTTGGATGCTTGGATTTGTTCAGGACTCGATTGCCGCAGGGTCCAACTGTGCAACTGTCATTATCTGCACGTCCACACAGTATGTGCGAAAAGAGGGCAGCGGGGGTAGGGGCGGGATGTGACAAAGGGGGTAACGAGTCTGGTTAGCTAAATGTAATGTGCATACATTAGTCATATCTGAAACGGTGGAAGTGTGTCCTCGGGGCCTGCGAATAGCTCGCATCCGGTGTTGTATAATAGAGATAGAGATACGCACGCGTAACGACAATAACCGTGAAGCGCGTCGCGTCTCTAATTACGCTCTGAATGTACAACAATACAATGCAACAGCAGCAACAACAGCAACAACAAAACAACAGCGACAACAACAACAGTGGGTGCAAAATTATTTCCGATAAGCTTCAATGGCGCAGGTTAACAACAGACAAGAACTTGGTAAGTCCTCTTAAATCTCACTCCGCTTTCTCTGTCTATGTATTTCTCTCTCTCTCTCTCTCTCTCTCTCTTGCTTTTCCCTCTCTTCTTGTATCCTCTCTTTCCCTCCTTTATCTGGCGTTTAACCAAATCTAGGCTTTGCTTGACAATTATTCAAAACGGCACGCGTTCAACTTTCGCGCTCGACACTCGTAATTTTTATTAATTTTACAACGCCAAAAACTTTGTTTCTGTTTTTTATATATTTTTTTTTGGCTTAGCGACTACTTACAAGCGCTTGTCGTTGTCCAAAATAAAAAAAAAAAGGAAGAAATAATAAAAAATTATAATAAAAAACTTTGCCTAAGAAAAGAAAAGAAAGCAGAGGAAAGACATAAAACATGAAATTTTCTTTTACTTTGGCATTGCTACTTAAGCGGAAGTTGGACACCGACAGTGGTAGGAGAGGGGGAAGGGGTAAGGTAGTGGTTGGTAGGGGGTTTTTGGGAAAGTCTTCCATTGTGGATTTCCGTTTTAATTAGTCGACTGCGGCAGCGTGAGCACCGGAATCTCAGAATTCAGCAACTGTATTCTGTATGCTTGGCACAGACGCAGGCTCAGCAGCAGGATGAGGACCAGGCCCAGACAATGGGCCCGGAGAGTCTTGGGCCGAATGGCAAAAGTTGCCCATTGCCAGCCATAACTGTAAAATGCGCCTTGACACAAAGTTTCTGCAAGCAGTGTGAGGCAGGGAGGCAGCGTGAGACCGAGAAAGAGAGCGAGATAGTGTGAGAGGGAGAGAGGTAAAGTGTATGTGGGATAAGTCTTATCTTACATGCTGCTCTCATTTACGTCCTTTTGTCGTCTGCTGTCTTCGGCTTCAACTGTCTCTGGCTCATTCTCATCCACTTCCTTATACTCCTCCCCTTTGCCATTGTCTGCGGCCAGGAAGTTCAAGTGATGTGCATAATTTAAATGAAAATGTCAACGCGGCTTTCGGCAGCTCATTGCAGTTACTTTAACTCTGCTGTTTCCTCTCTCAACTCTCATATTTCTTCTTACTTGTTATTGTTGTTGCAGCTTTCTGCCTTTTGCATGTGCCGGAAGTGACAAAAGTTGGCTGAGTCTTGCTCTCACAAGGAATTGCGCTAATGTCCTGCGGTTGGCTTTAAGTGCATTAAATGAGTCAAGTCTGAGAGGTTTGATTTGGCGTGCAGAACAAAATTACAATGGAAATCGTTTTAAAAATATTCGAAAGAAAGGCCAAAGTAAGAGTTCAACGAGCTTTATCAGTAACTGTCATTATTATTTATTTGGTGATTGATTTGTTGAGTTGTAAGTTATCACAATTGAGGATCTTTTTAGATTTTCTAGATTTAATTGAGAGATTGTTGAATATTTGTGATATATATTTAACATTTGTCTATATATTTTCTATATTTCTATATATATATATTATATTTATTTTCGACTCATTAATCTACACTTTATAGGCAGTTCTGTAACCAGTTGAGTCATCTTCTGTAAATGCTTTGGAAGCGACTTATTTCCTCTACTTTATCAGGCATCCAAGAGGCACAATATTACCTGAGCTCAACTGATGCTTTCTTATGTAAATGAACAACTTGTTGGCACTTTAGTTTAATATTTGCAGAGCATAGAATTATAGTATTATCAAAGAATTTGTTAATCATTTGGACAACTTTATGATGCAAAAAGTAGTTGTCAATTAATTACAAAAAGTAATTTTGTAAAGAGACGATTTGAAGCGATAATGTAAACATGTACTCAACATGATAAGACCCACAACCTCCTAAATAGGTCTATCAATTGCATGAGAAACTATTCTTGTTAATAACATAATTAAAGCTTAATTGAAATCAATTTAATGCACAAATGCCAAACAAACTGTTATTGTTTTATGTCTATGCATAAACTATGCATATTAAATGAAGACGAGCGAGAAAAAAACAACAACTTTAAATTGCGTTAAATGTTGACGCATCGTAAAAAAAATGAAAATGGAAATGAAGTGAATTGAACGAGAACGAGAACAAAAATGGTTGGAAAACTTCAACTGCAACTGGGGAAAATAGTTAACGCCATTTTTATTTATGACGTAAATACGATCCAGCATATTTCATGCCGACTACAAACTGATAGATACAATGCATTTTCGAGTGGCCTCGATTTTATTTTTACTGCTACTGCTGCTCCTGTGTTTTTATACATATATATTGTTTGCATATACGACGGCTGCCTATCAGGCCTAGGAGCTGGAGGAGTGGGGGCAGCATTCGGACTTGGAACTTGCATTTGATGGGCGCCTGTCAATGCCATGGACAACAAAAGAAAATCGCTGAAAAATGTGTACAGCTTCGACAGCTGAGCGCATCAAAAATATAAAAAAAAATGAAGAGAAAAGAAAAATGAACAGATAAATTTATATGCAACCGCACACACACACAAACTCACCCACACACACTCACGCACACAGCAGATACACCTACAAGCATAAGCCCACATAAAGCACTCAGAGAGCTGAACAAGCCTGCATTTAACAATTTATCTGCAGCTGTCAAAATTAAAACCCCATACGGAGAGCCAGAGCCAGATCCAGAAACAGAACCAGCTATAGCTGGCACAGCGGCTGGATTGGGCCCGGCCAGAAGCGGGCGCAGCGAACCACGACGAGGAGTCAATACCCGTGGCAGCAGCACAGTACAGGACATAACCCAGTCGCAACTCAGCTGCAGGCGGCATGGATTTGGAATACAACAACAACAAAAAAGTAGGGAAAGAAAAAAATAGTGGAAAAAGTAAAGATGCCAGCATGGATTGTAGGTGGCAGGAATCAACAACGAGCAGCAGCGGGAGCAAGAAAAAGTGCAGCAGAAACAGGAGCAAGAGCGAGAGCAGAGCAGCCCAAGGGGGTCACACAATAATGCCGGTCACAGGATAAGACAGCCTCAGTCATTTGGAGCGGGAGTTGGATGAGGTAGAGGTGGGATGGGTGGGGGTTAGGGGCAAGCGGACAGCGGGACAGTCAATAGCAGCGGCTGACTGTAAAAAACGGAAATGGGGCAATCATAAATTTACACAGATATGCAAGTGCTCTGCTCTCCGCCTCCTCTCTCTCTCTCTCTCTCAGTGTATGTCTATAGGTGTAGGTGTGTTTGTATTTGTGTTTGTTACCCCCAAACCCCTTCTCATTCAGCTAACCGTCTACAATAACAAGACACAAACAGCGTAGAGCAAATGCGAAAACTGCAGCGGAGAACTCTAAGGGAAATCTCTGGGAATTGCAGGCGCTGTGCTTTGGGAGTTTAGAGATGAGCACGTGATGTGTCCGAATACAGTCAAGCTGCTCTCTAACGATCAACTCTATAGAGAGTCCTCTAACTTTATTGCATTTTGTTCAATTTCTAAATTACTAAACTTTCGCTCAGATTGAAGCTAGCTACTCGAGAAACTCACGCATCCATCGCTAGTTTTTTGCAACTGGCCGCACACAATTCAGCTGCCAAATGGCAAAAGTTGTTGTTACCAAACAGTGTGCGAGTGTGTGTGTGTGTGTGTAAAGGAATTGGTAGCGGAATCTAGGGGTCTCTGCTCTTGGAGTGGCGTGTCACGGGAACGACTTCGATTTAATGCGAATGCGATGCGTTGCCCTTTGCCTGGCCTGCTCGAATATCCTTGCTGGATTTGTTGGGCCACAATTTTATTTCTGTTAATACCCTGCAATTTATGTAGATGCATCTGCGACTACGGGTTATGATGATTAGCTAGCAGAGCTGGTTTCAAATAAATTAAATCATTTGCAATAAGTAATTGAAGAAAATGTAAACTCTTTTTAAAGAAATCCGCTTACCAACTATATGCACACATACGTTACTGTGTGCTTCTCACGCCCTTTTATTCGATCTTATCTTATGTATTCATCTTCTGTAGCCAATCTGGCATTGCAGTGCGATGTCTTCTCTCTCTCACTCTCTTACGATCACAGTTCTTTCCTTTTATCTTATGTATTCATCTTCTGTAGCCAATCTGGCATTGCAGTGCGATGTCATCTCTCTCTCACTCTCTTACGATCACAGTTCTTCTTTCCTTTTACATATACGTAACTAAGTAAAACACAAATACAATGCCAAAATATACATTCTTATTTACAGGGTAACTGTTATTCGAGCAGTCTTTTACTACCTACAGCCTATTACTCTCACCATTTAACCTCTTCTCTCTTAGCAACCTTGCTGGTGAAAGTAGTTAACTCTGCATATAAGTAAGTCCAAAACTTCCCTTACTTACAGGGTATTTCCCAGTCCACTCTCGTTCGTTCTACTACACTCAATGGCCTGTTTTGCTGCTGCTTCTCTTTGGGTGCGCTGCATTCGCTGAGCTGAGCTGAGATTTGTGGTGCGGTGCAAATAGATTTCTAGCGTAGAACATAAATAATACACACACACATTCGCACAGCGAGAATTCATATATGTGTGTGTGTGTGTGTGTGTGTGTGTGTGTGAATGTGTTTGTGTGTGCGTGTGTTCTGTTTGCCAGTTGATCCTCTGGTTGACATGCAAAAAACGAAAATCAAAGTGTTTGCATTTGTTCAAATCGCACACAAAAGCAAACGCAGTCGCCCTAAAATGGGCGTTGCATTCTCCTTCCTTTTTTGAGGGCAAGGCAGTGGACGGGTTCGGTGGGCGGTGGGCGTGGCACTGACAAGGCTATTCTCTTTTAGTCAGAGCTTTGCATGCAAATTTTCAGCGTTTGGCCAAAACGTTTGACATTTGCTTCGTCTCCCAAACTTGAGATAATGTGCCTTTGTGTGTTGCCTCCTTCTGTCCGTTTCCCAGAGATTTTCCACCATCCCACATACACACACACACACACAGCCACACACAGTGTTTCCATTTTGCCTTCTTCATTTTTTGCTTTTCGCATTTTTGCATTCAGTTTTGGCAGTCGCATATTTTACGTTGGGTTTTTGGCCTCGCATAATGATGGCCAAGTCCAGAGAGCACTAGTTTTTGCATTTCCCATACAGCATCCTGGCTGAGTTCTGCCTCCAGTCTTCAGTATGCACTTTGCATATCGCCTGGCCACATTGCACATTGCACTGTTTGCCCATTGGTATCAGTAACAGCCATAGCCACAGCCACAGTCACAGTCACAACAACAGCAACAGCAGCAGCAACAACAACAGCAACTGCAACTTTGGCAGAAGAGGCAGCATCCATTTCTCTGCCTGACTCAGCAATTTATGCAAACTTTCTGTGGCAACAACACATTTTTTGTCAACTTCATTAGTGCCATTTTGAGGTGTAATTAGTAGCTTCTCTCTTTACACATGTTTGCTTGACCAGAGACGTTGACTCTGAATATTTGAACACAAAATTGCTTCTCAGCTGCAAATAACAAATATTCTTCACTTCTCTTCAAACTGTAAGCTGAGCTGCTATTATGGGAAGAACTTCTATAACTCTAGATATCTAGAAAATAAGTATTTCGAACTTATTAAAGCACTTTCTATTACAATATTCCAAATCATTCAGTTGTCCATTCTATTGAAACTGTAAGCTGAGTTAATATTGTGTTTAGAAATCTATAATGATCAATAATGAAACATATTTATAAGTTATAGAAACACTTTCTATTATAATTTTCTATATCTTGCCGTTGTCAAGAGTTGAAATTCTGATAGTTTGACTATGATATTACTTATTAAAGATTGATCAATTGCGAATAGTGATTACTGTGAAAAAATTTGGAACTTAAGGAGCAAAAACGAATTCTACTTGGTTATTTGTGTAATTGATTTACTTTAATACTTAATAATATATAATTTAAAAAATATATAAATATAAATATAAATAAATAAATAAGTACATATTTATATATATATATATATATATATATATAACTATAAATATTATAATAATAATTTATTAATTTATTATTATTATTAATTTAATATTCTTTAAATCAAGAAATTACTAAAGAAGTTTGATTTCAAAATCTATTAAAAACTGTAATGATATCCTCTTAAGATTTATGTAAAGGCTCTGTAAATAACACATACAGATTTGTGTTTGTTTAATTAGATTTGTTTAAATTCCAAACCATTTGATACTGGCAAATTATAACTTAAGAGATTGACTTGAAAAAATAGAACAATGTTGACTGACTGTCTGGCACATGCAACATTCAGTTCTGTTTCATTTCAAATACCAAGAGCATTGCATTTTTAAAGGTAAACACAGGCAGAGGCTAACTGAAAACTAAAACTCAAACTGTGGCGTTAACTTGAACAACAAATGTAGCTGCAACTCGAAGTGGAACTTCTGCTTCAACTACGGCTCCAGCTCTCGCTACAGTTTGAGGTAATCCCCAAGTGCTGCTGAACACGAGTATAACACACGTAATGCATATTTAAACATTTGCTGATAGCAAATGACAAAGGTGGTACCCTGGAGAAGTATGGAGTGGTATATATGTTATACTATACAGCCCATGGAAAACAATGTGAACAGGAAGCTAGAAGGTAACTGCGGCAATGAAGTGGAGTGAAGTGGATAGGAGTAGGAGTAGAGTAGAGTGGAGTAGAGTGGAGTGAAGTGGAGTTTGGGTAAATGTTTGGCCAACTTAAACCTTAATCAATGCAAAAGTTTTTGGCCTAATCGCTCTCAATTATTCAAGTGAAACGTGGCATTTAACAAGTACGTGAGCAGATCCACTCACGTAAGGAGTGACTGAATGTGGTGCTGTGGGTTCTATGTGGTCCTTAACGAAGCATAACTTTCGCTCTCAGGTAAGCTGAACCACTCAAGTCATGCCTGGCGGCGGCCTGTTAAGTGCCACAGTGTTGCCAGGGTTAATAATAATCATATTTAAGTAGAAGCGCACTATACAACGTATGAGAGTCTTCTTCTCAGCCATCGCTATAACATCACAGTCGTGGACAAAGTTGCAAGCGGAAACGGAAGCTAAACACTGTGAACTGACTACCTTCTATCTGGACATCAAAAAACGATGAGTCTCTCTGTCCTCTGTTCTCTACATATAAGCCTTTTGTAGTCATGGTAACTGAGGGGTAGAATGGAACAGAGCGAACAGAAAGCTCACTAAACTGTAACTGGAATTACTGAAAACTATTCACACACAAAAATATTGTTCATGCTGCACACAAAAATTGAAAAATTTTCTACTTTTCCAGCTGAAATCGGAGCAGAGCAGAAAAATTTTGTCTGGTTACAACACGCTGAACAGGTAAACCCAACGCTCTCTCTCCCTCATTCCCTCTCTCTCTCTCTCTCTCTCTGTCTTTGTCAAGAGATGGTGTGGTGTGGGTAAGGGGGGAACTGTATGAACTACTGCCTGATGAAAAGTCAGGAAGTAAAGTTTTACGGTTCACATAAAAGCTGAAATGTTCATACAATCAGCATGAATTATAACTCGGATGTGGATTAATAGTTGGCCAAGTGTGTCGTAGGTGTGTGTGTGTGTGTGTGTGTGTGTGTGTGTGAGTGTGTGTGTTGGATTTTGATTTGGCTTCGGCTTACTTACTCTGACTGCAATTCTAGCCTGATTTTCTGTGTGTGGCAAAGCCTCGTAAATTGTTAAGAGTTTTTCCGTTTTGAACTCTAATCAAAATATCTAAATTAAAAAATTATTTTACAGTGTATTGTGAGAATTATTTAATTAAATATATTGCATTGATTGCTGCTCACTACAAATCAATATTAGTTTTTATTACGTTTAAAGCAAATTGTATTCAATTATTGTTAGTTATTTTTGAGTGGAATTTTGCTATTTTAATTTATGTAAAATAATATTAAGAAGTTGGAAATAATATCGTCGGCAGGATAAACATTTGATAAACTAGCAGAATTTTGTATGAAGTTTAGATATGCTATATAATTTGAAACCAATAAATAAGCAAATACATATACACAATCTGTATATGTTGTTTAACAACAGATTAGCAATTGTTTTCATCTGTCAACTAACTAAATAATTACAGACAAAACTGTAAAATAAACTAAAGAATAGTTCAACTAATGGTTTGCTTTACTTATGAGTATTTATCTCTCTCCCTCTCTATCTCTCTCTCTCTCGCTCTCTCTTTTTATATATATTTCTCTTTCGGCAAATGGCAACTCTGGTCATGACCATAAATTAGAAATGCTGCGCTGGCACGACACCAAAAAGAATTCAACATCAGCAAATATTTGTGGCACGTTCTTCGTTTACATATCAGCTTGACAAGTTTTGCATTACGATTAAGATGTACAGCAACGACTCATCCAACAACAACAATAACAGCAATAACAACAATAAAACAACGTTATCAACACCTTTGCCAACAACAATGCCAAGTGTGGGCTGTATTTTGTGGGTGGAGTCAGCATTCAAGTCCAAGTCCGAGTCGGAGTCGGAGTTCAAGTCATGAGTGAGATTTATGTGTTTTGCTTGGCTGCGATTTGTGTGCTTGCTGTGTGTGTGTGTGTGGGTGTGTGGGGGTGTGAGTGTGTGTGACAATAAAACAAAACAAAACTTGCGATTAGATGGCAGTTATGACTAGCAAAAGAAGGAGGGGAGGGCAGTCGGAGGTCGACGCATAAATATCAGCAGCAGTCTCCACGTTGCAAACGTGGCAAACATCGAATGCCAAATATTTTGACGTATTTCAATGGGCAGCACACACACACACACACGCACACACACACAGATATATACAGATACACAATGGTCATTATGGCCACAAACGTCCAAAGAATTGAAGTTGCTGCCCCACACTTGGAAGCTACTTGCCACATTGCAACTTATATTTATGAGTGGCATTCGCGAGTGTCCTGCTTGTCCTGTTGTTGTTGTTGTTGTTGTTGTGAGTGCGTAGGAATTTCGCCTTTGGCTCGTTAAGATTTACGAGCCACTAACAAACACACACACTCGCGACACACACACACACAGCGGCAACGATGTGGCACGTCGCTGACTTTAGAAATTAATTGGCCCAAATAAGAAATTCGAGAGTAAACGTTGTGCTCATAGGTCCTGGCTTCGTCCTGCTATCGTCCTGCCATCGAGGTGGATGCCAGCGCCTTGTGGCTTCTTCTTTTGCGTTTTTTTCTCCTTTTTTCCCTTCGAACAGACAAAATTAATTTGTTATCCTCGCTTGTTTAACGCAGCTATAAATTATGATGCCAAAACTTTTTGGCCACTCAAAAAGCAAACAACGAGTCTAAGAACGTGGGCCACTTTTCAACGTGGCCAGCACGTTGCTGAGCAATTATTAGCTTTTGTTACGCACACTTTATCACTGGCCATGTCGATATGCACCAGCCACCCCGACCGCCCCGGCCATCCCGACAACCGAACTGAGCCCAGCTTATATATGGGCCGCGTAATTGGTGGGCACGTTAATCAACACAGGAGCTCTTTAGATGTAGCTTTGTTGCCTGGGCCCAATTAGGGGCAGCCAATGACTGCAGCGCCTTCAAGATGGCAAAGATGGAAGATGGATGCTGATGAGCCTCTGCTCTAGACTCTGCCACATCCATAGCTTCATACTCATCCTTTGGCTGATGCGTTATCCTGGAGAGTCGAGCGAATGAATGTTGCCACATAAATCCTAGATAGTAGCTGCTATTAGTGTGGTGTTTAGTAAGCGTCGTGTTTTTGATGAGCTTTGATTAGCTACTCAGACGAAAAGCCAATATTAATTTATCCAAGTGAACTTTGCACTGCTGCAGGCAGGAATTTATAAGAGAAAACAATGATTCTTTTAGTAAATTACAGCTTTAAAAATTACTCTAGTTTCTACTGCCTTCTGCTACTATGAATATTCTTAAATTATTTAAAACTAATTCAATTTATTTTATTGTTTTTTAAACTATATTAAATATCAACCGTTTGAATAATAAATTAAGCAATTCAGGTTTATGAATTGATTAAGAATTGAGAAATTTATTCATAACAAATAAATAAAATTGACAGCAATTAAAGTATTTTCTACGAACAGCCAATAAACGAAATTAGGTAAAAGTAAAGTTTCGTTTGACAAAGCTCAAATGTGAATTGAAATATTTAAAGGGATCTCGCCAGACCTCAAATGGGTTAGGTCTAAAAAAGGAGTATTTACATCCTCTTCTTTGCTATCATAATGGTAATTTTAGAATGGTCACACAAACAAAAACTGAGGGGATCTTGGTAAAAGAGTCTTAAATTCAAAAGGTTGCAACGTAATTACAGAGACTCGAAGACCTTTCTGCAGTTTTCTAATGATGTAGAAAATTAAGCGGAACTCTTCAGTTAAACTAGACTACAAATAAGTATCAAAGTCTGCTTATAATTCTTAAAAACTTCTAGCTGAATTGATACATAACAATAGCTTACCAATTCATGCACTTCTGTGATATTTTACATTGGCCATGATTGCCAATTAAGTTTAGTTAAATGCCACGTTTTGTTGCTGGTAGTATTGCTATTTTGCAGCTGCGAGTGTTGCATGCAACGTGGCACGATTCTTTTCGCTTGATAGCGCGTTTCAAAAACAGATTAAATTTCTTTAGCTCCACAACGCAACATTGTTATTTTCCACTCTCCCTCTCTATCTCACCTTGTATTCAGCTGACGTTTAACAGTCGCATGTGTGTGTGTGTGTGGCATCGTTGTCGCCTTGTTAATTAAACGTAGCATACACCGTGCGGTACGGAATTGCGCCTCGATTGCGATTGACACAATAAATTGTCAATTACAGTGCAATTACGTATGGAAATCGTCGCAGGTTGTGGCGCAACAAAATACACAAAATGAAAAACTGAAAAAACTCGACAAAATATAAAAAGAGAAGAGAAATGAAGAGAGAGGGAGGGTGTGGGAAAGGTGGGGGGAGGTAGAAATACTTGCCACAGCAGCCGCCGCTTGATTAAATCGATAAAAATCGAGTCGCATTTTAAGCGTCGTTACAACGCGCACACAATAGAAACGTGCAAATTTGTCAGGGGAATACAAACGCCCCCTTCCCCGTTTCCACCTTCACACAGCATTGGGTGCAAAAACGAGATCGAGATTGCTTTAGCCCACTTTCTGTCTCGTTTTTTCTGCCGGCGAGTGAAACATTTAAAAATTGTCGAACTGTTATCAACTCCATGGGAAAATTCGGTCAACATGGCGACCAGCGGCCTGTTCAATGGGCTTGGGATCATGCCATTCAACTGTTAAAAGGTGGAGCGGAGGGCTGCTGGGGGTTGAGAGGAAGCTTTTGGGGTTGCAAAGGTTTTATGGTATGCCTCGCGGCAGACAACAGCGAAAAACCAACCGACAAATAACAAAATAAACGGGCAACATGGCACAACACAATGCCCTACAGTCAGTTGGTCTCTCGACTGGAAATGGAATAGTTAAAAGTCCTTAACTAAATGCGCAAAGTTTATCAACCAAAAAAAAAAAAAACAACAGCTGGAGGTACCCTAATTAGAGCTGTCAGATTGACAATTGTTTATTAAGCAAAAGGGTTTCTGTAGTTTTATAAGAAAAGTTTAATTAAAGTGTAAGAAAAAGAGTTTCTAGAAGAGTTTTTGCAAACAAGAGTGGACCCCAATAAGAGTTTATTCAATAAAAGAGCATTATGATCTATGATAATATAAACTTATAAAATTTATATTTAATTGTGATTCTAAAGCTCTCAATTATTGTAATATTTTTCAGCGACAAATAATAAATAAATAAAATCAATGAAGCCTGCTGTCTCTCAAAATTAGAAGAAATTTAGTTATTTGCTAACTAAAAATTCATAAATAAATAAACTAATAAGATAATAAATCAATGTTATAAATAAGAAAATATAAATAATTTGATCAAGAATATATAGAATATAGAATATATAAGATTATATATACAAATGTTTAAATTGATCTTAAGAAAGCTGAAAGAATAAGATACTTTAAAGTTTCTCCTTAATAAAACTTTGCTTCCACAACTAAAACTAAATTATTAAAATATTTTGCTATTAGTCAACTTTTGTGGAAGCAAAATTCCCAAATTGTGTGATATCCAATGGAGAAAGATTTTCTAAACATTTGTCAATTGCCATTAAACTGATATTCCTTTTTTAAAATGTATAATTAATTTGCAGCTTAATGCTCACATGCTAGGGTATTTGCTAAGCTGAGCATGTTGATGAATGGCTGCAGCAGCAGGCAGCCGAAAATGAAGCATGCAACACAGCGTAAGCCCACAACATGTGTCGCCAATGCGGCACAAGCTTTGTTGATTCTGACTATCTACATATAGGTGTTGTGTTATTGTGTGAGTGCGGTGTGTGTGTGTGGTGTGCATGTAGTGCGTGTGTATTTCCGTTTCCGCTTCGTTAATAGAGTTAGTTACACATTCTCTAGCGACAACTGCAATTGTTGATGTTGTTGCTGTTGCTGCAGCCAAAAAATACGCGAGTCGCTTATAACTTTCAAAGGGAGAGAGAGATAGAGAGAGAGAGAGAGAGAGAGAGAGAGAAAGAGAAATGGGAAGAGACGGGTTGACAGTGCAAGTCCCAGTTCGAGTGGCTGTCCATGGGGCATAGAAGCAGTTGGTGGTCAGCAACGGTGGCCTGTCCTTGGTGCTGTTTGCTTTTCTTGCTGTTGTCTGTTGTCATTGCAGGTATGTTGATCTCGTTGTTGTTGCCGTATTCCGCTGGCTCTCCTCGAGCATTTAACTATTTTTGCAATGGCGTTAATTGGAAATGGCAATTTCATGCAACAGACTGCCCAAATGGCCCTCTCCCCACCATCCCTCTTTTAGCAAACATGCAATGGGGCAGATGTTGATGCACTTTGCAACAATTTTCGCTGTCCCCATTTTTTGGTGCATTTTTATTTTATGGCATTTTTGTTCTCACACACACGCACACACAGAAACATACACATATACAGTTGCACACATGAATGCATTCACACATACACACAAACACACACACACACACACACACAATTTGCACACACAGAGAGACTCAATCAGTGGCTATGGCACATATTGCGTTGTATAGATATTTCGATCGGCTGCTGAATGAAAACTATACTCGGTCCAAGCTATTTCTAAGCATTTTTAGTTGATTGAAAAATTGTGCAGTTGGTTGGCAATTTGTATCTGTATCTGTGTATAAGTCTCTGTACGTGGATGCGTGTCTATGCATGTTGCAGAGAGCACAAATTTAAGCTGAGTTTAATTGAGCAAAATGGCCTTTTGGTACAGAAAAACGGATTGAAAATGCGCTGACAATGCTCGAATGTTATGAAGAGGAAGACTTATGAAAGAGGAATAACAAAATAGAACGAGTTCTGCTTGATTTCGGTTTAAAAATACTTAAATTAAGCACTTGATAACAATTTGTATTATAATATTTCAAGTTTCTCTTAAAGTTGGAGAGCTCAGCAAATGTTTTTGAAAATTTACATTGTTTAGCAATTGTTTTATTAATATTAAATAATTTAATTTGACTAGATGTTAAAATAAATGTTAAACAATAAATAATTATTCATAAATAATAAGTGATAAAAAATAAATAATAATTAATAACTAATAAATCATCATAGATATGTGTATTTTTTTACTTCAACTGATTTCATCGATGTAGAATATATATGTATTAATGTGAAATAGATAATTATAATATAATTTGCATTTATCGTTATTTTAATAATTAAAGATAAACGTATTTAATAGACAATTTAAGTGCAATTTTAGGTCTAATGTCCTTAAACAAAATCACTCGTTTTGGTGTCTGGTCTGGCACAAACAGTCATTCTCTCACTCTATCTTTCTCTGACTCTTACTCATTCGCTCTCTCTCTCTCATTCTGTGCACAGAAAAACTAATTAGAAAGCCCGTGGTCCCAACAAATGTCAGATAAGTACATTAAAGTTGAATGTATGCATGCGAAATGCACTGTATAAACCTTTATTATCCATGAGATATATATATAATATATATATTTATATATATATACATATGTACCTATATCTATATCGGTATGTTTATATCATTATATTCACATGCACAGTGAACACTGCAGATGGCGAACTAATTAAAAAACTACGAGTGCCAGTTGGCAAAAATATTTTCGTATTTTCTAATTGCTGGCAAAAAATTAAATTAGAAACGTAAATTGAATTTGCAAACGAGGCAAAATAACATGACTTCAAATGAGTAATGGCAGCATGTGTGGGTTGTGAGTTGGTGTGTGTGTGGGTGTGGGTGTGTGAGATGGTGTGCCTGTCTATCTGCTTGCATGTGTGCGACTTAATATCGTTAGCTTTTGTAACAGGCTACACATAACAAAAAGCAGACACATCTTACAGAAAAAACAACTACAAAAAAAATTCGAAAAGAAATGAAAATGAGAATGGAGAAAAAAGAGTGAAGAGGGAAATGCAATTTGAAAATTGGAAACGCGTTTCGTTTTGTTTTTTTTTTTTTTGCGAACTGTTTGCTGTTTAACTTTGCCGTCTAACTCATTTGCATGTGATTTGCTATAATTGAATTTGCCGTAAGAGGTAAGAGACAAGTGGCAGTCATTCTAGTCCTTACAGTCCTTGAAGAACTTATAGTCCTTCCGTAGTCCTTAGACTCCTTAGCCACTGTTTGTCGTTTAGTTGTAGTTGTGAAGCAACTCAAAACTTTTGCCTTCTCGGCACAAGACAAATGTGCGTAAACAGTCAAGATGTAAGCTTAGGGCGGTGAAGTGGGGAAATGGGTATGGGGATGTGGATGTGAATGTGGGGGCGTGGCAGGTCCTGCTGGGTGGACTGTTGACTATGTCACTGTCTGATAACGTTTAATGGATTGCACAAGTCTCTGGCAGCAAAAAGCGTGGTGGTTTTTGGTTTTTTGCGTAGGCCTCGCAATGAAGACATTAAAATATTAATGTGCAGCATAAATCAGCAGAATGATGGCACAAGGAGCGAGGGGAAAGGAGCGAGAAGCATAACGAAAGAAGCTGCAGGAAGCAGTAGCTAAGCTAAGTGCAAGTGTTTCTCAAATGAAATTCGTTGAGAAATCGCATTGAAAATTCAATTCTATTCTTCTTCTAAGCTTCTTTCCTGGAAATGAGAGTTAAAATATCCATACTATATCCACTGTTCCGCACTTCCAATATTCGCTGTTTCGAGTATATTTATTCTAATTCAATTTCTACAAATCATTTTTGTTTTATTTCTACTGCTAAATGGGAATTTTTTTTATGTTCAACTGTTTAATTCACTGAATTATTCTAATTATACATTTGGCATCTTTCTAAACTATAATTTCATAACATTTCTTTTATATTTTCCTTTATTCAAATGTTTTTTGGGACTGCTATTTCAACAAACATTGGCAAGCCACGAATGTAGAATTGCGAGAGAAATCAATTCTTGAAACGCCTCAAATATGAAATGAGCTTTAAATGCCTTAGTCAAATGTATCTGAAGCATTGTTTGTTCGCCTGTCACAGTTCTGATGCAAAGCCAACACTTTTAACTGCCTCAGCCTTGCCCGTCCGCCTGTCTGTCTGTCTATCTGCGATATGCAAAGCAGTTGATGAGATGCCCGCAAATGACTGTCATATATACTACTTAAGAGTTATACCCAAAACTAGAGACAGTTGCCAAGTCAACAAACAAATTAATTACAGTTTGTCTCAATAGTTGCCGCTGCGCCTGTAGCTTGTATCTACGAGATACAATTTACGCCTGTCAACAGAGCTTAGCGTCGCTTTGCCCCAAAATTAAATGCAAAACTCATTATGACAAAGTTAACAGAGAGCAGCTGCTGCTGCGCCTCCAGGACACCCTATCAAGGACCAACACCAAACCAGTGACTTTAGCCTCCTTCCTATTGCTGATAGCTGCTGCGGCTGCTTCTGCTGCTGCTGTTGCTGTTGCTGTGGTTTTACAAAACATATTAATTAGCATTAAATAATTAAAATATGCCCGTCGCTTAACGTCATTCATTTTAATCAGCTTTAATCCTTCGCTGGTTTTTGTGGTCTCTGTGTGTATGCGTGTGTGTGTGTGTGGCATATTAAATGTTAGTAATTAAAAAGATATGATACATATGTAATTACAACTAATTAAACGATTGCGATTGCGATTGCGAATGCCACTGGCATTGCTTTAAAGACCTAAGGAATGTTGTATTCAACATGGCGTATACACATATTCCTTGATTTAAATTCTTAACATTTGCTCTAGGGGAATTTTCAGTCATAACAAAACAATCATAAGAGTTGAGTTTGCAAAAATATAAGCTATTCTATAACATATTTGTAGCCATTTGGGAAAAAAACATGCAGAAGTGAGAAATAGCATATCTTATTTCCATCAAAACATTTTTGAAACTTAGCCTTGTTCTTGCTTAACTTACAGAACTGCTAATCAATTCGAAGCAGGAACAAATATCAGAAATCCCAAATCGATGACTCAATAAACTTTAATATCTCATACACTCCTTATTTTGATGAAATATTAAGAGGGATAATGTGAGATTTACAGAATATTTCTGTATTTTTTTAGATCTGTTATTCAGTTGTTTACTTTCATAATAAAGTCCATCAACTGATCAGTTGCTGGTTAGTAATCTACGGTTTACCTTTGAATCTTATATTTTCCATCAGATCTGCATTCTGTTTTCGAAATGAGAGCGCGGTAAAATTGTATGACAACTGCGTACAAAAGATGTTGTTTTGGATGTCCGTATGAATGTAACCATTCAGATATTTGCACTTTTCGCATGCAAAACCCCATTTGTATGAGGTATGACAATAGCATAGGGCAAACAATAGAACAGCAGTAAAACTATAACGTACACACTAACTCTCTTCTTCTCTCTGTCTCTATCTCACTCTCACTCTACTTTTTCTCTCTCTCATTCGGTGCTTATAGTATTTGGGTGCGTTGACAATAGGCTCCAAATTTTAATACCATACTCCGGCTGAGAGTCGCCATTACGCAGGCAACAACGAAAGTCAACAATAAGAGAAATTTGTACAGCCAATTGCAAAATGTTGTTTACCAACATGGCCAAAACATAAATACGAGTATTGGCACAGTCTTTCCACTCATTTGGCCAACCACCCACTAGCACTTAGCTGTATTACCAGCCCAAGCGCAGTCTGCCTGCAATTTGCCTAAAAGTATAAAAATAGTTACATCAAAAAGGAAATGAAAAAATAAAAACTGGCAACTTTTGTAGAAGTTGTAAACAAAAATGCGTGCCAAGCGCAAAGAAGCTGCTAACTGGTTGGGTATATTAGTTCAACTAAGAGAGACCAAAAGAAAATATTTGATTTGAACGAGAAATACAAATATATATATAATGTTTGCTTGATTCCATTCTCGTTTCAGTTTGCAAAATGATAAAACGAAGCATTCTTCTTTGAATTGACAAAATATTCAGTTATTTCTAATTTAATATATTTCAATCCCAGACAGTGCTAAATATTAATTAAGATATTTGCAATCTTTTTGCGGCACTGCTTTGTACAAAGTTTCCGAGTATACAATAATTTAATCTAAAAACATATATGTATATCATACAAGATTGGAATTATTCAAAAACTAAACTTTTGCCGTTTATTTTGTAATAATTTAGAATGATCAACTGCAACATTTTTGCAGGCAGAGCATATACAAAATTCATTGCAGCCGTTTCCTGTGCTCCACAAAATGTGTTGTCGTCACGTTTATTTAGAATATATGTATATACATATACTATCTTCTCTTTTTTTTTTTTTGGCCGTTGGCAAAAACAATTTAAATTTTGTCTCTGCCAAGCAAATTAAAAATAAAACGACGACAAAGTTTGATGTCGATGTCGATGCCAAACCAAAGCAAATCGAAATCAAATCGAAATGTAATCGCGCGCGCAAAGCCGAAAGCTGAAAGCAATCGCATTATCGCCGCATTGGCGTGAAAGTGCCACTCCCTCAGCCAACACCCCCTATTCATACCACCCAATTCCCAGCAGCACATTCACACACATATATACACCTCGATTGGGTCGCAGTCTACTGATATTTATAGTCGGCTCATATTTATGGTTACAATATTTGCCTTTAACCGGAAATCGATGAAATTTTTATGCCTCCGCCTCGGCGCCCTTTTATTTTATTTATGTTTGTGCGTATTTCTGCATGGGCTGGCAAAAATATTTCACTCCAAATATATTTTTGTAGCGTGTAACCCACACACACTCCCACACACACTCATTCGCCTCAAGCATTTGCACTGAGCTTGATTTTCCATTTTCATTTTTTTCTCGTCTTTTCCCCATCGAATTTAGGCAATTTAGCGGCTTAACTAAATCGTTTTTGGTACTCATGAATTTATACGTTTTGTTTGTGCAGTGCATGCAAAATTCACGTATGATTATAAATACAAAATAATATAATATAATATGGGATGATTCCACTTCCAATCGTTTCCGCTGGCCCATAAAACTTAAGCTCGCCTTGTTTTGGTCTAACAAATTATGTGGATTTCGCTGGAAGGTCACCAATTACGTGAATTTATATTGTGTTTATCATTTTTTATAGCATTTGCCATACTGCAAATTGGCAACAGAGCATTGGTAACTGACATAAGCTAGCTGCTACAGTGAATTCATTTATAACTATTACCTCATTTCGATATTGTTTGTTATATTTACATAATTATTATTATTAAATTATATCATTATAATTTATATTCAAACAGCTAAGACGTTTCTAACTGTTTTCTTTTACTTAACAAATTTGACAGCATTACATTGTTATATCAATTCAATTCCTTTATAAAATATTCGACAAGTTATTTAATCACTCATTATTTCTCACTCTCTATATCTCTCTATCCCTATCTTGGACATCCTGTTCAGTTATCGAAATGAGCTAATGGGCTTCCGGTTGCATTGTTGAAAGTGTTAAGCAATTTGAAAGATTCAACTCGCTGCAAAATCTGGCAACAAAGCAACAAGAAGGATTTTCGTCTTGTAATTATATGACAATTTCATTGATTATACGGTCCACTTAACAGCGGATGGCAACTAAATCTGCGGCACGTATTACGACTGTATTATAGTTACTTTTTTTATGCTCGCGAACAATGGAGCTGCATTTCAAGCGTAAATTTTCTACAGTTGCAATTTAGATATGGGGTGGCTAAGACGAGAATGATGAAGCGGAGGGAAAGAGAAGAGAAGCTAATGCCTGAATGGACAGAGCCAGTGTCGATGATGATGATGAATAATACTTATACGACGAAGCACAAGTACGGATTACGTACCCGGACAAGCCAAATGTCGGACTGGGCACGTGCGCGACCAGAGACTGGGAGGCATTGGGAGGGACTGTGGAAGGAAGCTTGAGTTCCGTTAGCCGAACTTGCCGCAGTTATATTTCATATTTTGCCAGTTGCTTTCTCTCTCTCTCTCTCTCTCTCTCTCTCGATCCCTCTCTTTCTATGACTCGATTCATTGCATTCACTTGGCCATTTCAGCTGCTGCAGTTATCTGAATTGGTTTCTCACTTTTTCATGGCTTTGGCTACAGCTTGGGTTCCTACTCTTGCTCCAGCTCCAACTGCAACTCCAACTCTAGCGCTGCCTGCAATCTTGAGCAGAAAAGCAGCAGAATTTTTACCTGCATGGAATTTGAAATTTGAAATGCGAAGCGACAGCCGAGTCACAGCGAAAGTCACGTAAGCAGTTTTACTTTGTCATTCGCACACACATAAACTACACACACACACACACACTCACAGACTTAAACAATGTCTTTGGGTTTAGCTTCAATCATTTACTGTCATTTACTTCTAACAGTTACCTGCAGTTGGTTTTTAGGTTGAATCAGCTTCCCATTTGTATTTGTATTTGTATTATGTTCATATTAAAAATGCTTCTAGCTTATGCACGATTGCCCCCATTCCGTGTGTGTGCGAGTGTTTGTGTGTGTGTGTGTGTGTGTGTGTGCGGCATGCGAAAACCCCAAAAATCGAGAAATGAGACAGAGCTGAGAACCAAGCACCCAGAGTGTGTAGACTGCGTGTGTGTGTGTGTGTGCAGCATGTGAATTGGAATTTCTAGGCAGCCAACACGTAACGTGAATCAACAAAAAGCTAAATAAATAAATTGATTTTTATGCTGGCGCACTTAATTAAAGGACAACAACAAGAGCAGCAACAACCGCATTCGATTCATTTTGTGGCAAGTGGAGGAATCTTAATCAGTCTTCAAACCAAAGTCAAGAGCGTTCAGCGAATAAATTCTTCAATTACGAAGAAGTATATGCAATAAAGTTGTGAATGCTTAGCTATGAAATACCCTATATTAGGCCGGGACATTGTCTAACGTAAACAAAGATATTTAAGAATATTATCATATCATAAAATTTCACAACTACTGTTGCAACTATACAACCTACTGGCAGGCTATGAACGCTAGATGGCGCTAATGCTTCTTTCGTTATTTGACACCCAAGAATTAGCTTATTACAAGTTATCTGCATATTAAAGAAATTATTGCTTAAATTCATAAATAGAGAAAAACAGACATTATGCTAAACCAATTTACAAAATCATACAACTCTTGGTAGTCGCATTTCCAAGGTGTACAGGGCATACTAAAGCAATCGTAGTTTCAATTAAAAAATTTAGATAACATCACAATTTAGATAACATCATAACTTGATTGAATTTCAGTCAATTTTCAATTGAAATCACTTCAATTATTAAATATTTTTATAATTTTTCTTAGCTTTTGTTAAATTTTTAAATAATCTATAGGTAAAGGTGTTTGAAATTCCAGCATAGTTCGTATTGCATTACACAGTTTTTTATTGGCATTTTCTGTGAATTGACACTTTTGAGATATAAGACTAAAAGAACAAAGAGGAGTGTACTTAGCGTAGAAGATACCCTGTAGCGTTACATCATGTGAATTAATAAATAATAAATTAAATTATTTGTTACATATTTATTAAGTAAGATATCATTTACTTGTTTATTTTTACATATTCTAACACATATTCACATATACATATATACACATATACACATAACTTTATGCTACCCTCTTTTGCATTTTTCAATGGGTACAAAAATAGCTTCTTTCTTTGATCGGTTAGAAAATATTTCACGACATAGAGTTACAAATATTTGAGTCAAATCAACACACACTCACGCAGACACGCACACACACACTTGGCAGTGGGGAAGGGAAGAAGCTGCAAATACAATATAGGAATTTATGGGAAATCGAGTTAAACAAGCAGTAGGCGTGGCAGCGCTTTAGTCCTTTTGCCCTTTTGCATGAGAAGACAAAATTTGAGAAACTAAGGCGAGAATGTCGAAGCAATTGCGAGGGGTGTACGAGGTGTTGCGTAACCAAACAACGACGTGCCGATAGCACAACTTCCGTTTTGTGGCACTAACAAAAAGCAGATGCCGCCTTCGATGCTATGAGCATTGTTGCTGTTGTCTGTTGTCTGCTGTTGCTCGAAATGAATTTCTAATACGTGAAACCAAAAATTGCATTGAAAAGTGTAAAAGAGGACGCGACGGCTTACAATTGTTTTTTTTTTTTTTTTTGGTGGCCAAAACACGCTGCCAACTTCTTATGCAGATGCATTGCCTAAAACGGGACACGCACGAGGCACAGAGCCAGATCGTCTATGTTCCCTCTCCTTCTCTATCTCTCTCTCTCTCTCTCTCTCTGTCTGTCTACTTCTGGGGGAGAAGCGGAAGTGGCTCACGTGCCCAAAAAGAGAGATAGAGAGAGAGAGAGAGTGACTCAGGTCTCGGTCTCGTTGCCTTTGTTACTTGGCTGTAGCTCACTTCACGCTGGGCATGCAAATGTGAATCTAATACAATGCCAAGCGCAAAAGTGCCAAAAAAGAACAACAACAACAACAACAGCAACAACAATAATACAGAGCAAAAATGCGGCTCACATACATACACGAAAAACAGGAAATTGAATTTTCGACTTTGCCAAGTGCGTGGCAGGAAGAGGAAGAACAGCTGCAGGAACTGAAGGAACACCAGCATCACATACAAACACAACTGTTGTAGTCGTCTCTACATTTTGTTGTTGTCATCGCTATTGTTGTTGTTGTCGTTGTTGCTGTTACTGTGTGTTGTTCTGTTGTTGCCCTGGCTGCTGCAACTATTACGAACGCAGTACGAGAAGCCCTGACACTGGCAGAGCCTCATTTTGCATACCAAGCAGCTGGCAAACAGTGCTAACGGAAACGAAATATTTAACAACAATGCATCCAGTTTCAGCTCCAGCTCCAGCTGCAGCTCCAGGTCTCAGATGGGCGCATAATTGAGTGGGCGTGGCAGTTACATACACAAGAAGTCCACAGTCAAGTGCCAATGACACTAGCCTCCAAGTTGTACCATATCAGAAAGAGATAAAGGGTGATAAAGAGAGATAGATAGAGGGAGAGAGCGGGAGAGAGCGGGAGAGGGAGAGAGAGAGAGAGAGAGAGAGAGAGAGAGAGAGAGAGAGAGAGAGAGAGAGAGAGAGAGTTGTAAGTTGATCATAGAGGAGTAGAGGAAAAAGTGATTGCAATTATTGAAGCTTTTGAGTTAAACTTCTTGTGAAAGCTTTTGGATGCCTTCGGCTTAGATGCAACAGTTTCCTATTCAGGGAAGGGAATATTTATTATTATTACTGCTTGTATGCTTTGTAGGGTCAGCAACGTCTCCTTTCACACTGGTACACACTTTTCGCACAAGGTTGTTAACAAATGATATAAAAATTAAGCCAAAGTCTATACTTTTCAGTGCACTTTGTATGCACAACTTAAAGAGAAGCTTTATTTGCTACAATTCTCTGAATTAAGTTCCACTGAACTTTATCAATATTTATTTAAATATTAGTATATTTAATTTTTATATATTTATAGAATAATGGAATTGAATATATTATTATAGAATAATGGTTTTCTTTACATTTTAACCTATTAAAGTATTAATTTAATCAATCCGCTGTCGTTACAATTATATGGTATTTGTAAATTTATTAGACTTTTAAGTCCATCATTAGCTTGGATTAATCCCATGTTGTGGCAGCATTCACAACTAGTGCCATTGGCTTATTTGCTTTACTTCAATGCCTTCCGAAATTCGAATAAGAGTTGATACCCAAACAGTTGCCGAGACTGTATCGCATGTTGAGCTCAGTTCAGCTCAGCTCAATGACTTATCATGGACAAATTACAAAGTGTGTTGATTACGAGACCTCTCCAACTGAGCACTTACACAACACTCACATAACACACAAACACACACATACACACACACAACCACACACCCACACACACACACACACAGAGGGATATAAAAACAAAAGTCACAGAAAAGTTACAATTTACGCTTGTAAATTGCTTTAAAAAGTTCTCTCGAGCTTGGCGCTATCAGTCCCCGTTACAATTTTGCTAATTAACTCAACGCGCAAGTTGGCCAAAAAGCTCGCTAAGAGCGAAATACGAATCAGAGCATGAGACCTAGACCCCAGACATAGAACAGTCTCTCCATTCCACGTTTCCCCTTCTTCCCTTATCCAGAGTTTCCTACGTTGACGTTGTGCTGCTGTCGCTAATTTGGCTAATCAAAGTGTGGTAGGTGGTGGGGGGGGGGAATGTTGTGTGTTGGGGAGAAAGGAGCTACAAAACAAAAAGGACTTCGATTTTATTAAACGAAAAACATAGCATAACAACACCAACAACAACAGCCATAACAGTTGGCCAGGAGTAATGAGCGCGGCATGCGAGGAAGGGGGCGGTGTAATGGTACGAAGGGCGTCGGAAATTTGAAAAGGAATCTTTTGCAGGCAATAATTTGTTACAAAAAGCAATAATAACAACAATAAATGTTGAACTTTTGTTTGCCTTAATAGGGAAGCGTACAAATGAGCCGCGACAAAAGGGGAAATGGGTTTTTCCATGAGAAAACTCGTCTGATAATTAGCCGCGTTTCTTTTTTTTTTGCTTTTTTTTTTAAAGCCATTTGAGCCGCAGCACGTGGCCCGCGGCGTTGCCCGTGACAAAAAGTCAGGCAATTCGATAATGTTGTCGCAAGTACAACAACAGCAGATGCGGAAGAGGTGGAAGAGGGCGCCTGACAACAGCTATACATTCTGAACTCGTCGCTAAACTAATAACCAAATATTGGGCTCGCACTCAACTCAACACAATCGACTATCGAGTCGCATCACAACGACTGAGCATCTACTCCCCTTCCCCGATATGAAAAAGCTCATAAAATGCAAGCCATTGAGTTTTTGAAATCGCTTCGGGCTTCATTTCGATAGCATTCACTCTCTGCCCCTCCTAACCAGAGTCTGGCAGGACTATCGGGCCTCCCTTACTGGCCTTTTGACTCTGTCTGTCTGTGGATTTTTGGCGCATTGTTTGGCCATTTAAATTCGTTACGTTTCGATTGCCGTGGAATATGCAGTCAACTTTATGAAATTTATAGTTTAATCTGATAGATAGGAAATTGCTTTGTTTTCCACGCACTCCAATTGGTGAAAATATGAATATACAAGAGGCCTAGCGAATGGGAAAAGGAACAAACATAAGGATTGGCCAAATACAATCAACTAGCCAAGAGCAGCAAAAAGAGAATCGAGTGGGTCGCGGCCCTTTAAAGCTATCGAGCGAGCAGACAACAGAACATAAACCTTACAATTTATGCGAATAAGTAAAAATAAAGTGGATTTAAAACGATGAACGTGACTGTAAAATACGCTATCTGGTTAAAAATGTGTTAAAAATGTGTAGAATTTATAAATATTGCTAGCAAAAATTAAACATTGTTAAATAAAGTTCCAAGTCTAGATAGAGCTTAGGGTTGGACATGGGATTATTGAATGAAAGTATATTTGAGTATCTTAATTCACTGGCTTTAGATAAAGATGTCTTAAAGCAAAGTTCTCTATCAATATCATTTATATTAACTTCCTTTATCAGCCAGAAAGTAAACCTTCAATATACATATAAATTCAAGTCAAAATCATTAATTAATCATACAAGAAAGTAAAGTACATTGAAATTTATAGAACTTGCAGCTGCTAGTTGTTAAAACTATTTTATACTTTACAAAAACATTATGTAAGAAGCCTCTATTTGTCATTATTTGCATTAAGTATTCAAAACAATAAAATAGCTATATTTCGAGTTAGATGCTTCAGCTAATGTGCCCTTGTATTTTTTGAGTGCGGCATAAAAATAAAGATATCCTCGAGACCCGAAAACACTTACCCCAAAAAACTGTTAAATTATGTTGTGATGCCGCTGAAAACGGGCGAAAAGTGAGAAGAGAAGGGAGAGAGAGACAATGAGAGAGTGTGTGTGAGAGAGAGAGAGAGAGAGGGGAGAGGTACCGAAGAGACCCTCGATTTACTTGCAGTGTCTGCTGGCTTTTATGCTTGGACACATGTGAGCTTTCCGGGCAATTGCCTAATTAAATTTTATAACAAATATCGTAAAACGAAATTTCAATAAACATGCGAGGAGAGTGTGAGTGGGGAGAGGGCAGCAAGAGTGAGACAGAAGCAGCCACAAAGCCAAAGCCAACAAAGAGCTGAGCATACAAACACATTTTCCACAAGATTTGCATCTCGCAGCTGACTGGCGTAGTAGCTTTAACCAACATGCGACGCGCAAGTTAATAACATGGCCAAAATATTTTCGCCTGGCCAAACAGAGAAAGAGAGAGAGAGAGAGAGAGAGAGAAGGAGGAGAATGGAGAAAGAGAGAGCATTAAAATCATGCGGTTCATTGAACGAGCCGTCTGACCAAAATCCCCTGAAACAGTTGGGAGTCGATTCGCTTCGCTTTCAATATCAAAAGTGGAAGTGGAAATGGATAAGCAAGTGGAAGTGGCTGTGGCAGTGGCAGTGGATGAGGAAGTGCATGAGGAAAAGCAGACACACTGCCACATGCCACACATGAGGCTGGTTGGCTGACCGGCCGTTGTCCTTGTTGATTCAACACTGCCCGTTGTTTGGGGCTGTAGAGTTTGACAAGTGGCTTCAATGTTTGGCCAGGTTGATGTTGCTGCTTCTACTGCTGTAGTTGTAGCTGTGGCTGTAGCTGTGGCTGTAGCTGTGGCTGTTGCTGCAGCTGCAACTGCCTTCTGGCTGCTCGTCGACTTGTCATCGTTCAGCTGCACAACTACCAGCAATTGCAATTGCAGCTGCAGCGGCAGCTCAAAATATATATGTCAATGATGCAGCCAGCGAGGACTGAGCCTGAGCCTGAGCCCGAGCCCGAACTCGAGCCAGAGTATTGCGCTGTTTGTTCTTATCCTTTGGCACTCATATAAAGTTTGTTTGCGGATTTGTGCAGCGCAATATGTCATTGCCTGAGCCAGCAGAAGGACAGCAAGGAGGTGGATAGAAACAGTGAGGGGGGAGGGGAGAAAGCTGGCTACAACCACGCTTAATGGCAATGTACGTTCAAGTAAACACACAGACACGCATACTACATATTTGTGCATATGAGAGGGTTACTTAAGATTAATCGAATAGCTATTAAATATTCTACATTCATTTGAATTAATTATATATTCAAATATTGATTTAATTGTGATTTGTCAATAAAGCAAAACAAATGTGCAAAAGCTTCAGCAAAATAACGAAGTTAAAATAAAGAAGAGAATGGATGGATGGTGATAGCATTTAAAAATGAGATGAATGAAATTTTAAATAAGAAGTTGACTTTCTATTTGCCAAATCACCACCAATTTGCAATGTAGTCAAGTTACAATTTTATAGAACATTTGAAAGCATTTGAAATCTGTTGAAAGCTCTTAGCTCGCAATGAACTACTGTTACAGCCCTCGCAAACACATATGCAGTTCAGTGTGCAACGTCGACTAACAAATCCTTTTGGCATTATAAACATTATTAAAATTTCATGTTTCCTGCTACAGGCGATGGTCTCGCCCACCGCCTCACGCCCACTGGCTTACCCCCAACCCCTGCAGCCATCTACCTCCCCTTGCCTACCCAGCCCCCCTCCCGTATCGTCCGTTAGCATCAAGCGACTGCCATCAAGCCGATTCAGCGCCCACTCAAAACGCAAACGTAACGAAACATGAAACACGAAACAGCAAAATGAGAGAAGGAGAGCAAGAAGTGTACGAGGACGAGGAGGAGTGTGGAGTGTGGAGTGTGGCAGCTCAGCTCAGCTCTCGGGCTCACATGGTTCAGCTGTGGAGCTCTCATTTCTGACCAGGGCTGCTTGCTTGGCCCACCCACTCGCAACGAAGCCCTCGTTTCAAACCATGCCATCCTTAAGGCTGTCTAGCCTTACTTATTTGCAGCATGCTTTATGCTTTATGGTTACTTGGTCAAGGGCCTTTCATGCTCAGGCACACACACACTCGCACGCACACCCCTCCACACACTTACGCACACACACACATGTTTGCTTAAGTACAGCACACATAAACACAGTGTGCCACACATAAAATGCATGAAATTTTCGCAGTAAATCGTTAAAATGGTTTGATATTTAAGTAAATATGCAAAAATGCTTTGTTATATGCGTTGGCATTGGCTCCGAATTCTCCATATTAATATATATATATATATACCTATAGATATATATATAAGTACATATCGCAGTCTCGGTATGCCAACCCAGCAATTTACCCAATTTACAATTTAATGTAAAAATTTAAGAATTCACATAAAAAACAAACAAACAACGAAACGAGTCGCTTTTGTCGGTAAATATTTATAAGTATAAGCTGCTTTTTGTTCTTCATTTTTTTATGAGTTGCGTAATTTTTTTCTTTGTTTTTTTTCTTATATTTTTTATTTTCTCTTTTACTCGGTTTCTACGTCTCGTGGCATATGCGTAATAACTTTTATTTCTTCTCATCCTCTTTTTTAAATTCAGCTTCAATTTGCCGAGGTGGTAGACTTAACTACAGTCGAGCACTAAAGGTTTCTCTAAAGTCATTAGATTATCTACTTTATTTAAACGCGTATTCGCTTAGTTTAGTTTAGTTTAGTTAGTTTCCTAAAATAAATTTGTTTTTAAATTTAATTTTTAAATTTAAAGTTTTTCTTGAGTTTATAATGTAGATTTATTTAAATTTAGTTATTAGTTTATTGCTTTATTGATTGAGTTTTATTTGCAACAGAATTCAGTTTTCTCAAGGGGAATTTATGGTATGATTCAAGAACTTCAACAAGAAATGCAAATGGAAAGCTATAAACGTGGCCCAAGCTACAAAATATGTCAATTTTATTAAGGAATAGTCAACAATTATTGTAGGCTTAATTTCATTGAAACTTTCTTTTGTTTGCAAAGGTTATTGCCTTTTCTGGTCTTCTGTATATGCAATTGAAAAGGAGACATAGAATAGAATAAATAGATACTTACATTGAGTACTTTAAAAAAATAAAGAACGCCATTTATAGACTAAAAAAAAAACATTTTTCTTAAATGAAATGGATAAGTTTTTTGAATGTGGAAAATATAAAAAAAAAAAAAAAAAAAACATAGACTGTATAATCGTAAATAGGAAATATCCAGTGGAGTTCAAAACGCATTGCATAAGACAAATCGCATTCTGTTAAACATGTTGGCAAATCAATAAAATAGCATTGAAATGTGTGTTCAATCCTTTTGAAATTGAACTCGTGTGGCCTTCAATTGCTGTGAGAGCAAACGGAAAACCTTTTATGGTTTTCTTTCCTTTTTTTTTTTTAAAGCACAAGAAAAAAACAGCTGTAGGAAAAGAGAAAAGTGCTCGGGGGGTATTGTTATGGCAAGTTCTTAGGTACAATAGCTTTGCAATTTTCTTGGCAGCTCAAAGTTCAGCTGCGGCACACGGAACTCCTTTGCTAACTAGCTTGGTAAATTTCCCCCACAGTTGGCGTTTCTAACTCCCTTCCGGACTACGCCTCCTGCCTCCCGCCGCTCGTCTCCCGCCTTCTGTCTCCCGTCCCATTATTCTTCGGTTGCTTGGCTAACCCAACGCACTTAACACTTGCGTCTGAGTTTAGCGCAACTTTTGCGCACGGCAAAGGCTGAAAACTATTTTATACTATATATTTTTGTTCTTTCAATTTTATTTTATTTTTATTTTTTATTTCTGTATGTTTTATACATCTATGTACAGTATGTACTCCTTGGTGGGCTTTACAGAAATCTGCTTCAGTGCGTCACGTAGGCGCTTCAAAAGTTTTTCATTTTTTTTTTCCTCTTTTTTTTTTTTTTTTGCATGTTCAGTTTTTTTTTATATAAAATTTACGATTTAACGTGGAAAGTAGAACAAAACAAAGCAACGTATGGAGTGCTGTAGTCTACAGCAGGTTAGTGTATATACCTGGGCCATGTACTACTTAAAAGAATGGCAAACTTTCGCAAACACGAGACCGAAAATCCCGCTAAGTAAGTGAACAAGGGAGGAAGTGGGCTCTGGCTGCTAGAATCTGCAGCAGGAGCGGTGTTGAGACCGGTTTGGTGTCGGGGTCGAGGTTCAGCTGCACGTACTTTGGATTTTGTTGCGTCTCTCGTCTTTATTGCACTTAAGATTTACTCATCAGCAGGTGTGCCAGCTGCCTAACCAATCCCACTACTTGTACAGCAGCCAAGTGCTCAGCATGTACGATTGAATTTTTAGACAGCACCACCAGCACCACCAGCACCACCAGCAGCAACAGTAGCAGCCCCACCCACAACGCACGCCTTTTGCAATTTTTATGTGCAAATTTCATTCATTTCTTTTCTCTCTTTTCTTTTTTTTACTCGATGTTGAGTGTCGCTAGTCGCCTGTCGCCGGTTGCCGGTCGCCTGTCGCTCGTTAAGGATGGGCGTTATCCTTGCATTGATTTAGTGTGCATCACCTGCCTCCAAAAACCACCCAACCACCAAGAGTGCCAAGGCTATTGCTATTGCTATTGCCACCGTCACCCGCTGCCGCAAATACAATTTAAATTTTTAAGCGGCATCTACTTTTGGACCACCCCCGAAAGCAGCGGCAGCAGCAGGCAGGAGAAGCGGCAGGCAAGTGGAGCAGCAGCAGCAGCAGCAGCAGCAGCCGTGGCAACTGTCGGGGGACTGGGGTACTGAAATTCGTGTCACGCAACATCGACGGGTGGCAGCGTCATCAACGTCGACATCAGATTCGCATCCAACAGCCATCATCATGTTGTCCTGTGCCGGTGATTTGACTTCGGCTACAGATCACCTTACCTCATCCAAACATTCACTCTTCACCGCTTCTCCCGCCTTCTCTTATCTCTCACGTCTACCCATTGCTGTTCGCATTTTTCTTCTCTTTTTTTTTTTGGAATATTTCACGTTGAATGTTGCAATTTCAACCCGTTGATGGATTTGATGTCTCGTTATTTTTTTTGCATTTGTTGCAAAATCAGCGGCAAATCAGTGCCAAAAACAGGCTGCGTGGGGCTGAAGGGAAGCGTTGGGAGGTTAAGAGGGAGACAGTGTGGCAGACAAACTCAAATTGATGACACCCGCAGCGGCAGCAACGTTGCCTGTCACTGATACTCACAAATGTGTTTAGCCACCCCTCCACCCACACCCACTCCCCCACTCATCAGACCACCCACTTTAGCTGCTGCCACACGCACTCAAATGACGCTAAATTCTGTTGATTAGATGCCCAGCTCACTCTTGATGCCACCAAACACATTGAAGCGGAAGCAGTGTGGCAAAAAGAGGAATTACGCGAAGGGATGAACGTGAAGGGGCAAGAACTGTGGCATGTTTGCCTTTGCATTTACTTTTGCTAGTGCGATTCACTTTGCTGTCTCGCTTTTTTTTTTTTTTTTTTATTGTAAACGACTATGAAGAAGGCATATTTTTGAGTGGGAAGAAGTGTTTGAAGGGGGGGGTGGAAGTGGAGAAATCACAACTTACGTTGATAGTATGACATTTCACTCACGACACAGACCCGTAAAAATCTATGTTATACGACTGAGAAGTTTGTTCACTAGCCTCAAATGCGATTTGATTAAACTAAGTTGAAAAAGTGAAGTATCTCTACACTTAAGCTTTTTGTATTGATAGATACAAATGATGTGTTAGATAGATAGGTATTATAAATACAAATATTATAAATATTACATTATATATTTGATAAATCTACAGATAAATCCACATAAATATGTAAAACAAATTAACATTTCAGCTACAGGGTATTTACTAAAGGAGCACTGACTCTAACTTATATTTATCTAATACAAATTTGCCATAATTAAAGCAAGAGTTACTTTCCCGAACTAATATGCATTAATAAATAATAAATCGTTATTTTGGAGCTACAGAGTATCTGCTAGTTGAGTAGCTAGTGATGTATTTGTTAGTTGATTTTAGGTTTTTCGCTTGTCATCGTTTTGTGTGGCCGTTAACGATGCGGCCTAATTGACAAATCTGCGCGTAACAAGCAAACGCAAACCGGGCAAAAATGCAACAGCACTCAGCTGCAACATCAATACACACACACACACACACACACACATTTGCTTTAGCAGAATGTACGCCAGACTGTATGCCATATAAATTAACACAAGTATTTTACCTATGCCACATACACACACAACGTTGCAGCCACCAGGCATCCACACAACCAGCTAACAACCCGAACCACCTATGCAAAATTCATGCTAACAACCACTTAATGCACACACACACACACGCACACCCACACACACACACACATACACATAGCCAGAGGCCCAGCTGTGCCTCCTGTTTCCCCGTGGTCCCCCCCTCCCGTGCTCCTCTTGATGATGATGAACAACTATTAAAGAAATTACGAGCTGTGTCCCAAAAAACGCGGGCGAAAATTTTATTTGCAACAATTTGAGGCAAGTTGCAATGCATGCGGGCGCGCTCAAAGTTGCCCCAAAATGTCGATTTGTGCTGGGCTCCCGAAAAACTTTTCCAACGCGACAGCCTGTGTAAATATTACAAGTATATGAAGAGCAAGAGACAGAGCGGAGGAAAACTCAGGAAACTGAGCGCAGTTTTGAGTTGAAGCTGAATATAGTACGGCAAATAATATGCACCCTCCGGTTGCCAATCAAAGTTGCCATATAATGATAGTAAGCTACGCTGTTCCTCCCCTCTCATCATGAAGCCAGCGATAGGATAAAGTTTTTAGCTGCCTTTTTCGCAACTCGTGCAAAAACTCGAACTCGAACTCGTACTCGGAATCGGGACGCGACGTTGAAGTCGCTGTCGAAGTCGAAGCCTGAACTCAGATCCCGAACTCGAAGTCTTAACCAGAACTTTTAATTCTCGCGCTCATCTAGAATGAAATTTTAAACAAATAAAGTGGCAACTTTTAAAGGAATAGCTAAGGAGGAGGGGGGATGAGCAAAGCAGGCGGGCAGTGAGGAATGTCAGTTGGCTGCTTCGACTTAATGATGTGGTCTATGCGTGTGCATTGAGCCCACCTGGGAGTTCAACAAATAAAAGTGTCTGCGAAAAGTAATAATCAACATTTAAGACAAGCTGAAAGTTGAATACGCTTTCCAAGGGAAAAAAGGATATTTAAATATATATAAATATATATAAATATATTTATTTATTTATTAAAAAGTAGAAAGGCAAGAAGGCAAGAAAATAAATTTAAATATTTATTTATTTCAATACGTTTATTTTATTTTAAAATTAAATATGATTGCAATTAAATAGAAGAATTCAGTTATAATGCTTAAAATTTAAGAATTAAGAAAACAATGAGATACAATTCAGTAGCTTACATATCTGCTGACTAACTCATAATACTCTTTCCGTGGGTATAAAACTATAGATTCAGCATTCATGAATGCGTAACAGAGTTGAAAGAGTTTATTCCCTGCATTCTTCCAAAGATTAGAAGCGGTTTGCTTAATATGTTACATATCGCCACACAAATCTATGTTACTCTATTAGCAAGTGTATATATAGCGGCAGAACAACAACTGAACTGAGTCAGCATTAATGAATGCAAGCCACGAGGCGCTGGTTGCAACTTAAATTGCTGCCGCTTCCGGCGGCTTTAAATACCATTTTGTCACGCACACACAATGTTGCCACACACACACACTTATATATATATATATATATATATATATAGATCCCCACAGTTGCAGGGGCACGGCTATTTATGCCAGTGGTGTAGGTGTCTTTAAGAGGGCAAACATTGTCTTAGCGGGTCTTGGCCAATTGAGTTGGACGGGGGGGCCAACTCAATATGTCTGGCTAACTGACTCAGCACTTTGATTGCCAACTCTACCTTTGCGTTAAAGAGAGGAAACAACTTTTCTTTTTTATTTTACCGTTTGCTGTTTGCTTCCGTTCCAGCTCCCCTGTCCTTACCACACTACTTCTTGCACCATTCTCCGTGGCTCCCCAGTCGTTGGCAGTCGAGGGAAAACTTCAACTTTGGCTTAATTTCGCGCACGAAGTGATACAAGGGGAATGTATGCTAGAGGGCGGGAGGGATGGAGCTGGGAGACGGCAGCCTTAACACATTCCAATGACGGAAAACTACACATAATAAAACACTTGGGCGCTAAGGTTAAATTCCAGTTTAGGGTGTGGCAGTTCTTTCCCTCCCCTCACCACCTCTTAGCCAAGCCTTGTCTCAACTAGAAATTAAAACTAAAACGTTGCAACATTTTTCGCGCCATGTTTTCACTTTGTAGCACAGTCTCCATACGATGAGAAAGGGCGGAGAGGAAGGCTTGTCAATTATTGAAGAACCAGTTGGAAAATGCTGTACGCTCCTTAGGCTCCCTTGCACGTATCCCCTCTACCCGCTGCTACCGTGTCGTGTCGTCATCATGACTGCAAAAAGGTGTGCTTTTAATTGTAGTCCTTGCTCGTCGCTTGGCCCTGGCATCGTCTCGATATTTAGCACAAAATGCCTCAGATCCTGTGAGCCGCGGCGCCTCCTTGTGGCACAAATAGTTGTTGTTATTACTCCTTGTTGTTGTTGTTGTTATTGCTTCAGCTTGTTTGACTGCTTGTTTTGCAATAATTTATAAACTTTCGCTGAATGTGTGCTTTTGCTTTTGTGGCGTGCTCCGCTCAGGCCGCGTCTGTGGTGGCAAGGTGGCTTCAGGGGGGGCAAAAGAAGAAGCAAAAGCAGCTGGCAAAAGCAAAGGATTGCATGCCGCGTTTGCAGCTTACAGTTGCCAACAAAAGTTTATGCTCAACAGCATAATAGCCACAATAGCCAAGGCGTTGTTGTCTATTGTCTAAGTTTGTGAACTGAGAACGTGGCGTATACTTGATACAATTTTGGGGTTTACCTACTCCTTTGGTCAGCTTATCTCAGATCTGAAATCTTATCTGTACATCAGATGTATACTTTTGTTTCACTTGCAATTTAATCTTCTTAATCAAACCTTTTGTACAATATTTAAAATTTGTTTTATACTTTACCTAATTCCTTAATTTAGTCAACGATTAAGCTAAGGTTTATTTCGATTCTTGCTTTGTTCAGTTTTAATTTTCTTGCTTTGCTTGCTCTACTTCAAGTCCAAGTTCTCAATTGCATACCAAACCTAGAATATTATCCAATAATATGTACAATTCATTCATTCAGTTCTTTATCAATATCCCTTTTATATTGCTTCCTATCCTACAATTAAACTTCTTAACGATCACTGTTCTAATCTAACAGGTGTATATTTCTAGCACCTACTGTGTGTTCAGTATTCCATCCACTTTCTCATGACTCTCTACATTACTTCGTCTCTGCTAGAGTCATCCTCTTCTTTGTTACCCTTCATCTTCATCTTCCCCTTCTTCATTCACCGTTCCATATACTAAGTGTACTAAGTCCCTTGCCTTTGAGATTTGCGTGTTTCGCTTAATGAAGAAGACAAATAATCGCGCAATTAAAGCCTTTTAGCTTTAAGCGCGAGTAAATAATTGCTGTGAGTGCAAAATGAAACACGCACAAACACAGATACACACCCACACACACACACGCACACACACACACACACACACACATAGACTTCTATACACATTCACTCAACGCTGACTGCACTAACAAATGGTAAATGTATTCAAACAACAAATCTTAATGGCACGCTAGAATGAATAGTAAACGAGCCAGAGAACTTGGAAAAGGGATGAGACAGGCTGGCGGGGAGAGGAGAGGAGAGGAGCGTGATAGAGCGCTGGAAGGGTAAACGTTGGGGGGGGTGGGTGGTGTTGGGGTTTGTGCAGGTGGCCAGGTAGATAGCAAGTAAGCGTTGACTGTTGGCTGCTTGCCTAGAAACGCAGAAGGATGTGATGGGTTTCGTTCTCCATCTCTCTATACCTCTTTCTCACTCTCTCTATCTCTTTCTCTCACGCTCTCTAACGCTCACTCGCTCACTCTCTTTCGGTCTCACTCTGTTGACTTGACTTGGCTTCCGTGCAAAATTCTTAATTGCACCTGTGTACGGCGTTTTCCGCTGACGCTGCCTGGGCTGGAATATCTGGATAGCGACTCGGCGCCTCCGCTTGATGGGTTAGATTAACTGCCTGACAAGTAAACCCATCCTACACACACACACACACATTCACACCTATACACGCACACTCGAAGACTTTGTTGCTGTTTCCGGGCGAATGTCAGTTGAACGTAGCAATCCACAACGTGGAGCAAGAGGCGCGCCTCGACTTGTAATTTTTTCACGGCTTATCCCCCATTCCAAGCATACCCTTCTCCCTCCTCTTCCCAACCTGCTTTGCACCAACCTGCGCTCAGCTCATAGACAAGTGCTCTTGACTCACGTGCTCAGCACTCGTAATTATTTTTCTTATTGTTCGAATTATATGCTCAAGGATTTATGTGATTTCCCTTTGCGCTGAGGTGCTAGTTAAGATTTGTGCCAAAAGATTTACGGAAAACATAGAGAAAAAAAAAAAACAGGGAAAATACGGGAAAAGTTATTAATTGACGTTATATGCAGCAAAAGGGTCGAAAGGTGTGACTGCAATAGAGTGAGAGAGCAAACACGAGAGTGAGAGAGACAGCGAGATGGTGTATGAAATCTAATTCCTTCGATTTTGTTTGTTGTGGCTTTTTGCATTCTTTTTCTTTCACTTTTGCATTGACACTTGGCATAATTATTGCATTCGGAAATTGAATTCTTCAACGGAAATTGATTTTATAACCAAACTGAGACGGCGACGAAAACATGGCCACAAATTTAGTTCGTTTAACTTATCACTTCAAGTGTTAGCGAGTGCTTGAAAACGATTTCTAAACTATTTCGCCAACTCTGAGGGTGCTTAACTCACAACAATCATATGCGAATCGAGCTATGGAAATGGTAAATGAATTCAAGACAGTCGGAATATTTTGTACATTGTTGTATATATTATTTTCTTATTCAATGATTGTGATACTGAAATGTCTCATAGTTCCATAATTCAATTCGGTTGAAGACTTTAAATGTATTTATTATAGTGCGTGAAGTCATAAGACACTTCCTTTAGCCATTTTTAATAGCTGATGTGGATTTATAGCCTTGACTTGAGCTCTTTATTATATCCTTTATTTACCTAACGAAATTTAAAACTACATTTCTTGAAGTAAACCATTTGTTATATTGCTCCATAAGTGCGAGAGAGCACATAATTCTCAAAGTTATGTTAGTTGATGGCCTTTTGTGTGCTCCCGTGTTAAATTCAAATTTATTTGTTGCTACTGAAATTGATAACATAACTTTCTTCAGGTTTCCGCATCGTTAGCTCGTTATGCAGCGGAAAGTTTTATATTTCAACAAAATTTTACAATTTCCCTCAAACTCAAACTCAAACACAAGTTATCGTTGTTCTCTGTGTGTTCTATGCGAATCGCGGCGAAAATTGTGCCGAAAATTGTCATCTGAAAGGAGGCTTCTGTTGGTTCTAGTGGTTCTCGTGGTTCTCGTGGTTCTGGCATTTCCCAGCTCCAATGCCAAGTCATAAATTACAAAACGAGTCATTGGAAAAGCAGCCGCCGACGCAGCCAACTCTCCTCCTGCTTCCGCCTCTGTTTCTGTCCTTTTGGAGAAGTTTTAGCTACTTTCTGGCTACTGAAAATTGTTAAATTTATGCATTCATTATTTGATTTGTTATTTGCTGCTGATGTAATTTATTTGTTTGACACTCGACATTAAAGACTGCGGTTGAACGCTGCTTTAAGTATTCAAAACTCAAGCACACAAAACACAACACTTGCCCCTCTTTACTCAAATTGTAGAGCACTTTGGCAAAAAGTCATATAAATGTTTATTAGACTAAACAAATGTGCGCTGTCCCCCATGCATAATACACACACACAACTACACACGCACATACACACACATATATATACACACTCAAACTATGAGACACCCACTTGTACAGACAATTTGAAAATATGACAATGCTGTCTCTTTACATATTCAATGCTTTTAGCTCCCCAAGTGCAAGCCAGCACAAAGGAAATGAATTTACTTTTGGCCAGCTGCTTCTCCGTAACTCAAGGTCCAAAAAGGTACAAGGCTAGCACTTTTGCTTATCAAGTAGTTGGGACTTTATACGCCAGCAAACGTACAGAACTATCATCCATAACAAAAGGGGCACTCTGATAAGGTATTGAGGGTAGAAGTCGCTTTGGAGAGCGATATACAAAATAAAAATGGCTCATAAGCAGATGAAAAGCTAAAGAGAATAGTTCCGACTGTGCTACAAAATACCCTGCAGTGTTTGATAAACAAAGACTATGATGAGAATCGTTAGAAGCAAATCTGAAAATTAAGAGAAACACAGAGGAATCAGCTATTCAACTATATCACAGTCTGGAGCGTCAGAGAGAAACTAAACTAGTTAAAATGTGTGCCGAAGATCGTGTTTTGTATATGGAATAAGTATATTTGCCAGTTACAAGTTTTCCTTAATAAACAGAGTGTTAGTAAACTTATTTGTATATATTTTAAGATCAATATTTGTATAGTTAATACAATTGGGAATACTTATACATTTGTCGTTAATATGCATGCAAACTAAGGAGCCCAAGCCACCCTGCGCTCTGTATGCGGCACAGGGTATAAAGTGCTCGCGGTTGACATCTTGGCTGGTGCTGGCAGCATATGAATCGTATCCACACACTGTGACCCTTTGCCCTTACCCATCCCCCCACCAACCACCAATACTGGCACTCCCTCACTTACTCTATCTCTCTGTCTTTCTCTGCTTACAATCGCCTTCTCTTTTTTCATAGCTCTCGTATTCTCGTAGTTTGACTGCCACAGTAAAATTTCAATTGAACCAAAAAGGAAGAATGCCAAATGCCGTAGAATTCGCTTTCATTTTGCTGCCACAACTAATTCGCACACCATAACAACACATGACTGTGTATATGGGTGGGTGCGTGTGTATGTGTGTGTGTGTGTGTGTGTGATGTTTGTTCATAAACATGAAGTAAACAGGATAATAGCAATAAAATATAAGCGCCAGTCGCTCTGGATTCAAAACGAAATGGTTTCAGGGTCGTATGGGGGGAGGGGCTAAGGGTTGGGGTTATGATTGGGGTGTTTCGATGCTTCGATGGTTCAAGCTTCTTTCAGCTTCTTGAATGGTGGGGAGCTTTGACTCGCTGCTTGTCACAACATAAGTTTGACTGTTTTGGCCTCGCATTTTTATGGCTCGTTCGCGCGTTTCTGCACAACAATAACTGTAATATCTTATACAATAACAACAAAAACAGCAACAACAATAACTACAACAACAATATATTTACTATAACAATCGTTTGCATGCTTTCCAATTCTTGTTGTTGTTGATTTTTGTTTATTTGCTCCTTTTTTCTGTTATGTATTTTGCGGGCTTGTTGTGTTTGTCGTTTGACGGCGTGACGATGTATGGAAAGGGGAAGTGGGAGTGGAAGTGGGAGAGGAGAGTTATTCGACAACAACTGTGACGTAATATGCCCAATAAGTTTGCTTTGGAATTGGTTTGCTTTGTAGCTCTTTGGCATCAAGTGGGGCTACTCCTCCCCCCCCACCACCATCACTTTTGGGTTATGAAAATTTATTAAAAATCTATGAATGCCGAAAGTTTTTGTTCATTGCGCCTTTTTGGCATTTATGTTTGCATTGGTTGGTTGATTGAGCATGAATTGAATTGACAAAATGAAAGTGAAAGTGAAAGTAAAATAAAATCATGTTGCAGTTTATTATATATATTATAAAAGTCTATTAATTTCCACTTAAATTATGAAAAGTTGAAAAACTATGCTATTAATGTTGATCCTGAATTAAATATTTAAATTAAATAACTGTTAATTAATGAATTAAACACATTTAGCTATATACAAAATTAAGTATATAAATTTGTTAATCAATGAAATTTGATCTTATTTTATTAGAAGCTTTTAAAATGTATTTTTTCTTAATTGTGGAAATCAATTAATGCAAGTATTCACACAATATTCACCTTTGAGTGCAATTGAAGTAGAGAAGCGGACAAATAAGAGTTGAGTTTAATTTTAAATTGTTCCCAGATACAATTTCAAAGCTCTATGCAATTCATGAACAATTCTCAGGATACTTAACCACCGTATACCTAACAAATATGCCGTTAACGAGTAATAAAACAAAGATTTCCAAGGCTATTAAGCTGTAGCCGCCCCCTTGGCTAAAAACAGAACCATAATAATTCTGACAATTTAAGCAAACTATTATTAATTGGCAATTAATTTAACTGCCGCCTATTGTATTTTACACTTTTTTATTTTGTGGCATTTAAGTACAATTATTAATTATGGTCAGCCGCTTAATATGCTCGACTAATAAATAATTAATGCCATTTGAAAATGAAAAAAAAAATATATATATATACTTAATATTCAAGTATTAAAAAGTATAATTAATATTGAATATTGAATTTGAATATATGAGTGTTATTTAATGCAAATGCAAATTGTACTGCAATGGCTCAATAAGAAAATCACTTTAATCAATTTATGCGCAATTGAAAAGACGATGAGGGGAAAAAGACTCCAAATGGAAATTGTAACAAAAGCATATGAATTATGCGTCGCAGTCAAAACCATAAAAATGGAAGAAGGCGCAGCAAGTGAGTGAAGCAAAGAGCGGGAGGGGGATGTGGAGTGTGGGAATGGCGAGGGCGAGGGAGAGGTGACTCGAATGGAGATCTGTCCATACTTCAGTCTGGCATATAAAGCGCCAATATTTACTTTGGCTACATTTGCAAATGGAGCATTACGAAAATAAACAAATTTTCATAAATGACAAGTACAAAGGGTGCAGGGAGCAGGAGGCGGGGAAAGAGGAGTCACAGATGGAACAGCAGCAGCAGCAGCACAAAGGGATGCCCGCTCTGGCAATGTGTGTGTGTAGGGCTCGATATGTGTGTGTGTATGTGTTTGTGTGTGTGTGTGTGTTTGTGTTTGTCTACGAAAAATTTTCAATTTGAACGACATTTCAGGCAATGGACGAGGCGGGGCTGCAATTGGGGCATGTAAATTGTCGCAGCAGCAACAGCAGCAACAGCAGGAACAGCAGCCAAACCAGGATGTGGATGAGACAACAGCAACAGCAACGACACTGGGAAATCCTTGATAGTCGATATTATTTTTCTTACGGCGCTCCATTTGTTCCTTGGCTGCAATTTGTCAACTTTGCTCGCCGTTGTTGCCATTGCCGAATCGATTTCCATTTTATTGCCAAATAATGTTTTTTACCCGTAGATTGCGTCATGTTATTTATAGAGCCAGAACGCGAAAGAAGAGTGAAAAAAGGGGTGTGTGTGTGTGTGTGTGTGTGTGTGGTCCCTGCTACTGCCTCATGTTCTACTTCTTCTTCTTCTGATTGTCGCATAAGGTATGAATTGCATGTCAAAATGTTTTATTGGCTAACCATTTTTTATGCAATTTGATAATCAGATGCACAATAAATCGACGCCCCAAGGAGCGTCTACCTGGCTGCCAACTTATCGCCAGATTCTTTAAGACTTTGACTAATAGCATCTATGAGAGAGCCTTGAAGGTCTTCCAGCCTAAAGCGTGGGGGGGTGGTTGCGGTTGCTGCTACACAAAGGCAAAGGCCCGTGCGGGTGTGTGTATGTATATGAGTGCCAACATCAGCCACCTGGTCAAACTAATTAAGGCCCAAACAATGGGCTCGAATACATAAATCAATCAAGCACAAAACAACTTGACGAGTTTCATGTCGCAAAGCTCCATCCCGCTCATTGAACCCCCTTGGGGTTCACACAAAGGGACCCAACAATGATTAATCGCATTGCACGAACTGCAAATGCGCCTTAATACCCCTTTCTTTTGAGTAAGTATGAGTAATAACAGGCAGCTCGTTTGATTTGCCTTGTAGGTCATGCAGCTTTAACACCATCCATCAATTGTTTAAGTTTCATTCATAATTGTAAAATCCTTCAAAAGCAATTGAAATCTGTTTGCTTTCTACATTTAATAAAGTATCCAGTTAATTAGCAGCTTCGAAAGCACATTATAGCTAAACAAAAGCTATACTTTTTGAGCTCAAAGATAAGCAAGCTTAAAACCCAAAGCTCTACGCTTGAAAGCTGTGTAAAATGTTCATATCGGTTTTACACTTCAGCATCAAATAAGTCCATCAATTGATTCAATTTATTACAGTTTTAAACAGCTTTAAAAGCGCTTAAAAGCTTTCACGAAGATATCCCTTTGAGTAAGCTTTTACTCATTATTTAAAGCTCAAAACTCAACTGTACACTTAACTCAACTTCCACTTAATCTTTTTGAGGAACTTTTCAGTTAATCCAAAGCTAAAATACGATTGAATATTTCGGCTCTACATAGCCAAGTCAGCGATTTAAGCCCAACTTGTTGTATATAAATATTTGATGTAATAAACAAACGAATGATACCTTGTATCAAGTTCTCTTAATTGGATCGGCAAGTGTAAATAAGCTGCGACCCCGTTAGCATTTACTATTCGCATTTCAAATGGCGAATTTGTTTTTGTACTTGAAGTGGTGTAGTTGGATGGTGGAAGGGGGCAGCATTCACGCTAATTAGCCCAGACCCAGATCCAAATCCAGATTCTGTCGCAGACGACCGGACGCCCCAACCGACGGTTGGTCTAGCAACACTTTTTTAAAAATAAATTCTCGAATTGTAAATAGCTTTTGGTGCGCATTATTTTGTGGATTATGCGCACGCCCTAATGCCCCCCCCACTTCGTCCCTGCCAATGGTCACGCCCACACAGAAAACGTTACGCCCATCGCTTGTTTACTCTTTGCCATGACAAATGCCACGACATAAATCTCAGACGGCGCACCGCAACCCGCTCTTCATTTAAGACTGCTGGCTGCTTCCTTGCGCTGGTCAGCCAGGCACCAAGCACCAGGCACCAGGCACCAACTCGACTAAGTTCTGCCCCCCTGCCTGGCTGACTGGCTGAATGCCTGGCAAAAGTTAATCAACATTTCATTAATTAATTTCTTTAAAAATGTCCTTCGTTCTTGTCGTTCTTGTTGTCGGCGACACCGAAGAAAAATGACTCGAGTCAGACGACTTGGAGCGCGTCTTGGAACGCGACTTGTGGGGCCATGGACTCGACTCGACTCGACTCGACTCTTTAGCAAATTATGTAAATTGGTTAAAAGCTTTTCCGGTTTTGAATTAGCAGCTTCATCAGCAGCCATTGCAAGTTATTATTCTTCTCAACTTTCCAAAGTTCTTTTCATTTATTTATAGCTTTTGTCTCTGCGCCAGGGACGCTATTTATCATTATTATATAAATCTTTCTGATTTACAGAGGTATTAGAAAAATATTAATAAAATAACCATTATTAAGCAAATATTGTACTTTATAAATTATTAAATAATAATTATACATTCATTTATTATTAAAATGATTCTTCATATCTAATCGCATTTTAAAATGAAATTGAAACTCTGAATAGGCTCATCCTTAACTTTATATATATTTAATATTTATATGTATGAATTAATTAAAATTGAATTTAATTCAGAAACAGACTTGTCAATTAAACAACTTCTTAGGCAACCCTGGTCACAGTGTTGTGGAATGCAAATGTAAATCGATAAAATCTGAATTTGAGCTGTGTTTTGTGTTTTCTATTTGTGCCAATTAGGAATGCAGCGTGAAACTGCAGTAAAATTTCATTAATTTCATTAGAGAATGAGATTAATTAGAGGCACAGAGAGAGAGAGACAGAGTGACAGGAAGAGAGAGTGGTAGAGAGGGGACTGATAAACAGACAGGAAACAATAGAGTGAGGGTCATAAGACAAAGGCCTAGAGGCAAGAAATGTATTGTTGCTGGACAATGGCGCAGAAACTCGACGACACTCAAAGTGCATTTAATTAAGCACATCGAGTGAGAGAGCAAAGGCCTGCTGAGCGGGGTGGGAGAGTTGACGGGATGGCATGAACAAGAAATGAATCAAAACAATTGTAAATACTGAAACACAAAAGCAATTAGTGACACACAAAGCGGAAGTGCAAAAAGTGAAGCTGTTGAAAATAACTCAACAAAACAACTACAAAAAAGTTAAGAAAAAATAAAACTGGCAATCACGGCAGAGCTAAGAGGTGGACAGCAAAGAGATGCACGAAGAGGAAAATAGGGGTATAGCTGGTCTAGTTGTTGTTGTTGTTTTTGTGCAACGGGCAGCGTCGCATTTGGGGGCAATGAGTGCAAAATGCGCCAAAATAAACAAAGCGCTAGCGTTTGTTAGGCTCTAACTTGATGAGAGAGAGACTAGTTAAGAGACAGAGAGAGAGAGAGAAAAAGAGAGATACTGATTGAGGAACAGAGAGAGCGAGAGAGAGAGAGGGAGGGGGGTGGGCGCGAGTGAGCGGCGGGTTAACGAGGGGCGAGCGGTGCTGCTGTGGCATCCGCAGCTGAAAAGTGGCCAATGTAAATCTAATTAAAAGCAAAACAAAAGCAACTCTCAACATGCCACTCAAATTATAATGCATCCAGAGAATTAAAATGAGTAAGGGGAGAGAGGGGACGGCAGAGAGCCTGTGCGAAGCAGAGGACAGTGGTTTAGCATAGACTCAACAAAGCAAAAATCTATATATATTTCTATATCTATATTCTTATACTCAAGTCTAATCGAGCAAATCTGATTATATTCGCAGAATGACAATTGATTAATTTCAATAAAACTAATTTATATATTCTCCAAAGTTTCACTTTGATTAAGCAATTACTGAGAGCAACCATTGCTTTTAATATATGTTTTAATCGATATTAATTACTTTAAAGTATAATTATCGATAGTGGTTGCTATACACCTATCGGTATTTAAACATATTTCAATTCCAAATACATAATTTCATATGCAGCACTTAGCAGATACATTGGAATCTTTAGCACTATCTCTGCATGCGGAACGTTTCTATAATAACTTGAGAGGCACAATAACTGCAATTTTCCCCACTGTGCGCCACTTGCACTCTAAGCTGAGCCCCACAATGAGCCAGCGTCAAATGCCAACACGGAAATGCATAGAATTTCATGGGGCAAGCCATGCCCTCATGTCTCATGTCCCACGTCTCTCACGCCCCACGTCTCTCACGTCCCCCATTCGCATTTCGTGTGCTCAAACTTGAACGACGCGTTGTTGTCCTGTCCTGTCCTGTCCCGTCCTGTACGAAGGAAGTTTTTCGACTTGGCATTTGGTTTGAGGGCCTTTTGGCACGTGAATCGAGCATTGTCGCATCGTTGCCAAAATCCGCATTAAATTTATGCAGTTCTGTTGTACGACAAAACGTAGCTAAAATGTCACTACGGATACGCTTTTCTTAGCCATTGCCAGTTTCAGTGCCAAGGCAGACGCTGCTGCTGATGATAGTTGGGCTGAGGATGATGATGTGGATGCTTTGGTTAGCTGGCAACGTTTTTGGCCATTGCCATTGCCTATTGGTGGTTCATCCGGCTCAGGTTTCGGCGCGTTTGCCACTTGGCAAGTTGCCGGCAAATGCAGTTCAAGCCAAGAAAAAAATCAGCCAAAGCAAAACAAACATACACAACACAACACACACTCAAAGAAACACAAATAAAACGTTTTGCCCACTTTTGGCTGTGATTTTGCAATTAAATAGATTTCACAAAACTGAAAAAAAAGGTAGAAGAAACCTCGTCGCGCCGTAGGAGAAGAGAGAGGAGCAAATATAGAAGGGAGAATGGGAAGGAGACGGAGTTGAGGCAAAGTTATCGTCTTGGACTTTTGCTAGCGAGTTCAATGACAAATTCATGCGACATCTGCAATGGAAGGCAGGCACATAAGTATATTTTATCGACTATTTATATGTCGCCTTCGGCATTATTTGCAGTTCATTTGGCCAGCTCAAAAGCCAGAAATATGCACGATATATGTTTTAAGTATTTTGTATATTACCAAAATTGGTACGCTCTCTCTCTATCTCTCTCTCTCTCTCTCTCTCTTGTGTCCTTCTCTCTCTGACTCTGATTGTGTGCATAATATATTTCTCCATGCTGCAGTCATTTTACATAGTATATGTTGTTAACCTTTTAAATGTGCTATTGGCCAAATTTACGAGTGTAATATGTCTATAAGTCTGGACCATTTTGAATTTACTCATTTATGATTTGACTGCACTTAATGGAGTTTGTAATGCATGAGAAATTCAAGCAGATTTGATTGATTATCAATTGAAGTTAATAGACTGAAAGTGAAAACTTTTTAATTATTATTTGAAGAACTATATTTCCCCTAGATTTTCCCACCCCCTCTCTATCACTTTTCCCTATTTCTTGAAATTACTTGAGATAAAAACTGTTTATCATATACATATTATTATTATACATATTTCTACCTCTTTCATTCTATTATTTTAAATTCCCCTGTCTCTCCGTTCAATTCCCTAGCCATCTCTACTTTCAATCTCCCTCAGCAATTAGCCAGAGTCACTGCAACTGTTGCGCTTCCTGGAGCCTTAACTACAAATGGATGATATCAATAGGTATAATAAAATTCGAACAGAATATGTTGTTGGTAATTCAAGACACATAGCCTGCTGCCACAGGGATTTCAACTGACAATTGAGTGCGGCATGAGCAGCAGGTGAGGGGGAACGAGTCGAGACATAGATTTGTTGTTTGTCAGCTCATATCGGGCAGGGGAGGGTAGGGGCATTCATTTTATTATGCCAACGGGCAGACACATTGAAACATTTGAGTGAATTTATTAACGCGACACATATATGACATTTGACACATTGTGCAAGTTCCGCTGCGTGCTTAACTGCCTGTGAGTGGGCGTATGGGTGTGTGCGAGTGTGTGTGTGTGTGTGTTTGCGTGTAGGTGTTTGTCAGTCGCATTAGACGATGCACAGCACGTGTTACAGTTGCTTGTTGGCCCCGTTTTCCACATTTCCCCCCTCTTTACCCATTGCTGCTGTCAACATTCCGCTCATAAATCGCAAATTATACACACTGCCACGCCTTTATAACCCACGCCCATACACACAATCGTGCATTTGCTGAGGCTTGGCTTTTCTCTGCATGTGCATTTGTTTGTGTGTGTGTGTGTATGTGAGCTTTCTTTGTTCGCACCGCACCAGTTTCGCAGTTGTTGTGCATCAATGCGCTGCGGAAAATGGAAAATGCACTTGGAAATTCGAACGCTCAACTTCACACATTGTCTGCGTTTTATTGCATTAGTCATATGTGTGTGTGTCTGTGTGTGTGTGTTTGTGTGTATGACTTTGCATTATTATTGTTGCTGTTCTTATTGCTGCTTAGCTTTTGATATGACACTGAGTTGAAAACAAACAACAACAAAAACAACAGCATTGGCTCGTTTTAACCAACAATATTTTTACAAAATGCTGTCAAATTTGTCTGTCAACTGCAGGTCAAATATTCGCGAAATTTATTACGCATTAAAGGCAAAATAAATATTTCTAAAGGAAATTCTTAAATATTAAAGTTTACCTTAATTATTTAAATATTAATCAGTTGCATAATTTTTAATAAATTGTGTAAAATAATAATTCAATTTTATTAATTTTATTTTATTTCCATTGAATGGATATTTATTTCAATAAAATATTCAAACAAACTACAAAAGCAATGGATTATTATAAGGATTAATATTTTTCAGCGGTCGAGCAATCCTTTAACTGAAATGTGTTTAATATTGTTACTTGATTTCTGCAGATTTCCCCATTCAAATTGTCATTTGTTCCTATTTATTTATATTTATTAAAATATATAAAAGAATAGCAGAAAATCATAAAGCATGACATGTCAAACAGTGCGTATGCGCAATTTGGAATTGGCTTTATTGAAATTCGCATGAAAATCAATTTGCCAAAGCGCCAGGACTTTGTCGAGTGCTATAAAAGTCATAGCTGCTACCCCGTTCGGCTTTGGCCCCCTACATTTTTTTCCCCTTGTCATTCATGAATGTATGTGTGTAGTGGAGCACTTGAACTGCACTTGCAGCGGGTACAGCATCAGCAGCGATTTGCTATCAATTTTAATATCACATAAAACTAAAGGCAGACCAGAAAGGCAACGGGCGCGAAAAACACCATATCCCCGAACCCAATACACTGAGTTAAAGAGAGAGAGAGAGAGAGAGTGATTGAAAGGGGTGGGTGGTGGGCAATGAGGGGGGGTTGTGTGATAGAGGAAAGAGAAAGCAGCGAAGTGACGGGTTCAACTATTGAAATTTTATCAAGTGCGCATAAAACTCAAAAAGCCATGATGATGTCGGGTTTGCTGAGAGGGGCCTGTTGTTAAGCATAGGATGACTGTTCGAGCAAGAGAGTGAGTGAGAGAGCGAGAGAGAGGGGTGATAGCCTGCAACTATTGTAAAACATTGACAATTTCCGTCACATCTCTGGGGCTAGTGCAAAATGGCAAATCAATAAAAACAAATTGAACTCGAATTCAATAATAAAAAAAAAACTACATATATATATAGAGCAAAGACAGAGTTGGGTGGGAGTAGGAGAGTGGAACGCGCCTGCGAAAGCAAGGGGATTGGGTTTTAGCAGCACAACTCTAGCAAAAAGTTTAACAATGTTTTTAAAAAGATATACTCGCTGTGAATGCTGTACGTGATCCCACGCCGACTTTGCAATGGATTAGGGCAATTGAAGCTGAAGTATGGCAGGGGGCGGGGGATAGTTAGAGAAAGAGAAAGAGAGAGAGGGGGTGAAGGCGAGCGGTACTTAGGGGTTGGAGTCAAGTCAAGTGCGACTTGCCAACTTCTGTGCTGCGGCTGCTCAAGCTAATAAAAGCCAAAATCAATGCCAATGAGTGTGTGAGCGTATGTGGATATGCTAGTGTGTGTGCGTGTGTGTGTGGGTGTGTGTATGTCAAATGCGATAAAATTTGGTCAACATAAGGTTCAAATACTTTTATAAGGTGCTGTTGAAATGTATTTGTTGATTGCTTGGGTTTGGTTTTTATTTGCAGCTTGTTCTCTGTGCTTTCTATTTACTATTTCGTTTTGACTTCTACTTTTGCTGCCTTTTTTGTGGTCAACTCGTTCGTAGCCAGGAAATTGACAAACACATGCACGAAACAAGGCAAAAATTGAGCCAACAACAGGGGCAAAAAGGCAAAAAAAGGTCAAAACTAAGCTAAGAAAGAAATGCGATTCTATACATGCTTTATGCCCCATACATTTTATATGGGTTAGTTCTTGGTTCCCTCTGTGAGGGCGATTATGTGTGCGTGTGTGCGTGCGTGTTTGTGGCAACAGCTTGGCTAAAACTGAAACCGCTGTGCACATAAAAAGCTTGAAGCAAAAAAAATCATATAACAAATATATATAACCACATCAATAAAGCAAAATTTTAATATAAATAACTACAATTTTATATTGTTCGTTGGATTCTGCCCATATTTCAGTCACATGTGTGTGTGAGTGTGTGTGTATTCGGGTGTAACATGCATGTCGTTTTGGTTTATGAATTGTGTGAATTACATAATATTTGCATAATTATTTTATTTGATTTGCTACAAGGAACGAAAATCACAATTTATGTTGCATACTTTTGGGCGGAGGCTGCAAAACGGAAGCGGAAGTGGCAGCAAGGCAACTTGAAGACAAGTAAAGAAAGCTGCAACACAATTAGAACTAGTACGAGTCACGTCCAAAGAAAATTAATGCTCAACTTCATGATATTCTGTACTTGCATAATACAATTTATTGAGTTTAACGAATGCTTTACAGATTCTACACTTAAAAAACCTAAATTAATATAAGAAGCAATTGAAGACAGCTAAGAATGGTACAGATATAATAAATAATATATTTATAGTTCTACAATACATGCGGACGAAATTCGTAGACTATGGGCAACATCAAAGCACTGATTGCCCCTAGAATTGATGGCAAGAGCTTACCTTTATCATAATATATATACACTTCTATATTTAAAGGGTATGCCATAAGTAAATTCTACTGCAAATCAGTTTGTATTGTTGTACTATTTAGCAGCGGCAGTTGGCTGTACATTTAAGCCCGGATATGCTGGCATTCAGCTCGTTTGGCCACTGATGCCAACTGCCACTTGTCTTCAGAAAACTCTCTTTCGCTTTCACCTACACACTATACAACTTTCTACGGCCATAGCCCAAATTCAACATAATGTTGTTGTCGTTGGTATAGATGTGACGTTTTTTAAGTTGCAGCTTCAACTTTGGCTTCCTTTTCATTCTTTTTCTTCAATTTTTCTTTCATTTGGTTGCTTTTCAGACACATAAATAAACTTGTCACACGCAGCAGCAGAAGAAACTGCGGCAGCTACAGATAAAAAGCCAAAAAAATAAAGAAAACTTGCTTAGCTATGGGTTGGGGGTGAGCATAACTGTGTCTCCTGTCTGTTACATACCACTCGCTCTGACGCACCCCTCCCTTCCTCGAGTCATGCTCATTAAGTGCAGAAAAACGCCTTTTCACTGTCATTGATGTCATTCACGTGCCGGCAAAAAGCGTTTCAGACATACAGCATACGTGAAAAGAGTGGGAGAGTGGGAGATAGGAAAAGAAGCCAGAGAGAGTATGGAAGAGAGAAGGGTGGGGAGCGTGTGAGGAGCAGAAAAATTGTGGTGGCAGTCGCGACAGACATTCGAGTTTCTCGCTCATTAACCGCGCGCGTTGCTGACACGCTTGAGTTATTTTCAATTAAATGTCGATGAAAAACCCCACGACTCACACACAAACACAAAAACATGCAAAATACATACATACACACATATACACTGTGTGTATGTACAGTATGTGTGAATGAGCATAAATTAAAACTCGAACATCGTTGTGCCACGGCCGCGATGACGGCACTCATAACATACACACACACACACACACGCGTCTCTCCGACAATATTAAGAGCAATTGTCTTGCGGCTAAAATGTTGAATGGAACAATGAACAAATGGAATCTGCAATGGAATTTTAAGCATAATCTCTATATAATCATATACAGATACTAGTATAGCAATCTGCCATTAAAAGTACTCATAGATGTAAAACAGCTACAACTCCCGACACAATCACAACAACAACAACAATGCCTAGAGTCGTTAACTTGCCTAATATACAACAGCAAATTGATTGATGATTCAACTGATTTTGTTACCCAAAGCTTATCTGCGTTTAACATAATGATACGCATAACTGAAGCATTCGCTTAAAACATTCATTAGCTTCAGTTTATTATCATTTAAATGACTGAGTGCGCTTCAGGGAATATTTATGCCAGAAATTGCAAAATTTATTGTGCATTTGACGGTAAATAATTTAAAGTCAATTGTAAGAATCTTAAAGAACAATTTGCCAAGAAGAAACAAAGAAACAAAGCAAATTATTGTATTCTATAATTATACAACTCTTCAATTGAGCCAATTAATTACATAATAAATTAAGCAACTTAAGTAACACCATAACAAATACTTTGAAATTAACCAATTTGTGGGCTGATGAATGAGTTCATTAAAAGTGCGTTCACTATTCATGGCATTATTAAATTTCACCTTCTAGCAGCAGTTTCGGCAACTAGTTTCAACTGTTAAGTCTTGTGTCATGTTCAGTGAGTGAAAACTTTGCATATAAATAAAATGATTGACATGGGTATCAAATTTCAGTTATAAATGGAGCATAATTTCATCTTTGGTCAACTAAGCTGTCAATTAAAGTAACTGTGATAGATGGCAATAACTTATATTAATATTTCTTCTTCTTCTTTCCACAAATATTGAATCAATTAAATATTAACTTGTATATTTCTCATTATTTGCAATCTTCTTTATTTATAGCTATTGTTATTTTAAATGCTAATTAATTCTACATAAAGTTACATCAAGTTTTCTTTATTCAAGTTTCAATTTTTAATAGCTCAATTAAGTGCCCAATTAATAATAATTTAAAGCATATTTAAAGCAACACTTGACGTATACGTAATATCTGAAATTCCCCTTCACTTTCAAAGAGCTTTGATTATATAGCATACTCTGCTAAGCAGAAGCCAATTATAGAAAAAATTAACTCGTTGTACTTACAGGAAATGCCACGCCCAGTTGCCGTGACGATGGGCAGCGGTGGGGGAGGCGGCACGCCTTTTGCATGCGCTTAATTTATTTGTAAATTTCTTGTAATTTATGCAATGCACACGCACATACACACACACACACAGGCACACTCACACACAGACACACGCACATGTTGATACAGATACAGAAATGCATATCCCAAGCGACTTTTGTTGGTATGTGTAAACCAATTAAATGGACGTCGACGTGCTGTGCTTTGTTGTTTGCTTTACAGTTTTGTATTTTACAGCACGTTGTTGTTATTGTTGCTGCTATTGCGCTGATTTTATGTAGCTGCCGCATGAGGCATGCCACATGCCCCTGTCTGCCTTTACGCTGTTAAAAGTTCATTTTGTTTGGCATTTTACGTGCAGGGAGTCTTAGATAATTTGTCCAACGTACGCACACATACACACACATACACACGCCGCACACAAACACTTCAATTTAACGCTTGAGTTCGGTTTAAGCGTAGAAAAAAATGCGAATGAGAAATTTGTTTGTTACGTTGATTTATGCAAAGCTGAGCATAGATAACGCGTTGCGATTCGCCGCTTCCTGCCTCCAAACAAAAGTACCCAAAAAAGTAGCCAGAATGAATGAAGAAGATTCTCAAAAACCTGAAACGTCCACTTCACATGGCTGACCGTGTTGTTGTTGTTGTTGTTGTTCCTGTTGATGATGTTCCTGTTCTTCTGTTTCTGTTGGTGTTGGTGTTGGTGTTGCCACTTCCTGATTCGCTTCTCTATGTTGTTTGGGCTTTTGTTTCGCTTTGATTGTTATCACGATGTGTTAACGAGAATTGTGGCTGCTAGTTTCGCGTTTTGTTTGTTTGTTTGTATTTCCATGTGAGCGTGTGTAAAGTGTGTGTGTGTTTGTGTGTATGGTACTTGTATTGCCATGTTGTAAGCAAACAGCACCCTCATCATCATAATCATTATCATCAACAGTGCATTCAGCATGTTGCCACAGACTTTTGTTTAACATTGCCCAACCGTTAAGTGATCTTTGTCATGTTGAAGCTATACACACACACAAAACACACACACCCACACACACGCACTTGCCACAAGCTGCTTAGCTGGAGTGTGCTTGTACCTTCTCTTAGAGCCGCTGCCAGTTGCAGATAATGCTTCATGAGATTAAAGATTCTCTACACTTACTTCAAAAGCAATTCAAAAGTTAAGTTAAGTAAAATTAGACAAGTAGCATGTGCCCAACTCAGAGTTACCCTGTGAAATGCATTAAAAACCTTAACTTAACAGTTAACATATTCACACGCACAAATAAACGCCTTGAAAGCTATGAGCGATAGATGGCGCCAGTGCTGTTTTCATTGTGGCAACCTTGTTTGTCACCTATATTTCAATACTAAAAGCTGTTAACAACACTGTTTTTGAGATGTTAGTTAACACCCATGACATGTTAATTGTCAACTTATCAACTTATCGCTATTGAAGCTTCTGCCCTTCCTCTTCAGAACCTGACAGCGAACAGACGTATAGCTACGAAACAATAAAGTATTAATCCGAATTAATCAGTGTTTTTATTCATGCTTTTACACAATATAAAAGCACCAAATCATTACTTTGAAATATTCCAAATAGTTTATTATACAACTTCTGTGTTTCTTTATAGATTGTCCAGTATATATTAAGAGTTTCTTAGAGTGTAAGCATGTGCTTAGATTCACTGCGATCGATGCGTTCTAACAGACAAATGAACGAACAGACTTAAATTTTCCTCCTATTGAAGCTGCTAAGTAATAGAAATTCATAGCAGCATCGGAGATGACAACTGTAGCATATTATATTATTTACATACATATTTTTAAAATTATAATGCCATTTTCAGGTTCGTTTAAAAATGCATATTTTAAATTAAACGAAATTTGTATAAATAATTATGAGAATTTTAAAAAGTATAATAATTAAAATAGATTCCATTCCGTTAAGCAAATGGTTAATTCAATTAGTTGGAAAATCCCCAGCGTAAATGCAGTAGAAAAGTGTATGGAAAATGTACAGATAAGCTATGAAAATTGTTTCAACACTTCAAATAACTGTAGAGCTGCACATTAACTGAGAAAGCGAGACTTGAACGTTTCCTTATAAAATTGAATGAAAAAAATGAATAAGCCTTTGAGTGCCACTCATGAATATGTATATGTATGTGTGTGTGTGTGTGTGGCACTTGGGAAGTGCAAAGTGTGCAGCAAATGGTGGCATGAAGTGCGTTTGCGGCAGCCTCGAAAATTGCACTGAAGTGTAATTAAAAATAATAAAAAACTGAAAAGCTGAAAAGCGAAACAATTTATGAACATTAAATCAATGGAAATGCATTAAATTAATAAAGAAAAGTTGCATATTTAAACGGGCCACTCCCATATAATTAGATAGAGGCAGCAGCAACAAAAAGAAAAGCAAATAAAGTTAAAATAATTTAAATTAAAAGAAAATGATGAAAAACGAGCTGGAAAATTCTGAACAGGCACATTTGGTGCCCAAGCAAAACTCACACACATGTGTATATATGAACACTAATAGCTGCACACACGCACACACACACACACATACACACACACACACAATAGACAGCTGAGCAAAGTAGTAAAGGAAGCGCTGCTGGCGCTCGTACACATTCTGTGTAAGTAATTTGCATACCGGATCAATCTTGAAAAATTAATGGCTTCCCAGACAGATAATGGTAGACCACACACACGCAGTGGTACGCCGAAGGAAGCCGGGCCAACGACGACTACTACGACGGCGACGATGCCACCAGCAGAGACGCCACCAGGGTGGGGAACGGGAAAGCGTTGTAGAAGAAGCATCAGCGAAGCGTGTTGCGTTGCAAAATGCTGAAATATTACGTATACGCAACGTTGCTGCGTCTCTCACTCTGCACACACTATGTGGTTTTCAGCAATATTACGTAGATACCACAATGCGTCGCCATCGTCAACGTCGCAGACAATGTCGAGTGCCATGGCAACGTGTGACTTGCACTTGGCTTGTGGTTCCTCATTTTGTGGGCGTGGGCCTTAGATTGTCGACACTGGAGCGCCCATGTGTCAGAGTGGCGTTACATTCCGTTCCATTCCGTTCCATACCGTTTCGTTGCGTTCCCCTTGCTTACTTCCTTTTGCACTTGGCCCAGCATTGCGTAAATTTTAATCCGCAACCGGTTCGCTACTTGATGCTTAACAACAGTATTAACATTTAAACAGATTAGAGTTGCACTGAGAAAGCAACCTGAAGCTGCTTACTATGAAACGATGTACTTGAAGTCCACTTTAAGCTGGCTGCCATGAAACTATGTGTATGGAAGGAAAGTCACATTGAACTAGACGCTTTGTACGTTCTTTGAATCAGTCTGAGTCGTTAGTAATTAATGTTTCTTTATTTATTAACAATTTTTTATTTTTCCTTTTCCTGGGAATGTTATAAATTAAATCAAATCTGTCTGCTATGAAATGCTGCGAATTGTTTAAAGCTTTTTTGCCTAGCTTTTTAGGCAATAACTCATTCAGGAAACCAGCTAAGAAAACATGCTTAAGCTGGCTGCTATAGAAATCTAGTCACAAGCCGACTTAGCTTAGTTCTGGCTTATATATACTTAATAATTGTTAACAATGCTTTCATTTAAAGTTTATTTTGGCCAAATATTTGTTATATCTCTTGCTGTTTGTGCAAAATTAGAAAGCAAATGAAATTGTGAATATGCATTGCCTCTCTCACTCAATTTGGTGGTCGTATTTCAAATGCAACACACACACACACACACACAGATACACTCGCACACATCGCAGCACTTGCAAAACTTTGGATAACAAAAAAAAAAAAACAACTTTGATGCGTAGCTGCAACGTAGTCCAACTTTGGAAGCGCTCCTCCCAGCGCTCAATTAACATTTCAGCCATAAATTCAACAATTCCGCCTACCTCCACTTGAAGTAGAATACACAAAAAAAAAAAAAAACAAGAAAAACTTCATAGAGACTGCCTTGCCTGACCCCTCATCCCTGCTGCATTTGTGCAGATAACTCATCAGACTAAGCCAAACAGATTCATCTAAACTCCGCTAGCCACTTTCATTTCGAGCTCCGAGAGCTCCAGCCGCACACACAAAACTTTCCACATAAATTCTGCGCAATTTATTCATGAAAAAAAAAACAACAACAACAAAAAATAGATGAGAGAAAAAAGCAGAGCAAAAGTAAAAGGTGCGTCGCCCAGTGACTTGGACTCTCTTGAAGTTGCAAGCAGTTTTTTTGCCCAGTTCTCCAGTTTACAATTCGTCTCGAACAACAAACTTTTGGCTCTAGAGAAGGCAAGGAGACGAGAAGACAGAGCTGTGACAGTGACAACGACTGGGAAAAGGGACATCAAGTTGTAGCAAGATTGATATAAGACTTTTATATTCAGGCATTTCGTGAGCTAATACCTGTAGATAAACAACTATACATAGCGCATCAAAGTTAAATATGCTAATGTGTTAGCAGCAGGCTGCTCGCTGAGATAAGGGAGACAGCATGGTGGAATAGCAATGGACATTGGTCCTTAGGCTTAAAGAATGTAGGGAAGGTAGACGGGGGTTTTGTCTAAGACAACAAATGAGATAGCCAAGCAATTAGCTTCAAGTCATGGCAAGTCGTAAACCCGACCTAAAGTTTTCAATTTGCTGCAAGTTGAGTTGAGAAAAGAGAAAATGAAGAAGATGCAGAAGAGAAGGCAGTCGTAGATGCTTCACCTACTTCACGCTTGTTGGATTTAATTTTATTGTGACATAACCTTTTGAGCTCTCAGCTCTCTCTGGCAGCTCAGCTGTTGCTTCGACTTGCCGTCTGCTGTTGCAGTAAAACTTCTTTTATGGCGCGCTTATCATTAATTTTATGTGAATGCGGCAACTGTGCAACATTAGCGGTAATTGGTAACAGCATTTGCCACAGACAGCGAAAGCGACAGCGACATACAGAGACAGAGACAAAGACAGAGATAGATGGCTAGACAAAGAGGCAAATAAGCGTGCGACAAAAGTCAATTTGTCACTTTTGCTGATTGCGCATACGACACGTTGGCCATCAGCCTTTTCAACTTCAACTTCAACTTCAACTGGACTGAACTCAACTCAACTGAACGACAATTACAAGTTTCTTATTGCGCTGCATGTTGCATGTTGCACGTGGCACGTTTTAATTGAAATGCACGCAAATTGCCCATGCAAATGGCAACTGCAACTGCAACCTCGAGGCGGAAATTGCATTGCACTTGACGTTCTGACCATGGCCAACGCATTGGCTGTTGCTCATTAAGGAATTTCAATAAACGGCCAACGTTTGCATAGATCAACCATTGCTCCATGACTGTTCTCTTGCAATTGACGCCGCTCCACCCTCCGCTTCCACCACCCCCATTCCCTGCTGTTTGACAATGATTGGCGTGTGTGCGTGACGCACGTTGCGGTTGCGGCTGCGCTGACTTCCATTTGTCCACCTCCTGCGACCGTTGGTCATGGCACATTTTTGGGGGCATTTTGTTGCTGCTGCTTTATGACAAATGCGTTTTGTCTGCCGCTGCTAATAACATCACGTGCTGCCAAGTGACGCCCGACGCCCACCCCCCTCGGCGGGGCTCATTGCCCACACTTTGCGATAGATTTCGACTGTCATCAATGTGCGCAGCGTGGCCCATAAACAAAATACGTCAACTGTCTGTCTGTCTGTCTGTCTCTCTTTCTGTCTGTTTGTCTGCGCGTCTCTTTGGCTGCGCTGTGTGCCATGTCCTGCGGCTTGTGTTTTGTGTCCTGCTTGCCACTTCTCATTCCCTAGCCGTCTGTCCATCTATCTGTTCGTCCCTTTGGCATGTTGTTGACAGCGCTGCTCAAATGCTTGTGTAGACCTCATCACAGAACCACCTACCAATCGACGGGATCCCTGGGGATTTTTCATTAGTTCCTGGTCAACTCCCACTGCCACTCTCATCCTCTCGCTTTGCCTCTCTCTCTCCCTCTCTCTCTCTCTCTCTCTCTCTCTCTCTCTCTTTCTCTCACTCCTTAACAACCTGCAAGCAGTGTGGAGGGGTTTGCCAATATAAACATCGTTTTTGTCAGCGAACATGTTCATAAACCAAGCAAAAAAAAATCCTTTCTTGATATTGACGAGAGCTCTTCGGTTGCCGATTTATGAGTTTATGTTTGCGTTTGTGTTTGCTCTTCAGCTTGACATCTTGTTCACTCTCTTCTTTAATGTGTAACTAAAAAGTTACATACATTCCAAATGTGATACATAAAATATGCCTCCATTCGTTGGAAGTTCCGCAAAAAATATACTGTGCTCGAATATGTGTCAGACAGTTAAATTGGTTAAGAGTTCTTTAATATATGTACAGAGTATTTATAATAGTGTTGCAAACAGCTGAATATAAAGATATATTAAAATATATTTGACATTTGTTTTATTCAAATTAATAAGTTACAAGTTATAAGTTAAAAGTAAAGTAGAGCTCATAACTAATGTTCTTTAATTTAATTTAATTTAAGTAATAAGTGAATTCACTTAAAAACAGTGTTGCAAAACGCTGTTGAAGTACAATCATGCAGTTCTTTTCAATTAAATTACACAATTCTTTGATTATTTTTTTTAAATTTATCCAATAAACATTTCAGCAGATTCCAAGTTAAGCTAAACTATTTTATTTTCTTTTCTCTTTCCCCGCTCTACTCAATAGTTGTTTTTTGTATTATAGCTACGCACACAAGCGATAACCTTTTCAATCTATCAACGTTCAATAACTCAATTTTCTATTAAAAGCTGTGCACAAATCTTGAGTTTTCGGCATTTTAGGACACTTGACTTGACTTGAGTTGAGTTGAGTTGTTGCTGCTGAAAGGCAAAAATCAATTTCTTTATCGTCCTGCACTAATATGTCAAATGTATAATTCGTATGTGTGGTATTGGGGCTTGGAGCTGGTTGGATTGTGGCTGTTCAAAATGTCCTTTGCACAAAGGGAAAAGGCACACAAACAAACAAACAAACAAACAGATGAACGAGAGCAGACGCCCGACTTTGAATCTTTGGTCATTGGGTAAAGTGAGGCAGAAATTGGGCAACTGATTGATTGCAAAGAACCCAAACACATATTCCACAGCCACACCTACACATATACACACATAGCACACACACACAACAGTCACTCACACGCATACTTTGAATAGAGAAGAATTTTCTTTATTCATTAGCTGCGCTTTGGCACAAATTCATTTTTAATGACTGCCCACTGTAGCAGCGCCTTTGGGGGACGTGGCAATGGGCTATATACAGAGGCAGGAGGTGGCCACATTTTTCGTTTCACTTTAATCTATTTTTCATGAGTTTGTAAAGTGAAAAACTTCGCTCTGCGTGCAAATAACTCATATTCATTGATATTCCTTTTGCCACTTTGTCCATTTCTCCAACTTCGTCTTCGTCTTCGTCTTCGGTTTGATCCCCTTCATCTTCAACTTCTGCTTGTGCTTCTGCTTTTTATATAATTCATAAATTCCTTGGCCAGTCAATGACTTTAGCAATATGTAATTTCTTTCTTTCCTTTTTTTTTTTGCTTTGCTTTGGGCTCGCGTAATTGCCACGTCCTGCACTAAATTCCTGTCTTGTCCTTAAAAATTGGCCGCCAGCGACCGTCGCGTGCACAACTCATAAATATTTCTAGGCATTGCCAAAAAAAAGCGAGTGAAAACGCAGCAGTGCAGCGTGTTCGACTATAGGATACCCAGAGCAGAGATTCGTGTTACTGCTTGCATGCAACGAGCGCTAGATGGCGCCAGTTCGACATGCTAAGGAATATAGTTTCGAACATAATTTCTGCGAGTATAGGAACACCAAAGGGTTTGGCCTATCTAATTTAATGTTATTATATATCTTACAACTAATAAATGTGACACAGTGATTTGTATCTAAATGTATCTGCCTGGTAAGCACCTTCTCCATTTATATTACTATCATATATATATATATATATATATATATATACTTAACCTACCTACTTCGCGATATCTACCTTCATATCCATCTATATCTCCCTCATTATATTTATATCTATAATTTCTCTATTAATATATCAATTCATTCATATTATCTCCGTCTCCCCCTTCACTTTTTGGGCTAATCTACCTTAAATCACATATACCCTTCCCATGACTTGTCTACAGAGTATCTAAGGAACTTTCTTTTACAGTAGACATCCTCATATATTTTTATGCTCCGCCTTTCCACAAAAAGTAGATGTTTTTGCCTTTGTGCACATACACCACAAGGCGTTGAGTTATTTACGCACACCCTACGCTCCAGAATGCCCCCCACTTGTAGCATATATATAGCCGAATTGGCGGCAATGATCGTTAATCATAATCGACGCATAATATTTTGCAATATTGAGCGGCATTCGGAACTAATTTATGTGGAAATGAGTTAATTTCCTTGACTTGTGATTTTCTGCTGATTTCATAGCTCGGCCCATAAGTAATTACAAGTCACTTCAATCAAAACTGTTGAGGGTAATAGAGATTAGGCACTCAAGATTATTGTTGTGGTTGTTGTACAATTTTCAGGCTTAATTAATTATGGTTTTTGTGTTTGCAGGTAAGTAATTGGAGGCAGTTGAAGAGGTTGGAGAAATGTGTATTGTATTGAGAAATCAAGGGGAAAACACAGATGGTAAACATCTCACGCTGGAAGTGATACAATAAAAAATATGTAATCATGATTAATTAGAGTACAATATATGAATAGATAATATAAATAAAAATATAATATAATCAAAAGAAGTTTTAATTAATTTTAAATTAATATATATAATAAGAAGTTCTCTGAAATATCAAACATTTTGGAAAAATATAATATTAATTTGAGCATAAATAAAATCAATTTCATAAATGAAATGAAAACAGATCAAAATTCAATTTGATAAAGTTATTATTATTTATCGCATAAAATTACAAAGTTCAAACTTATATTTTGAGCGTCTGTTGCCAGCAATAAACAAATTAACAATCAAACAAATAAAAAAGTGAAAAAGAAAGTAAGAACAAAATAAAAATAATCACAACAATATTTTAAAGCCCATTTGAAGGCATTAAGTGAAAGTTTTCAGCCAGACAGAGTCTAAAGCCTCGTTGACCCGCCCGTTACGCACCCTCAGCCATAAGCCAGTGGCACTTGTTTGTGCTGGAGTCTGGAGCTGGAGCTTGGAGTCAAGCATAAGGTGTCCAAGACCAAAAGCTGTCAAAATAAAGTTTCACAAGTTTGACGCCTGCCCACGTTTTACTGCTACACGCTCTGCACTTGCCTTGGAAAACAAATGGTCAAATAACAGAAAACGTTTGGCTAATTTGCACTGTTTGCATGACATTTAACGTGGAATGACAGCAGCAACAACACAAGAGACAACAACAATGACAACAACATGGCCACAACATGAGACTCCGAGCGAGACACATCTTCAGTCTCCTTATTGCCGCCCCCCGTTTCCGCCCCGCACGCTTGGAGTCGCACAACATGCGCCAGAGCCTTGTTTTGGTCAGCAGCTGTCAGTCCGTCTGTCTGTCAGTCCGTCACGCTCCCTGTAAGGTAGGCCACATTTTTATTCACATTATTTTCATTTCTTTTACAACACAAAATAAATTTCTATAAAATGATGAAACATGAAATATGCATTCCGTATATATTTATATAGGGCGTGACAGCGACCTCATCTAATGGCAATGTAATTGCCAATTGTGAATGGCACAAGGCAAAGAAGCTGAAGGCGGCAAGTGTAGACTAGAAGATACCCAGTATTATTTGTTTAATTTATTTTATCTTTCGTATTTATATCTTTATTTAAAAGTAAGGCTTCTGCACATAGATACCCTGTAATTTTTGAATCTATGTGCAGAAGCCTTACTTTTATATAAAGATATAAATACGAAAGATAATTTTTGAATTCATGTTAAATATACACTATTGATTATATTTTGAAGGTTATATCTAACTTTTAAAATGCAGATGCTCAGAATGAAGTATATTAAATGCAGATTCCCTGTACTGTTTCATATATAAATACTAAATATAAAATATATTATTTATAAATTATATTATATTAAATTAAATTTATTATATTTAAATATATTTAAAATATCTCTTAATTTACTGTTGCTTCTATCAGCTTCTTCTGCTTTAGTTCTCCAAGTTATATAGCCCCATATATACCTTATAAATTGCATGCATACAGGGTATTCAAAACGAGAAAACTTCATTTTGTGAGCTTACTTTGTCGGAGCTTACGATTGACATTTGCTGCATTGGCGTTATTTCGCTACAAATTGTAATAAAAAATAAAGTTTTCCCCCCCATAATCCCATTGGTCCATAAACACCTGTGATTCAGGCCAATTTTCAATTGATTTTCGCCTAGCAGCTGCGTACTTCAATTTCCCAGTGAATGCCACTTGGTAAGCAACATTTTGCTGACAGATTGTATGCCATTTTTTACGAAATACGCGCAACAATATCGAAAAACTTTTTGAAATTCGTAGCGAAAAGCAGCTGAAACAAGCAGCTAAAAAGCTGAGAGAAAATTACAAAAATAAACAAATAAAATTTAAAAAGAGAGAAAAAGAAAAAGAAAAGTACGAAGCTCAAAAACTTTGCCAGAACTTGCTAAACTTTTGCTGCCGTGTGACATTACCATTGCCAGGGCCCCGAGTTAATGCCCAGAGTCCTGGGGCCAGTGTCGAAGCTGAACTTCAAAGCAGCTGAATCCTTTTTTTGTTTGTCACTTGCCTTTAACATATACTCAAAAACATATATATAAATCACAACTCGGAATGCCAAAAGTAATCATAAAGCGCTGCTTTTCACATAAATTACAATAAATGTTAGCACAACAAATTGATGCGGGACAGATTTTTGTTTTTCTCTTCCTTATTTTGGGTTTTTTTTTTTTTTTTTGACTAATGCGGCTCCAAATAATGATGCCTGCAGGGAATGTTGCCGGACTATCTCCCTCTCCTTCTCTCTTGACTGCCGCACGCCATGGGGCGTTGTGCCACATTCTGTGTCTTGTATCCTGCAGCGCGATTTGTCCTGCATATTAAGTTCACTGCGGGATGGACAGTTGTGAGGTTTTTGTCATTTAAATGCCCACGAAATACACACATGTGGCACATGACGCTGACGTTGCAACCCCAAGTTGCAAGAAACATAAACTAAACTTGTCTATCACAAACAGTTAACAGTTTGAGTGGGAAAGTGGAAACAAGACGCATTTATTAATGACTGCTTAAAGTGTTGTTCATTCAGACGGCAAAAGCAGCTTTAATATATTAATATAAAAAAAATATACAACTAGAAATATAAGTAAAAAATAAAAAAATACAAATAATTAAAGAAAAGCAAAGAAAAGTAAAAGCTTAGTTTTGTTTAGAGAGACTATTATTATAATATTACTTTAATATTGTATATATATTTTAAATATAAATAAAATAAATAAGCCACAACTTAATGAACTATATAAATATAAATTAGCACTACTAATGAAATTATGTTCATTTCAAAAACCCCTTGATAACTTTAATAACTTCTGACAACATAAATAATTATAGATTTCCAACAAATTCTCTCCTAGCCAAGCCCACAAGTAACTACCAACGTTTGTGCCCAAAAAAAGTAGGCAATGCCAATTGTTAGCCATTTACTTAGGCAAATTTAAACAAAACACGAAACTAAGACAACGGCAAACACTTATTTGATTTAACATAAAGTGTGGAGCAGTCCTCACTGTCTGCCCTTATAATTTAGTTGCCCCAAGGCGTGGCTTACCTCCAACGTTGCCCCAGTTCTCTTCCCCCTGGTAAGTGGCACTTTGCTTTGTAATTTATGCAGTTGAATGAAAAGCGTTTCTAACAACATTTAATTAAGTTGAGAGGCGGGACGCAGAAGACGTCACAGACAAAAATTCTAAGTTAAACTTACGAATTAAAAACAGCAAAAAAAATTGAAATGGGCGGCAAAGCGTCGTCCCAGCCTGAGGTATGTGGCTCTTCATTTAAATGGCAGCCTCTTCGGCCAAGTCATTTAAAGGCGTTGCTTGCTCGCATGTGGCCCTCCCTCCTGCAGAGTTGAGGCACCTCAGAGCGAGCATTTCAAATACCTGACCCCCCCCGCCTGGTACTGTCCCCCGCCTTCCCTGGGGAAAGTGCGTGAATAAGCAGAGGGCATAAAAAATTGGGTCGTCTTCGTTTGCTTTTAATGTCTTTTGCCTGCCAGTTTGTTGCCTGTTATCAGCGGCAGCATTTTGGGATCTGCACGACGGCCAGAAAGTTCACTGATAACAGCAACAAAAGCCTAGCAAAAAAAGCAGCGTCGCGACGCCAGCAGCGGCAGCGCAGCAACTAATAGCCAACGCATTGGCTCAGCCGCTCTGTAATCTCTGTCAGCAGTATGTAAGTGTATGCATGTGTAAGTGTCTCTGTGTGTGTATGTGTGTGTGTGGGAGTATGTCGCTGTGTAAGTAGGGCTAGAATATGTGGAGCAAGTTGCGCTTTGTGTGTCCATTCGGAAATTCGCTGCCGCTGTCGCTGCCTCTGCTGCCGATGGCGACGACGCGACCTAACGATGTCTGTGTCGGAATTTCGCGGCTTCTGTTTCCATTCATTGTTGTTGTTGTTTTTGTTACGCATGCGCTTTACCAAGCAGAGAGAATGTACCTCTCAGCCAGCTGAGAGCGTGAGATTGTTCCTTTTTCATAGCATTCCCCTTTTGGCAGGCTGCTGTGAAGCTAATGTTAAACCACTGTTAAGAAACTGTTAAGTCTGCAGCTTGCAGATAAAATAAGATAAAGTTGCATTGTTTGTAAATGAAAGTACGTTTCTTTCTATTCTTAAATTTGACTTAACATATTTAATAAATAAATTCAAATATACAATAAAGCTAATAAATAACTTGAATATTTCTCGAAGGCATAAATTAAATTAGGTATAAACAAATCATCTATCATAAATTATTATTTATTGATATATTTACTTCACAAAATATTCAACTACATTTAAACAAGTAATATAAACATTCAGCTAGTTATAGACTTCAGTGTAATTTAACTAACTGAAATTTAAATATACCTATATGGTACACTTTATTATAAATTATTACTATATATTATTATCAGTTGAGAAACTTGACTCTACAATTATTATAGAATCTTTTATTAAAGTTATATCTTTTAAAATATTTGACCAACAAATTTAGATAAGTTTTCTCTAATAATTTAAAATAATAATAATAATAAGATGTACAACAATTTAGCAATAAAATACTCGATTTCATTTGAAAAGAGATCTTCAGAGTGTCGTAGCAGTTCCCCAGCGTCTGCATTAGATACTCATTCTCATTCCACTTTTAATTGTATAGTTGGCATTATAATTAATTTCCTTTAGATATTGGCCCACATATTGCGAGCAGTTAAATTCCTATACAGTTTGAAAAAAAAATTACACAGAATGCCAACTGTTTCAATGCTACACGTTCCGATGCGAGTCGCATCAATAGCAGCAGGAGAAATGCGACCATGGGCTGCTTTTGCTTCAGCTTCAGATTCTACTGCTGCTTCTACTGCTGCTTCTATTGCTGCTTCTAATGCTGCTGGTGCTGCTGCTGCTGCTGCTGCTGCTTCTGCATTGAGGCAACAATTTTACACCCATGCAATATGAAAACAGCAACAACAACAACAACAACAACAGCTTCGGCTCAAAATGCCGATGCGCTACGCAAATTGCAAGCTTCACTAAAATAGTTCGTGGCCCGATTACCACCACAGTGTGTGTGTATGTCTCACATTTTACCATCAACACGTCCCTCGTCTTTCGCCTATAGTCCTTCGTCCGTCGTCCATCGTTCTTCGGCTCTCACCCACTAGCCCAGGTTGTGCACGCTCTCGTTTGCCGAGATTTTGCTCATCGTGTGCAAGTCGCCAATTTGACTCGTACTTTTTGCTGCTGCCGCTGCTGTGGCTGCTTCCTCTGCCGCTGCTGCTGCTGCTGTTGCTGCGACGACAGCGACGACGTTAACGTCGACGTCGGCGTCAAGTGACGACTGACGAGCGACTGTTGGTGCCTGGTGATGTTTTTGGTCCTTTCGCAATGGCTCGTTCAGTCGTCGTTGCGTGTTGTAGGTGGTCTGGTCTACTCTACGCTGCTTCCCCAGTTTTTATTGCTGCTGCTGTTGCTGTTGCTATTGCTACCACTGCTGCTGTTGCTGCTGCTGTTGCCATATCTTCTACCGACGACGACTCCCCCAAACTTCAGTTTCAATTGCCATACGCGACGCGACGCGTTCAGTCTTCGTTTCAGTGCGTTACGTGGTGCAACAAAGTGACGCGTGAAATTTGACTAACAATATTTGTAGGCTTAAAGTTTTTGAGTTCACAGTGTTAGATTGAGTTTCAGTTTGAGTTTTAGTTGAATAGACAAATACCCGGCAATTAACCCCGTTAGCCAAAGACTTGTCTAACTGTATAGCTATGCTAGACTCCTCATCAACGTCATCATAATCAACAAACATCAACTGCCGTCAGGTGTCAAGTGCTGAAGCATGTGTGTCAATTAAAATGTCTCAACTCAGTGAGTTGCGTGCGTGACTGTGTTTAATTTGCCACCACCTACAACACTACACGCACCACACGGCGTATGTGCAACGTGCTCAACAACACAGACAACATAGTACAAGAAACAAATGAGTAAACCTAAACATATCTATAACAAAAGGCAGCAAAAGAACGTTAAAAACAATGCGAATAAAGATCACAAATAAATAGACAAAAATAACTGAATATCTATCCACAAAATGCACACAAAACCAAAAATATTGCGGTAAGTTAAGGCAATTGCACAAATCGTATTGAAATATTGCTTATTAGTTGTCAGTTCAACAAATAAATTTTAGCAGCTGCGGTTTTTCATATTCATCCTCCATGTAAATTGCATTTTAATTAATTACGTTTGCATTTGAATTTTGAATTTGAATTTAGCCCATTTTCCGTTTTATTTTATTATTTTTAGTTTGGATTTTTATACGATTTATTGAATTTATTTTGCAAGCGTGTGAGAATTGTTTAATGATTTGCAAATTTAATTTCGCTTTTTTGCGGCTGTCATTTGGGGTAAGCCACTTCAGAGCTGTGTTGCTAGATCAAAAGCTCACACTCTGCATGTGTGTGTCAGTGTGGTTAAAAGTAACATTGTTGTACGTGAATTATGACTCTTGGCTCTTGGCCCTTTCATCTCTAAATCAGATAATTGCAATAATAATTAAATTCATTGAAGTGCAATTTGGGGGGCTTAGGCAAAACCTGTTAATTAACAAATTGCATAACAATTGCGAATAATTATATTCAGTAGCTGCAAATGTAGTTATAACTAAGCAATAATCTTCAGGCGATCTGCTCTGCTTCTTAGGATAGCTAGAATAATAGGGAAAACAAGACAATTCTTTTTGGATTCTGTTTGCTCTGCTTTAAGATATCTTTAGTAGTATTAACTACTGAATTATAAATTATAGATATTAGTAATTGCTTATTCTATGACTATGCAAGCTTAATAAGTAAGGAGAGCAGTTCTTAATCAATTTGTAGACTGACTGTTTAAAGTGGTGCTCTAAGAGTTGCAATTTATAACTCTAACATTTGAATGGTATTAAATATAAGCAACTAAATCGAAGTACAATTATTAACAATTGTTTATTGTTATTATAAATAAAATTGTATAATAATATTGTCTGACCAGGCTTAAGTATCTAAAACTATGCCCAAAAGAAATTCAAGCAAAGAAGATTATATATAAATATTTATTGCTGTTTTCATATTTATTATTCTATTATTATTATCTAACAAATCTTAATCTATAATCCTTATTAATTTTTTTTATTAAATTATTATTATTATTAAATTATTTATTAGTTAAAATTGAACTTTCTTATAGAATCTTCAGTCACCTGTCTGGCAAATGTACTTAATGTTATATAATGTTTATATATGCCATTGTTTTTTATTTCAGCTGCTAAACTCTTGCTTAGTTCCAGTCCATAAGTATTTCTACTTTATTGTCATCTAAAAACTCGTTACTTTCTGAGAATTGCACTTAGGGCACTTGGAGTATAATGGGGTAGCCAACGTCTGGCAGGTCTCAAGCAGTCAATTGGCAATGCATTTGAATTGCTTTTGGGCCAAGAAAGCTTTACACTTGGCTGCACACGAAACAAATTTCATTAGGCTGCAAATAAATCAGCTTAAGAGGTAGGTAATAAAAATGAGCAGACCCACACCCACACACACACACACGTGTATGACAATACATTACGTATACGCCAGGTGTGATAAATGTGCCAAAGTGCTGAAAGCAAATTCGTACTGTGTGTGCGTTGTTTATGCATATAAATTGTCTAGTCTCATGTTCATCTTGTTGTCTTACTTCCTTCATTCCTTTTGTGTGCTATCTGTAGCAGCTGCCGCTGCTGTCTCTACCCTCAATTTAATTAGAAAAAAATCAACGCCATTAAATATTAGCGCAAAGTAGCAGCAGTTGTAAATGTACAACATTCCATCAGCTCGGGCATTTCCCTCAGCTTGTCTGTCTCCGTGATTGTCAGCCTTGTTGTCATTACATAGAAAATTAGATGGCAGTGAGTCTCTTCAAACGCGTGTGTTGAAATGTAAATAAAACAAAAGCCAAGATACGTTTCAAAAAGCGAAAGCTGATGACAAAACACGCTACACAGAAAGACCGACAGAGAGACAGACAGAAACGCCCTCAAATCTACACGCGTACATTTATACGGAGACGTAAGCATGTATGTAAAATAATAAAAAGCGACATTTACGACATAACATGGCAGCATATTACAGTCGTCAGCAAAATAGAAAGCCAAGTCTCGAGACTGCAGACGAACCAAAGTTGTGTTGAGAATGTGAATGAGAATGTGGCACACGCTGCGTATACGCATTACAATGTTTCTCACTGATTCCCCGACTGGCTGTGTGTGTTGCCATGCAAATGTATACAAAGTAATTATATGCACATGTGTACGTGAGCATCTGTGTCTGTATCTGTGTCTATGTCTGTCTTTTGTTGTACTACAACTCAAATAATTGCGAAAGCAGCGACGGCTGCCTGGCAACTCAGAGCTCGCAACTCGCTACTTCTTTTTTTTAACAAACAACTACAACAACATTGTATCTTATTAACAAAACAACTTTGTATGCTACACACACACACACACACATGCACACAGATTGTTCTGTTGGAATTTACGTTGAGATACTTTTCAACGGCCAACAACAACAACAGCAACGAGAACGAAAACGAGAACTGGCAACATTAAATGACCGAAAAGTTTCCATTTTTATGGCATACGCAATGAATTTTCATTTAATTAGCCAGCGCCTCATCGGCTGCACCCTTAACTTCCATCCCCCACCACACACAAGCCAACTCATCCCTTTGATGGTTAGGCAAATTTCTGAAGCGTCTCACACCAACAACAACAACAACAACGCAAAAAGTAAAGAGTAAAATTATCAAAAAATAAAAAAAAAGAGAATGAGAAAAAACGGAAAAAGGAAACCATTTTGCTTTATTGTTTGCTCTGCGATGATGCGCCCTTTATTGCCAAAAGAGTAGGGGCTGAGAATAGGAGGGCAGGAGGGCAGGCAGATAGGAGGGCAAGAGGGCAGTAGGGAGTCGGGCAAACACTTTCAAATGATTTCATTTTGCGTGAAAAACCGCACACAGGATATGCACAACAAGAAGTAGAAGTTGGCCAAGCCAAAAGCTGACCAATTTGTAACCCCATTTGCCAGTTGCCTCTTCTCGCTTTGACCAGCTCCTTCTAAGCAAACCCGAAAGATAGAAAGAGAGAACCTGCACATCCTGCCAGACATGGAAACCAATTAATTTTAAATTGTCTGAGAGTTGAGCAAACCCGAAAAACCAACAAAACCAAAAAAAAAAAAAAAAAAAAAAAAGAAAACTCTTTGTTGCAATGCCTTGCTCTTCTTTCCTTCCCTCTATTACTCCCTCCCTCACTCCACTCCACTTTCAAATAAGTATATTTAGCCAGGCTCTGTTTGTTGGCCTCGTTTCAAGGCAAGTCCAATTTGTCCAGCATGCGCCGTAGACAAGGTGTTGATAACGAAAGGGTTTTGCCATCTATTTTCGGGCCTAATTGAAGCAAGTTTTCCCCTCCTTCTGCTCCCCCGAGGCCAAAAAAACCACACACAAAAGGTCACCAAAAGTCCAAAAATTCTCAAGAAATATTTGTAAGCCTGGCCAGTTAGCCAGTTGGCCAGTTGGGCAAAACGAAGAGTTTCACCTTTTTTGCTAGCACATTTTCACACATGATTTTTTTATAGGCCAATTTGCACACATTATAAGTTTTCTGGGCAGTTTTCTTTCTGTTGACGTTGTTGTTTGAAAAGTGGTATGCCCCAAAGGTAAACTGTGGCCAAAGTTAACTTGCCACAATTTAGTTCTTTGTTTAGAGCCAACTTTTCTTACGAATTACATTTCGCCACTTCCCAAAGATACAATCAACTTTTGCAGCAGCTTGTCAGCTAACAATCTTTAGTTGAATTGGCTTTTTCTGTGCGATTCTGAGATAGATTATTATAATCAAATAAAATTAAGTAGTAATGAAAATAATAAGTTTAACATTTATCATTTCTTGTATATTCTTCTATATCAAAAGCACAATGAGCGTCAGATGAGGCTATTGCTGATTTTCCTCTATGTTATGGAGAAATATTTTCATAAATATTATAACAGTTTAATGCTTTGTGAAATACTAAAAATATTATTTATATAAATTGTAAGTTGAGTAAATAATATTTTATTAAGCACATATATTTGTTCATATTAATATTAAGTGGAAAACCAATTAAAAATAAATTTAAAAAATAAATTCAAATAAATAATTAAAACAACAGTCTATTATAGTATATTAAACATATTAAATACAATATGATAAATAATAATGTAAATATAATATATAATAGCTATAATTGAAAATAAATTATTTAACTCGTTCAGGAAAATTTTAGTTAATTTCGAATGGTTTAATTGAACACTTCAATAATATACATTAATGCAAAATAAATTCTAATAATATATATTTTATTTTATTATTTAATTTTTTAATAATTTAATAATTAATAAACTATAATTTAATAAAAAATAAACAGAACAATTTCACAAGCATTTACAACCACAATTGGTAGAGAAGTTCATCCAGTAGATAGAACAGAATGGAAGTATGGCTATATTTCGGTTGAGTTGAGCTCAAGGCATCTATAATTCTCTCTGCTGAAGCACAACATAAATACATTTTCTATTATGGTCAAAACAATTTAGAAAACAATCTCTTTAGTGGCAGTGTGAGCTCTGAGTGCTGAAGTGAAGTCCTTAGCAAAAGCCGCCCATCAACTAACATATCCAACTAACTAGTTTAAGGGAAGGAGAAGTGGATGGAGAAGGGGACAGGAAGAGTAACAAGAACATTGGTCGTAAATGACGCCTTATGTGTTTGTGCTTTGGCTGGAAATCCTTTTATGTTATCAACGCTTACGTAGCCCGTAATTATTTGCTACTTTTGGTTGCCTTTTGCTTGCGTAAATTAAAGCTGGCTAAAGTCCAGAGAGACATAGCCAAGGGGGAGGCAGAGTGTGTGGGGCATGGACAGGGGATCAGAGAGGGAGACCGACAATGAGCAAAGCAAACGCTGCAGCAACCGTTAGATGTTGGAAGCCACCCCCTCAGTTACAGCTCGTAACGTATGTTAATACAAACGTTTTGCGTATTCCCACATTCCCCGCGTGTGCCTGTGTGTGTGTGGGTGTATGTGTGTGTGTGGGAGCTGCCAAAGCTGTCCAAAAGCATCCACTTCCTGTTTGTCTAATGTCTTTATATGGGGCAGCCATATATTTTGTGCGGCAGTTGATGCCAAAAAGGACTCGACGAAACAACAACGTGGCCCTTCTCCTTTCCCCGCTCCCCGCTCCCCTCTTACCAACTCTCCCTTCCCCCTCTGCTAACCGCAAGACCATAAAATTAAACTAGTGCATAATTAAACACTCGCAATTAGGCGTAATTTACTTTGTCTGTGTTTATGTGTGCCTGGGTGTGTGTGTGTGTGTGTGTCAAGGGGCTGCTTCAGCGTAACCTCCTCTCTTGCCACTTCTTCTCCCCACTTGCCATCTAACCTCTTGTTGCCTTGTCTCATATTTTCGCAACATTAGTTTTTAATTAAAAATTTTCATCACATATACAAGTCACTAAGTAAGCTGCCTGCCTGCCACTTGCCACTTGCCACTTGCCACTTCTGTCACTCTTTGCCGCTTGCCGCTTGCCCCACAGCTGCAATTTTGTGCGAGTCTTTTAATTGTTCCTTGTGTGCGTTCCATTTAGTTGCCAATGAGGCAGCTTTCTCTCTTTTTGTGGCCCTCTCGATTTGCAATCTTAAGCAAAACTTTGGCCATGCCACAAAGTCGGAAATCTTAGAAAAACTGCGGCAAGTTAAGTTACTTAAGCAGCAACAAAAAGCCGTAGAAACAGTAGCAGCAGCAGAAGACTAAGAACTGAAAATTCATTGTAAACATTGCCAAGTTGTAATAATTAATCCGTAAGATTTGCAAACACACAACTTGCGCATAAATTTTCAACGTCCAAGACGGCGGTTTCATTACTCAAAACAAGACAGAAGGAGAACGTTGTACGGAGAGAGTGAAACAGAGAGAGGAGGAGCAGTTTGCTTTGGCCCCAAAAGCGCTATTGTTGTTACAGGCTTTGGTGGCTTGGTAATTTTTTATGCTGCTGCCAAGTTGCATGCCACAAGAGCAAACAACACAGACAGCAACGATTGCAGCCGCGATAAGACGGCATCCTGGCTTGCAGCACTGCCTTGCCACATCTAATTGTACTTAGGAATCAACCAACTGGCTGACTGACTTACTGACTGACTGCCTTACTGACTGACTGACGGACTGGCAAACTGACATTCATTCCATTAACATTTCGCAATGACTGCAAGTTGAAAGAGTTTCTCCTGCTTGTTGAAGGCGTTTCGGCATTTGCCAAGTCAAATATTTATGTGGTTGGCCAGGATTGCGGATACGGCTGAGAAATCGCTGAGGATTCGCTGTCTCAGCAGCAACGGCAGCAACAGCAGCAATTGCAAGTAAATTAATTAATGAAAATAGTTAGCATAAAAGCAAATCCCAACGGGGAGAGCTTAAGCTAGTGAGAGAACTGACAACAACATCTTAAGGTGGGCTAAGACGCATTTAAGCTGCTTTTCTTGAGATTTTGCAGCTGCCAAATTAAAATAGCAATAGAAAATGGCAAAATAAGAAAAGCATTTGCAGTTGTGCTTCGTATGAAATTTTGCATAGTTGAAAACATAACGCAACAAATTGTTCTATTATTTGCTATAATTAAGCTTTTAATTGACAGCTGACAAGTTGATTATGTGGCTAATTGTTGAAAGAGCCAACTAATTGAAATTAATGAGCCAACTATTTGTGCTGACTGAAGAACACACACACGCACAGAAATGGTCCAGCTGATGAATGAAAATTTGCCAAAGGTTTAAGTTAGTTGTCTTGGTAGTTGGTAAGGAATGCTAAATGAATTGTCATAAATGTTGGAGAAAGATACAAAGAATTAGCATGAGTACTTAACAATATTAAGAGATAAAAGTATATAATGGATTAAAAAAATTAATTGAAAATATTTATTCTTATTTATTTGAATTCTTCTGTTCTATTCTTCTATAATAATTTCGTGCAAATGTATGTAACAGGCAGAAGGAGTCATCTCTGACCCTATAAAGTATATATATTCTTAATCAAAATCAATAGCCGAGTCGATTGAGCCATGTCCGTCCGTCCGTCTGTCCGTCTGTCTGTATGATCGCGTCGATCTCAGCAACTATAAGAGCTAGAGACACCAAATTTGGCATGAAGGTTCCTGTATACCCTCTCCAGACCGAGTTGATGTTAAATTTTCGATACCATCCCCCCCTTTCTGGCAAAATGAAAAAAGAAAAAATTACGACCGCATTTCTCAGAGTAGACTCTTCTAACTTGGCATGTGCGTAAAGAATATCATATTAAAACAGTCCTGAAAGTTTCTTATTATTATTATTTATTATACTCGATAGAAAGAACATCTAAATATATTAAAAATCAATATACCTTTTATCAAATATAAATTCTCCACTATGAAACTAAAAGAAAGGGCAAAGAACGAGCTACTTGTCCAACAGTCAACACTTTTAGCGTTGCCCTTCTAAGTATGCTATACTTTTTGTACATTGTCTCTATATCTGCCATTGACACACGCACACGTTTTTCAATTAAAATAGCAACACAACTACAACAAGAAGCAAAAGAGGCAGAGCAAAAGCAACAACAAGAAGAACAACAACAATAATAATAATAAATTTACTAAAGGGCAAAAGCAAAAGTATGTTCGGGTCACCATTAGAGCCATCTATCACAGTGTGCGCTTATCAGGATTGCCACAACGAGTCAAAGCCACGCCCCGTCTGCCCAGCTGTGCCATCTACCCACTGCTCTTATGCCGTGAACGGCTCTAACAATTTACCGCATTTCACATTTATTTTCGTGTTATAATCAAATATATTTTTGTGGCTCAGAGCCAAACCTAAGGAATGTAAATATTGGCATAAACATTTAAAAGGCAACCAGACTCAACTAACATGACCAGTAGAGGCAACAGCAATGGGAGAAGAGGCAGCAGCAACTGCTGCCCAGTCAGACACGAACATCGTCAATGTAAAAAGTAGCCTTAAAACAGGATTTGTTGGCTGTCCGTGTCGAGCATATTGAACACACCCAACAAAAAAAGAAAAGAAACCAAAAGAAAAACAACAAAAAAGATCCGAAACTGTAACGAATTTATAAGCATCAGCGAGCCCCTCGCTAATAATCAAGCAGGCGCCCCCCAATGACCAATCCAGCCTACGGCACTTTGACCTGGGCCAGACTCACCTGCCCTTATATACCAGGAATCAACGAGGCCGGCCAGTGACAGAAGAAGCAGAATGAAAGCAGGGGAAATTCAAACCTAATTTTTCGCATTTTCTGTTTTTTTTTTTTTGCTGTTTTTTGTTTTTAACCTTTACAAAATGTCGTACAGGCTGTCGCTTTAGGCCAAAACTCGAAACGGGACAGTCGGGCCAAGGCTTAGGGGTCACTTAGGGTTGGCCAGCTGGCAATGGCAGTGGGGTAGCTTTGAAGAGTGGGAGAGATGAAGAGCAGAGTTTTCCCATAATAAATCACATAAATATGCAACGCGAAAGCTGAACGAAAATGGAAAAATATTTGGCTAAGCAGCGACTGACATGGATTTGTGCCATGGATTTCACGTTGATGCCACAGGCAATGTGGCAGTGTGGCTGTGTGGCTGTGGTAACATCAGGAGGCAAATCTCCTCTAACCAAAATCCATATCGCCTGGCATGGAACGTGTTCAGCTGCCGGCTGCTGGCTCAAAACAGGATTAGCTTTTAATGCTTTTCGGTTATGTTATTTACAAATGGCTTTTCAAATGATTGCCATATCTCTCTCACGCTATCTCGTCTTCTTTGTCTCTCTTTCTCTTTCCCTATGTCTATATATCTCTCTCCATCTGTCTCTCAACTATCTTTCATCCGCTTTGCAGGTAGCTACAATTTAATATCTTTGCGAAGTAGTTGCCATTAATCAAATCTGTTTAGTTAGTTGGTCAGTTGTTTGCTCTGCTTTTTGCTTTGGACTTTGGACTTTGGGCTGTTGCTGTCATTTCATTTGATTTGTTAATACGAGTATGCACAACAATTTCATTCTAACAATAACTTTATAACTTGAGCTGGGTTTGACAGTTATGATTGTATTAAACTATGTTTTCTGCTGGCAAACTAAATACTAATGAGCAAGCATTCCTCTACATTACAACATACTTCTCTTCTCTTTAGTTTCCCATTATCATTGTCAACTGATTCCTCTATACTTATGAGTCTACGTTCTATCTTGTCAGAGTAGAGACTTTAGAGATTTATACGTTCTGCTAACATATTTATTGAAGTTCTATAAAATTTCCGCTTTAAATATTCTTTTAGCTTCAGTTTTCACTATTGCGTTTCTGCTTTTTCTAATTATGCAAAAATTTGGTTCAAAGTCCAACTTATATATATTCCTCTGACCTTTCCTCATTAAGCAAACATTTTAATCCCCTATCCTTCTAGTTTACCTACCTCAGCAACCTTCTTCTAGCTCTCAACACATTCGCTTTAAATTCAAACGTATCTTTTGTGTATAATTGTGTCGCAATTGCTCGTCACATTACCTCTATATATAGACAGAGATGAGAGAGATATAATAATTCTCTGCTGGCATTTGAAACGTGCTCGAAACGCGTTCTGCTGACATCTCCAGCCCTCTGTCCTCTGCCCTTTATGCTCTTCCTCTCCATCTGTTACCTCCTTGTCCAGATCTCACATAGAGAGTTGCAATGGTATTTATGTAAAATGCCATCGGGCTGTGCTCTGTTGCCATTGCCATTCCGTTGATGTCTTCATATATGACTGACTGACTGACTGTTTGTCTGTCTGTCTGTCTGTCTGTCTGCTAGTCTGTCTGCTTGTCTTTCTGGCCTGGCCATGTTGCATTCTGGCAACGCTTCAGTTGTCAGTCAAGCGCTCAACGCGACATAGCACAAGATTCATAATTGTCGCACACAAAAATGCATGGCATTGCATTGCTTTCACTGTAATTGTTGTTATTGCTGTGTCATACACATGCCCACACACATAGACATACACATACAGACTCACTTACAGTGTGATTCCCTTGGTAAAACCCATTTTCATTCACGTTGCCATTCGCCATAACTTTAATACATTGTAATTATGTCAACTCGTTGTTGTCGTCGTCAACGTGAGTCTCACTCTCTCTCTCTCACTCTCACTCTCTCTGCTTTCGTCTCGCTCTATATCTCACTCTCTCAATCTCTTTGCCAGACTGATATGTGTTTACTATAGTTTGCTTCATCAGCAGCAACAGAAACAGCAACAGCCACATCACGTTACGTATACGCAATTTATACAATTCACAATCTGTGCCCCAGCAGCAACACTCGCCTCACTTAACGGCTTAATATATTGTTACGGCAGCTGGCATTGCATAATAAACCCCTTCCCACAACACACACACACACACATGAGCAGATATATAAAGAAATCAGAATAAAGCTGAAGGCAAAACCAATTCAATGCTGCATACTTTTGTTCGCTTCCACAAAAACACACACACACGCCCAGATAAATTTTCACCCAAAGAGTGATATATTTATTAAAGTTATCTGTTGCCTAAGTGTGTGCGTGTGTGTCAGTATGTGTGTGTATTAGTAGTCAGTAATTTAATTACAAACTTTATACCATTAATTTAAAAACTTTGCCCAAACTGCGCGCAGCTGCAAAAGCGGTCGACACTTGCCATGTGCCACATAGGACGACAGGACAAACCAGAATCTAGGATAGGTAACGACCACATAACGGCCCAGCTGTCAGTTGCAACTGCATAAAGTGTTTGGGCGTGGCAGCCTCCTTTTCTAGTTTATGCAACATGCGTGCAACATATTGAAAAAGGCAACGCGTCGACTTTTCAGCCATTTATCAAGCAGCTGCAACAACTGCGTTGCAACTTTCGTAATTAGATGAAGTGGACACAAGTTACGTGTGTATTTGTCTGTGTGTGTGTGTGTTTTTTTTTTTTTTTTTTTTTTTAATTCAGTTTATATTTTCTTAACCATTAAAATTTTACCTATCAACTAGCATAACAAAACACCTACCAAGTAAATTAATATAGAATATAGTTTATAAACATAGACTTAACCAAATTAGCTGGTAGTGCTTTGGTGGGGAGAAGGAATAGCCAGCCCCTGCGGGACTAACGCTAATCAATGCATCGCAGGGACAATGGCTACGCCTACTCCAATATTCTCCGGGACCTCTCTACTCTTCGCAGCTCAAGCATTGCATAAGCTGCGAAGCTGCAGGCTGCATTCCAAGCTCGATTTGATGTACACATCAGGAGTGCGAAATTCTCCGCCGTGATAGCCTGCCCGGCCGCATTTGCAAGGCCTAGCCTCTGTTCGGCAAACCGTCCACATTGCGAAATAATGTGTTCAGCATCCTCGACAGTACTGCCGCCACACCAGGTGCAGAAAGGAGACGGTTCATGGCCGAACCTGTGCAGGTACTGCCTGAAGCAGCCGTGCCCGCTCAAAAGCTGCGTTACGTGGAAATTCACACTTCCGTGGCTCCTTCCAACCCAGCGCCTTATGTCTGGTATAAGACGGTGGGTCCAGCGTCCCTTAGTAGATGTATCCCATCTAGCTTGCCAGGTTGCGAGGCTCGCTTCTCTGGCCACAAGGCGCGCCCTCCTTCTTGATTGTCCGGATCTGGTGGCAGCATCAACGGCTTTTTCCTCAGCGGCTCTCAGGTCGATCGGAATCATGCCCGCAATGACCAGGGCGGCTTCATCCGACACCGTTCGGAATGCACTGCATACCCGTAGCGCACAGAGGCGATATGTTGACTGTAGCGGTCTGGCGTAGCTCCTCACTTTCATAGCATCCGCCCAGATGGGCGCTGCATATAGCATGACTGAGCATACGACGCTCATCAGCAGTATCCTTCTCTCCTGCTTGGGTCCGCGCGTGTTCAGCATTATGCGGGTTAGCGCGCCGCACGAGCGGGCCGCCTTTACCTGCACCGCTGCCAGGTGCTCTCGGTAGCTAAGCCGTGTATCGATGGTAACACCTAGGTACCGAATCGCGCGACTGGAGGTTACAATGCTGTCACCAATCCTGATGCGCGCCGTCTCGACCGTCTTCCGGCTGCTGACGAGCACCGCCTCCGTTTTATGGGTTGCCAACTCGAGCCCAACTGAGCGGAGCCACTGCATCACCATCGTAGCTGCCGCGCTGCAAATGCGTTCAGCCTCGCAGAGGTGCTTGGCAACAACCACAAGTGCCACGTCGTCCGCGTATCCTATGGTTTGGCAACCTTCAGGGAGCGCCAGCCGTAGGATTCCGTCGTACATCACGTTCCATAAGAGGGGCCCCAGTACTGAGCCTTGGGGCACACCAGCCTTGATGTTATGCGTCGCGGTGCCCTCCGAGGTGGAATAACGCAATTGCCTGCTGCCAAAATAATCCTTCACCAGGGCGTAGAGATACGACGGGATCCCAAAAGCTTGAAGCGCATCGAGGATGCTCACCCAGTCGGCCGTGTTAAACGCGTTTCTTACGTCAAGAGTAGCAATGAGGCAATATTGCTTAGCGCCACCTTTCCATCTGGCGCCCTCCTTTGCCTTTGAGGCGATCTCCGTCACCTTTCGAATGGCGTCAGTGGTGGAAAGTGACCGTCTGAAGCCAAACTGGTGAGGCGAAAGTCCACCGTTGCTGCTGATCGCTGAATCCAGTCTGTTACAAACGAGACGCTCGAGCACCTTACCCAAGGAGTCGATCAGGCAGATCGGTCGGTACGCTGAGGCGTCGTCAGCTGGTTTGCCAGGCTTTGGTATCAAAACCAGCTTCTGGATCTTCCATCTATCCGGAAAGGAGCCTTCTCGGAGACATTGCGTGAAAGCATCCGCGAAGATCTCAGGCCTCAGCGATATCGCCAATTTGACCGCGCTGTTCGGAATCGCGTCCGGGCCAGGAGCTTTACCAGGCTTCATTTTCTGGGCCACCGAGATGACTTCGCCCATCGTGACAGCCTGAACTTCAAACGGCGCAATTGCATAACGGTCGCGCAGCACACCTTCTCTGGTCTCAAGACCGAACTCTCGATGAGGGAACAGTTTTTCCACGATCTCCTTAAGGCGCGTGGGGTCGTCTGGGGTATCCTGCCTGTTTGCATAGATACGTTTGACTACCGTCTTGTATGCCTTGCCCCAAGGGTCATGTTCAGCGGAGTCGCAGAGTTCAAGGAAACACTGACGCTTACTGGCACGGATTGCGGTTTTTAAAGCCCTTCTTGCTTCCCTGAGCTGGATTTGCAGAATTTCCAAGTTTTCCCTGTGCCTTCTTCTTGCGCGTTGATATTGCCGTCTAGCAGCCAGGCAGCTCCTACGCGATTCGGCAATCTCCTCGTTCCACCAGTACGTTGGGCTGTGGTGTCTTCTGTATCGCTTACTAGCCACCATACTAGCATCGCATGCCCGCTTAAGCTGTAGTGCCAATTGATCTGCCCTGTTCCTAGCCGATCCTGAAACCGCCAGCTCGCTCATGCAGTTCGCAAATATTTGCGCATTCAATGAGCTCTCTTTGTACACCAAACCGCTGGCCTCGCGGTTCCGGGCTCGTCTGCTTGGTGGTCCAATAGTGAACAGGATGGGCTCGTGGTCACTCCCGGTGTAGTGGTCTCCTATATGCCATTCTGCGGAGTTAAACAGGCAGCTGCTGACGAACGTAAGGTCAATGACCGACCCTACACCGCCGCGACTGAATGTGTGACGGCTTCCTCGGTTTAAAAGGGCTAAATCCAAAGCCGCGAATGCTTCCAGCAGACACCGGCCTCTGGCATTGGTTAGCGTGCTACCCCACTCCAGAGCCCATGCGTTAAAGTCTCCAGCTATGATGGCCGGACTATGGCCGCGGACGTCGATCGCAATCTCGTCCAGAGCACTGCTGAAGTCATCATAGCTCAGACTCGGCGGGAGGTAGCAGCTATACAACCAGTAATCCCCCAGTCTAGCACGTACGTGGTGTATTCCACTCGAAGGTGACGAGAGCTGCGCAGAGTTTGCCCCACACTTCCAGATAGCTGCTTTGCCAGAGGTGCTCCAGCACCACCTTCCACTGGACTTACGCCTGTATGGTTCGCTAACGAACGCTACGTCTACGCCCAGTTCCCGCACAGAATGCGTAAGCAGATCATGGGCAGCCTCGCAGTGGTTAATATTCAGCTGCAGGAAGCTAATCATGTCGATTATACGCTGGTCCACCTTTAATTGCTGCGGCTGGGCAATGCTGGCTTCCGGCTATGTGGCTTGCCTGAGTTCCTCTTGCTGCACAAATGAAACATTTGGCCAAGTTGGTGCAACCACTGGCCTTGTGTCCACTGGTACCGCACTTAAGGCACCAACCGCTCCTGTCGACTGGAGACTGGCACTTAGCCGCAATGTGGCCGAACTCCAGGCATCTGAAGCACCTGGTTGGCACATTTCTTGGCACTATCCTGCACACTGACCACGCAATCTTCACCTTTCCGGCTTGGATAGCTTTATCAGCCTCAGCTAGTGGCAGACTGATAACTGCTCTCTGGGTACCACCGAAAGCTGGGCGCAGCCTTTTTATAGCGTTGGCTCTCAGCTCTACGTCGAGCTGCGACTTGAAAGCCCTTGAAAGATCCTCTGCAGAGGTCATCTCGTCCAGGTCTCTCACCTCGATCGACGCTTCCTGTGTCAGTGCACGCATCACTAAACTGCCACCCAGTGCTTGGCCAATATCCTCCCTCAGTTGGCACAGATTTTCCGCCATTGGCGTTTTAAGCTCCAAGAGGAGGTCGCCCTTTGCCGTCTTTCTAACTTTCCGGACCTTCTCGCCAACATCGTGCAGTCTCTCATTGTCACTACGAGTGACCATCCTCAGGATTTCGCTGTACGACAGGTCGCCATTAGCCTCTATCAGTATAGCATCTGGGCGAGGCTTCGCCAGTCGCCTACTAACGGGATTGACTACCTTTGAGCGCTTGCTTGCGGTCTGGCGGCTTTTCACAAGCGTCCAGTTATCCTGATTTTCTCGGTCTGCTTGCAGCGGTGCTGCTACGCCTTCTTCCTTTGAGGACGGGTCCTGGCGTCTGAGCTTCTTTGAAGGCGTTTTGCGTGGCTCCGGTAGTGAGTCTCGGTGTCTCTTCGGCGTGTTTACAGCACCATTTGGGTGATCAATAACTTTGGCATGCCTCTGGTATAGCGATGGCGTGGTTTGCACGTCTATTGATGCTAGGGCTGGACTGCAGAAGCTGGCTAAAGTCTTCTGGAGCTCAATAATCCTCGCTAGCTCCTCCCTCATAAGTGCATTTATGTGACGCTGGCCACCAAACAGCACTGAGAGCCCTTCGAGTGCAAGACCCATGGACTTAAGGGTACCGTTGAACGTCTCGATGCTTTCCTCCGGATCGTTTCCAGATGATTGCCTGCTCATACTTGGCTGATGCAGCTCAGCCGCTTGTGGGGGTGGTGTACGCTGCACCATGGGGCGTCTTTGAAACACTTGCGCTGGATCCTCCATCATCGTACAACTGACTCCTAGTACAGTCCCTCGTTGGCCAGAGGTTTCCCTCGGCTTTTGACCGGTGAGGGTTATACCGCCCCGAATCGGTCTCCAGAGCCCCTTAATGTGAGCACCGCCTCAGCGGAAGGGGTTGGAAATTGGTCAGTTCCGGGACCTTTAACTCTTTTATTCTGCACTCGGGATCAGTATATGTACGGGTCGACCTGGGCGTATGCAACGATTCCAGAAACTGGTAGCTCCTTATGGTATGCAAAGAGATTTTTGCACTGCTTGTTGCTCTGCTATCTGCACTGCTTGTTGCTCTGCTTTCTGCACTGCCTCCTCTTAGCTCGAAGTCGGCTTAATGTGGCTCCAAAGCAGCCCTGAACAGACAAATAGCTGGGCCGCTGGGCAACTCTACTATCAGCTGTTTTAATTGCAATAATATTGCAACTCACCGCAAGCCAGAGGAATCGGCGGGAACTCACAACCGAGTTAGCAGAAGCACAAAAACAAATACTAAAACAAATACTTGGGACCGCTTGCCTCACCTCCCTCGCCACTCGCAGGCTCTAGGCGATTCTGCGAACTCGAACTCCTCAGAACCGGACCAGAACCTCCGTCGACTCTGCCAGGTGAGCGCTCCGGTCTGCAGGTAGAAACCCAGTAACACTTTGCTTAAATAATTGCAGGATGGAGATGTTAAATTCAACCTCTCCTCTGGACGATTTCAGAAACGCGTCCGTTCTCCCACAATTCACTTCACTGTGTGAAGTGTGTGTGTGTGTGTGTGTGTGTGTGTCTGTGGCAGCTGCGGTATGTAATGTTGCACGCTCTATAGCACATGGCAAATAATAAAAAATATTAAAAGTGCCTTCACTTTACATAATGAATGTGTTAGCAATTCAAAGCTTCATTTTAAAGTTGATTTATAGAGCAACAAGATAAGTGTGACTTTATGGCTCTCAAATATTGTTTAATTTTAATATAATGTGTCTGGGGTCAATCGGACTTAAACTATTATTTATACAGGCTTAAAGGGAAGCCTTAAACAAATTATGGTTATAATTTAAAAAATTATTAATATATTTATTTATTTATTTAAAAATAAAATAATTTTAAATATATAATATATAAAATAAATAAATTCAGAATAACTTTTGAAATTTTGTAAGCTAACAAACACTTATATATTTAAATATATAAATTTTATTAATCTGCATTTAGTCTTCACTATAATTATTATCGAACTCTCTTCGGTGGTTTGCTCTATTATTTTTAAAGACATAAATATTGAATTTAATTCAAGAAGTATCTTGAAAGGGACATTGTAGTCTGTCCTTTGATTGCCTCCAAAAGTATCTTTTTATTTTATTTTTAAATTTATTTATCATATTTACAGTACAATTTTATAGAATTATAAACTTATTCAAAAATCGCCTGGATATTTTTCATTTTTATTAACCCGCAAAAAGTATATTTCATTGAATTAAATACAAAATTCAACACATAAATACTGTGATTTAAATTTATAGCTTAAGCAATTTTATAGTCATGCATAAAGAATACTTAAAAATAATTGAAAATAACATAGAAATATGCTCAAGTGCAATTTTTCATGAGGCAGATGCACCAACATTTAGATGCATTTTTCATAATTCATGACAAGCGCTGCGAAAACCCAAAACGAATGTCAGCTTAAAAGAAGCCAACGAAATGCCGTAAAATATGCAATGTCAACAGGCAAAAGTTACAACAACAGCAACAACAATACTAGGGAAAGGGAAAAGTGTAAGAAAAGCAAAAGACAGCTCACATTAAATGACAAGCGCTGTGAAAAGCTGCCACTGGGAGTGCATTTTCTTCTTATCAAGCGAGCCAAAGCGCAACAGCAGCAGTTGCAGCAGCAGCAGTAGCTGCAGCAGGTGGAAAGTTGTAGTTGTGGCAACAGCATCCATCAGAAGGCAGCAACAGCAGCAGTTCACCTGAGCGCACAATATTAATGGAGTCACTCTCTCTCTCTCTCTCTATTTTCCGCTCTCCTGGCAATAATCTATTTTTTTCCGCTAGCATTTTCTCATTTTCATCTTTCGGTTTATCTTTATTTTTGGAATAAGTAAATGTGCAAATATATAGAGTATTAAAGCTGCACATTTTTTTTTTTTGATCCTAAGCAAATTTCATTAGAAGTTCAGCCAGGCACTCAGCTTGATGAAGTTGCCACTCAGTCAGTGAGTCTCTCGCTGAGATGAGATCGCATCGTCTGGTTCCATAATTCCTGCCAATTGCATTTGCTTGGCGGGTCTTATCTGGTTCCCTATTCCTTTCTATTCTACTTTGCTCTATCTTATTGCTTTGCTTATCATCGACATCGACATCGACAGTGGCATCGACATGGGCATCGGCATCGGCATTGGCGCTTGTAATAAATCAGCTCGTCGCTTCACTCACTTCCTGTCGTTTCATTTTTCTTTCTGCTTCATTCTGCAGCTGCCGCTGTCTGTTGCAAGTTAACCTTTCACACACATACAGTCTAATATCGCTGTAGCATCATCTTGTCAATGCCTTGGTCTGGGCTCAGAGCTTAGTCTCCTGTGCTATATTTTCGACACATCATTTTCAATGTTGAGGTGTCGAGAGCAAAACGCGCGCACACAAAAAGAATTTCCATTATTTTTCCACCATCATTGATAGAGGTTTCCCCTTGCTCCAACATATTCGCATTTGACGTGTAAAATATCATCAAGTAAAGTAGATAGCATAGTCTAAAGCCAGGCAGGCAGGCAGGCCAGGAAGACAGGCCGGGCAGGCAGGCAGGAAGGCAGGCAGGCAGGCCAGGAACACAGCTCAAGAGTTAGCTCGAAACCTTTTGATAATGTGTCAAGTTTGCTTGTAGACTTTGCCAGCGACTCTTGACTTCCCTTGACAACTTCAGCAACTGATTAGCCCGGCAAACTTTTGTTGTTGCCAGCCTTCAACTTGTAACAGTCAATTATAAAGGAAACTGTAGAAAGAGCAATAACTCAACTTTCAGCAGACGCTTATCAGATATTGCATAGTTATCAAATTCTCTATTAAAATATTATTATAATTTTATTGAAGTATGTGAATGAGCCATTAAATGTTATAGCAAGTAGAACTGCTGCAAATTTGTATCACAGTTGCATAATAAACCGAAAAGTTATTTAGAATTTTTGGCAAAATTCTACTTTCCATTATATAATTAATTTAAATTAATTAATAGATTTGCTAAAATAGTTATTACACTTGGGAGGAATAAGACAAATGAGTATTCATTGCTAAGTTAAATGTGTAAATGGGCAAGTATTTATCATGCTCAGTTTGCATTTACAATTTGCATAACACATTATAAATCTGCACAGCTGTAATAATAATAATAATAACAACAACTTGCTCCGAGATTTACCTACAAAAGATGGAGAGAGAGATAGAAAGAGCGGGACAACGATAGAGAGTGGTAGAAGAGAAGTAAAGTTTTTGATCATTGAAGCAATTTAATTTTGTGGTTAGTACATAAATTTAATTTCAGATAAACATAAATGTATGCAGGCAATCTAAGAGTATGTGTATGCAACTGTGCGAGTGTGCATTGTATTTGTATTGCACATGTATGTATTTGTGCATTAACATAATCGCATAATGCATGAGCCTACATCAGATGTAATGAAATGCTTTCAGCTCAATTATGCTGAGGAAATGTGAAAATCAAAATGCAAATCAATTAATGGAATTAATGGAAATGCTCTGTTTATTAATAACTATCCAAGTGTGTATGTGTGTGTGTGTGTGCGCGTTATCAATATCACACACACGTGCACACACATAACCTGAAAGGAAACTAATTAAGAGCAGCAACAGCAAAATCTAATTAACGTATCTTTCTAACCACATTTACGTGCAAAACAACAGACAATAGACATTGCTCAGCAACTCATAATAAGTTTAGCACAAATCTGGCCAAAGCTGTGGCCAAACCCGACCACAGGCAGTGTCTGATAAACTGGTATTGGTTTTCCACTTGAAAATCAATCAGATGCAAGTTTTATAAATGCTGATGCCTCAACTCGTGTTGCATTTTGTATGCCTGTCAACTTGGCCCCTTCCTTACCCCACATCCTCCTCTTGCTGGAACAGTGTGCTGTGTGGTCGGATCTGTGTCTGGTCGTTTATTTAACACTGATTGCCAATGTACACAGAGATTTGGCAACGATGAGTTTTACTGGGGAGAAATTCTCAAACGTTTCAACTTACAGACACAGTGAGACTCGAAGTCTCTCGACTATTTGTGAGCCTGAGGTTGCTAAGTAAACTTCGAACTCTGAACTCTCACTCGGCTCGCAGTGTAATCAATGCCACATACACATAAGTGTCATCTCTCGTTGACTATCTCTCTCTCTCTCTCTTACTCTCACTGCCAAAAATGTTGAAGTACTTTTGACCAAACCAAATCTACTTAAGTTTCATCTCTGGATATCGATGTACGAACTGAGTTTGGTTTTGCTTTGATTTGACCAGCTTTGTGCAAATCTCTGTCATAATATCGTATCCCTAGGCAAATGCATCAATAAGTGTTCGTTAGCAGAAGGTATCAAGTCTAGTTTAGACTCTATTGTTGAAAATCCATAGATAACACGTCGTATACTTAATCCGTTATAAGCCAAATTTATGGCATTAATTCAGAATGATTTGTTTTAATGGCAAAATTTCAGTGTTTATGGAAATGATAGCAATTTAATTAAATTTTAATAAACTAATTTAATATATGCGCACAGATCCAAGCTGCGAGCGCTAGATGACGCTTTTGATGCTTTGTAGTGAATCAATTTGAATAACTCTTGTGAATTTGATTAAATTCTTTAGAGAATATTACTTATATAATGTATATTATACATTAATCTAATTCTTTCCTCGTTCTTCATATTCTAAGCATTTACACAAATTAATGCAGCTCAATATTGCAATATACAATTAAAAAATAACAAACAAACATTTGTTTTATCAAATGTCTAATCAACAAAACGTTTGCAAACAATTTCAGATTGACCGAAAACAATAATAGAACTTAATAGATTTGTCGGTAATCAAATTGATATCAAATTAATGCAACAAAAACATTGTCGCACACAAATACCAATTAAAATTGCTAACAATAATATTGCAATAATAAAAACAAGCAATGAAATGCAACATTTTTTGGCAAATTAATTACGGTAATTTATTGGCCAGGTAGAAGTAAATTGCAAAGCATTTGAAAGCAATATAAAAATATAAACGAGTGGGGAAAATAAATAAAAACATGTTTAAATGCTTATAAAGAGGTATAAATTACAGCTGATTTCATTTGCCATTAGCCAGGGGCAGGCAAATGGGGGGAAGAGTCGAACAATAATGCCAAAGTAGAATGCAGTAAAGTGTGGTATAATTTATGGCGTTCAACCGACAATTTCCTGTTGTCAACACACAGGGGAATGAAACGAAAGCAGGCAGAGAGAGTGAGAGAGAGGGAGCCTTATGGTTTAGTCGTACGTGAAAGGATAAAATTCAATACATTGTAATAGTAAATACTCTGCTTAATATAAATTGAAGAGGGTATATAACTTTGACTATTATTACTTAAATCAATAATAAATGAAATTTTAATTGAGCTTATTGAAGATATATTGCGCAGAGAATAATGTTATTTATTTATAAAACATGGAGTGACTTTCATTTATTTCATTTTAGAACTAGAGCTATAGATGCATAAATTTAATACACATTTGTATACTGCTTCTCTTAGTAAGCTATACATTTCTCTTTGCTTTATCATTAAACTAAATATACAACAATTTAGATTCCCTTTTCATTTGTCAAACATTTTGCAAAAAGTCAGTGAAAGCTGCTTCAACTCAAACTTTTCCATCGCCTTTTGCAACGATAAATACCTTTAAAAACTTATAAAAATACTTTGCTGAGAACTCAGCTGGCTGAGGACTCTGCTTGCTATTAAATTGAAACCCTTGATAAAATGCAAAAGCAACAACGAATGGTTAAAGGTAAAGCAAAAAAAAATGACTTTTCGATCAACTTGAGCAGGGTTCGCTTCAGAGTCTTTGGGTCTTTGGCAGCTGAGAGTCAAGGATTCAAATTGCAAGCAGGCGAGGGCAACAACTGAGGTATAAATACATCATTTTGCCAAAGAGTGTCAATTTAATTCGTTCGCTTATAAGGGTTGCTCACGTTGATGGGTCTAAATGAGAGGGGAGTTATGTCAAATGTGTTAATTTTAAGCTTCAGCAGATTTCTCGAGTTGTAATCAGCTCAAGATTATTAATAACTGATAGCAAGTGGAAGGTAAACAGTAAAAGCCTGACTTCAAGTTGTTACATCACTTTGGTATATGCTTAGAATGCACTTTGAACAAGAAATGCAATCAGACTCAATCTCTCTATGGCACTCTGTGAGGCTGCTCTAATGCTGCTCTGTTGATGCTCTGATCCATTTCCATCAATAGCTATGCAATAGCGCAAATTGTTTACCTTTTTTTTGCTATTGCCACAACCACAACTACTTGCATTCGATATATACCCCTCTATCAAACCTCTATCCACTCATTTTTCATTCCCTTTTTGCGCTGGCTTTCAGTATGCTCGCATTCATGAGGCCAATTATTATGCAAATGGCAAACTACTTCGACTCGTACTTCGACTTCAATCCTAAAATGCAGACATAGAAGCAAATTTAAAATAGCAGCAGGCAAAAGCAACAACTAAGCACTTTTATTATGCATAATGCTGGACTACAGAATACCCTCTACCAGAGAGCAGCTTGTTTAAACTTCAACTTGACTTTTTTGCATTTAGCATACCCTTTATTATAATATTATTGAGTCTAGGGTATAAGCAGCCAAAGCGTATGAAATGTGCACCTCGACCATGCACAGACCGCACTAAATCAATATATGCTTTGGTCCTGCAGCTGCTGCTGCTCCTGGTGTTAGTCCTGGTCTGGTCTGGACCTGGACACAAATCAACATTTGACTTTTGCCTAAATTGCAAGTAGCAACAAAATGGAGGCAACACAAAACAAAAAAAAAAACAGAAGTAGAAAAAGTCATTTTCTCGCTTTCGCTTGCAGGTGCAATGCGGCCACGCCCACTGTCCACTGTTGATTATGCGCCCAACGTTGCAACTTCTGCTGCTGTTGCTGTTTGTGTTGTTGATGCGTTTCGCTTTCCCTTTGGGAGGGGAGAGTTCTCTTCGGTTTCTTTCCACCTGCTTTGTTGTTGTTATTTACTCATTTCCTTGACAGGACTTTGGACTAGAATTCATTCCCATTGGCATTGGGATTCTTCATTACGCTGCAAATTACATTTGGCCGCTTCGATTTGCATTTCATCTTTGAATTTACCAGTTGATTGCCAATCAAAAAATAATATAAAAAAGTGATGGAAAGACTTTTTACATCAGTTGATCCTTAAAGATGCCAGATTTCAGATTCCCGCTGCCAGATTGGTCTAAGCTGCTTGTTGCACAAGTAGTTTTGTGTATTTGTTTTTCTTCTCATTTTTGTTTTGGTCGGAAACACCTGAATCCAGTTGGCAATCTGTGGCAAAAAGCCGTTGCAAATCGAGCTCAATCGAATGGTGCAACAAACAAAAACAAGGAAATGGACATTGTATGCTCAACTTTGTTTCCGCTGCGACTGAAACTCGATGCGTAGCCTTTGCCTCAGTTTGTGTCGCCTATTTTTTTTTGTTTTGCCAGCACCACAAGGCAACAACAATGTGTTTGTGTGTGTGTGTGTGTGTGTGTGTGTGTTTTTGTGTCTCTATGTGTGCAGAGTGTTGTTGCAAATGCAAATTTGTTCAAAGTTTATTGAGTGCACGTGACGGCAAACAAAAGTGCAAAGTTCCTTTTGTCCTTGCATCCTCGAGGACGATTATTTTCTTGTTTTTCACTTTTATTTTGCTTCCTTTCCTTTTATATTTTTTTAGTCAGCCCATAATTCTCATTGTTGCCTGCTTCTATTTTTCCTCATAGTCGACTCTTGGCAAGTCCTGTGTTGCTTTTTTTTTGGCTTTAAAGGTTACGCGCCTACAAATTTTGACTTGCAAATTTGCAGTTTGCATGTTCAAACATTTAAACAAAAGCTGAAAGTGGTACTTCGCCATTAAAAGAGCAAAGCCATGAAAAAATCGAATGAAATATTTATGAAATTCATTAATTGCAGAGTGGAAAAAAATACAATGATAAATTGCAATTATTTCACTCAATTAAGAACGATTGCGGTCTTAACGATTGTTAAAATATTTTAATTGCTTTTAAAACAATATTTTGCATTTACCTAGATCAAATATTCCAGCTCTGTATGGCTTTAATTTGTCTTAAATGTAATTATAAATCTGATAAGCAAATTATTTAACTTGGCAGATGTTTTTATGCGCTTAAAAGTCTCCGAATTCTTTTGGTATTTGCTGTATTTTACTGAAGATACAGCATTTAAAAACAAATTATTTTTATATTATTATATAAATAAATAAATATATTTAATTTTATTTATCGCTTTATGTTTATTACAATTAATTAAAAGATTTTATTTTCAGCAGAATTTAAGCTAATAAAATAATATTTCTATTTATTCTAATTGTAATTAATTATATTTATTTAAAGAAGTTAAAAATTAGTGATTAATTAAATCACACATTAGTCAGTTTTATACACTTTTTTTCATTCGTTATCATGCCGCAACATTTAAATGCAATTGGACTAGAAACACATAACTAAATTTAATCTATATTTTTGCATCGTTGCAGATATCGCAAAGCAGAGACCAATACTGACCAAACAAAATACCGAAAGCCAAAGCGAAAAAGTTGAAAATCAATAAAATGGTAAGTACTTGCCAGGAATTTCAGTCAGCATATCTCTTTGCCCTCTACCGCCACCGGTAACTTGCTGTACTGCCAGACCGACCCTTATCTCGATTTTAGTTCTTTTGCGCAAACATTTTAAGTGCAGAGCTGTGGATACTTTTGGCAATGCTTATTGCAAATGCTTTTATAAATTTTATGACTCAATGAATTCTATTGTTGTTGGCAACGAAAGAGAACAAGGCAACCACGGAGGATGACGACAGCGATGACGACGTTCGACGGTTCGACGATTCGACATTTAACTCGACTGACTTTTTTACGAGCAGTCAACAGAAATCAGAAACTACAAATGCAATAGCAACTGCATCTACAAGTGCAACTGCAACTGAAAAAACCAATGCAACATTTTTGTTCAGCCACATCCTTTCGAATCTAACCAACAATAATTTTAAAGCCACAAAATCCACTTGGCAATCGCAGTGGCAAAGGGCGTTTGCTTGGGCGTGGCTCTTAAACCAAATTGCATACAATTTGAGCTTGAATTTTCAATTGAAAAGCAATGTAAACAGATGAAATTAAAGGAAAAAAAAAGAAGAAAAATGCAAAAACAAAGAAAATAACAGAAGAAAATCAAGCGAGCAAGTGGAAAGTCGAAAAACGTACGTTGCTTTGGCTAAATCCAAACTAAATTCTAAATGCTTAGACTAAAACATATCGTATAAATTAAATATATTAATGCATCTAATTCTAAATATAATTTCCTCTCAATTTGCAAAATATAATACTCACTTTGCCTACCACTTAATTCTGTCAAGAAATGATATTATAGCTCCAAAACTTTCTTTACAATATCGCTTATTAGAAAGTGCATGAAATCGGAAAAAAGTAATAGAAATTGAGAGTTATTCTATGCACAATTTAGGTACTGCTCTTTTATATCTAAAATATAGTTTTTTTTATTTACTCTAACTTTTGCCAGAAACTTGGCATAACTTTACAATTCTCTTTCTTTGATAGAACATACAATTTCAAAGTTAGTCAACCGTTGTCTAACTTAAGTCAAGTTTATCATCGTTTTTTTCGCTGCGCTGATACTTTTTTTTTTGTAAATTTAATTAGACGCATTGCTTTTAAATTTGTTAGTTAACTGTCAAAGTTGAGCGGCAAAAGTTTATTTTATTTTTTGTTTTGATAATTCAATTGCAGGCTGCCGGCGGATGTTGAAATTTCAATCAGCTCAGACCCCTTACCAGTCCCTGCCCAAACCGGCTCCACCACGAAAATAAAATGAAAATAATCTGCAATAAAAATGTTTTCCTTTAATAAAAATTCAATTTCCTTGAAGCGACACATGTTACAGAGTCAGGCAACAGTTCACGACGACAGCATCAGCTGCCAGCCGGAGACTCTCTCACTCTCTCTTTCTCTCTCTCTCTCTCTCTCTCTCTCTCTCTATCGCACCAACTTGCTCTTTGAGCTCTGGCAGTGACTGCTGCGCCGGATGCAGTTAGGTAAAAGCATGTAGACATGAGAGGGGTGACCGATTGGAGGAGATGCAGGTTTCGCTTGAGAACTTCTCATAGTATATCCTTTTGCCTGCAGGCGCTGGACTCTGCGCTGGAAATGTCTTTCAATTTATAATGACGACTTTGCCGATTGGCAAGCTGGTATTAGTGTGTGTATATGTATATGTGTGTGTGTGTGTGTGTGTGTGTGTGTGAGTGTGTGTATGTGAGCCGCTGTCTGTTGCATTCGCAATGCCGCATTAGAAACGACGGCGTTGTTGACTACGCGTCTGCTTCTATCTCTACCTCAACTCTGACTCTCTGCCTCTCTATATCACTATGTCTACCTTCATGTCGCGTACTTGCCACAGCCACAGATATCTGCTGAGGCAGCAACGTAGCAAAAGGGCCAGAGACTAGCTAACGGATATGCGTTGCGCGTGGCAGACGGGGCACCAGAGATCGAGATGCGCATCGATGATTGCACAGCTTAAAGGGGCACAAACACCACAACGTTGGCTACCCACATGCTGTGCTACCCACATTAAGAAGCAAGCAGCAGATACATCAATTGAAAATGAGGCGTTGCTGCAAATAGACACAGACACAGACACAGACACAGACTGAGAGACGTGCCATCTGGATGTTATCGAGCCGGACTCGGAACAGCATCCGGCTGTGTTACCAATTCAAACTCTCCAACCAAGCTGCGTATGTTTGCTCAGTGGCAAGATAACAACTAAGCTGCAACTGCAGCAGCATTGCATCTGTTGCTGACTCGGCATTCTCAATTAAATTTCAATTTACCAAATTGTTTCATCCGCCTTTTGTCCGAAGAACAAAGACAACAGTTTTTCCCCAAAAATTCTGCTGATAGTCCGTAAAAGTTTTTTTAAGCCCAATAACAAAATTAACTGCAGGCATAACACAATTGCAATTCGTTAACTTGGAGTTTGTTGGATTATTGTAGCAAATTCTGATCGTTAATCTAATGAGAGTACACTTAAATTATATAGAATTAGTGGTAAGACTTTTTATGAAACTTGAGGCTATTCTATGATGAAGTTTCTTTCATTTTTATTTCTCCTTCTGCTTCTAATTTTGCCTCACTCTGTCAATGTCTCCAAATCGTTGTCTTAACTGGGGAATTTTGCTGCTTTATCTCTTCAGGCGGAGATTAAACCAATAGTGCGGCAAGCTATCAAAGCAGCTGTTATGGGTATAAGCTTATCCACACATCTGTTCAATACATCAAGCAGTCTATTCCCTGCCCCAAACGCCGCTCCGCCCTTCATGCGCATAGCAAACAAATAGCGCAATTTTTAGTGCTTTATCGACAGAGCCAATCAACTTGGCCCTAATACATTTAGGCTGCTCATAATCACGCTCCGGCAAGCGAGATATCAATATGTAAGAGAAAGAAATATTGCACAAAACTGGACATTGGCATGAACATTTGCAGCTGCTCCTTTTGCTCTCCACTATCTTCAGCTCATCATCAACGTCAACATCATCATCATCGTCAACATCGTCAACATCATCATTATCATCGTCATCGTCATCTTGAAACGCTCTTCAGCTTTATCTTATGGTCGAGACATGGCGCTTATTGTTCTTATCTCATTATTACAATTTCTATTTACTTTATAAAGCCGAAGGAGCTCAATCTGCTGTGGAGCATGCTTCTCTGCCATGTCAGCGAGTGGCTTATTTATATGCGCTATTTGTCTTACTATCCGACAACTAATAACCTTCCACTTGCTTTTCTCTCTCTGTCCCTCTGTCTCTTTCCCATTTCTTTCACTCTTTTCCTTGCTCTGTTATAGCGTTTATGCTTTGGTTGCACTTAACTCGATTCATTGTCCAATGGCTTAGCGGTCTATTCACCTTCCCTATTTTCACACTAAACTCTCAACGTCTTTGTTCTTCCCCTGCTCTAACTATCCCCTCTCTGGTTATTCCCTCTCTATCTCGACTGTCTCTCTCTGCGGTCCGCCAAATGTTAGTTATTAGTTGAGCACATCTTGTGGTCCCTTTGCGCCAGACACTTCCGTGCCTTATCAAATGCAGCTTCCGACACACACACACACACACACACACACACACACACACATACCCACACACTTACCCTCACACACCCACATACGCGTTGAGCCAGAGATTACAGTTTGAACTTGAGCAGCTGCCCCGTCGACTTCCGGCTATTTAGATTGCCATCCTGTTGCAGGTGATTGTTCACCATCCACATCCTGCTGCACAGACCGCAGCTCAAAGGATTCCCCTTCCCATCTCTGACCGCTGCGAATTCAATTTGCAAAATCATTAACACATTTTGTCAATAAGCTGTTGTCAATACCCCAGGAGACATCGCCTTGGCGCATCATTAAAGATTATTATTCATTTTTATGTAATTATCTGCTTACCCAAGTGCCCGAAGTGCCCAGGGTAGGGCCATAAAATATACTACTTTGGTGGGGAGAATGTGGATGTGGATGTTGAAAATGGAAATGTTTTTGGGGCGCCGCCTTGCAAGGAGAAACCTTCGCTCTGTGTGCTGATAACCTGCTTGGGCCAAAACTGCCTCGAAATTGATGACTTTAATGTGTGTTCCTAGCAACAAGACAGCAAGCACATACATGCCCTAGCATCAAATTACACTAAACAACAGGATTTTTGAGTATAAATATAAATTTCAAGTAAACAATCAATTTGACAAAAGTCTAGTTAAACTTATTTAACTTGTATTGCTATGACTTTAATTTTCTTGATTGAAGTTGAAGCGAAAGCATAAAAAGATTGAATAAAAACTAAATTATATATTTATATAAAATTTAATAAAAATAAGCAATTAAATAATTTACTATAGCTGTAGTAATTCTATGTCATAAACAAATATATATATAAAAGTTGACAATTTAATAAACAAGTTTATAGCTCATGTAAATTATTGTAAAAAGGTGCAGCATACTTTTACTTTTTAGATTTATGATTTACTTAAAATCTTAAAGATGTTTAGACAAACTTCGCTTGTGTTGTATAGTGTTTAACCATAACTAGCCTGGTAAAAGCATCCTGATGCCCATATATACCAACGGCCCATGAGTTATGGCCGCAACGTGTGGCCCTGCCTGTAGTTACACTTAAGAACAGTACCCAGAATCAGGCTGTGTATGTATATGTGAGTGAATTTGTACAGCATTGTGTGAGTGTGTGTGTGTGAGAAAACAAGTATATTTAATGCAGAGCACACAACGGCAACGCCAGCTGGAACTGGAGACTGGGCAGCGACACAAAAAAAAAGTAGAAAGACGTACCATTTAAGTTTACTGCACAACAGCCTTAGTACGTGTGTAAATTGTGTATGTGTGTGTGTGTGTGTGATTTTATGAGTGGGTATGTGTGTTAGTTTCATAATGTAACCGGATGTGCCAACACAATGCTCGCACATCCGCTTGTCAGACAACAGAACAACAGCTGTCACATACACACAAACAGCCACACACACACACACACACACACACACAGAGAGATACAGGAAGATCTAGAGTGAGCAAGAGCGAGTGGCAGAGGCAGAGGTAGAGGTATGGGGAGTTAGCATGTGTGCCGCTGCGCTTTTGTATGCGAATCTTTAGCAGCATTTGAGCTGAAGATGGAGAAGTTGAATGGAAGCTTTTGTCTATGGTTCGGTGGGAGAGAGAGATGACAGTCAACGTGCGCATTATTAGAAGTAGCAGAGCATATAATAGGGGTATTCCCATAACAAGAGGCGTGAGACAAACACACACGCACACACAGACACACACACACACGCGCGCACTCGTGACGAGGGAGTGACATAATTATTAACTGCATATAAGTAAATATAAAGGCGACCAAATGGCCAGAGATAACGATGGCCCATTGTAATGCTCATTCTCTGTGTATGCGAATGTTTGTATGTGTATGTGTGTCCTGCAGGATGTTGGCAGACATGTCACGTGTGAAGCTCATCATTTAAGTTTTAGTTTCTTCCCATCTTTTGACAAAACTTAATTGATTGAAAATAATACGAGCACAAACAAGTTGCGCATTTTGATTAGATTTCAGCCGCGAGCCTGATCTCTAATGAAGCTGCTGCTTAGCCTGGCTTTTAAGCCAACCAACCAAACAAACAACCAAAACAACAACAAGTACGCGAACAATTTTTAATTTACTGCAGAATTTTTATTATTTTATTTTTTGGTTCTTCTTTTCTTGTTTTCAGTTTGCGGCTGCTGCTGTTAATTATAAACTTTTTAAGTGGCTTATTGGGACTTGCGGTTCTACAACCACCCCCCATTCTCCAGCCACCACTCAGTCAACGCCCAGCACCACCGCCCTGCCCTGCGGCAAGTCATCAAGTGCTGCTCAAGTTTCAAGCTGTTGCCATTTTTTGTTGCCTTTTGCCTTTGCGTCGCTTTTGCTGCCTGCGGCCTGCATTTTGGAGCTAGGCAACTTTCCCCCTTACAAATTCCCCACTGCCCCCTCGCCAAGAGCATTTATTATTTAAAACAAATTTCGTTGTTGTAGTTGTTAGAGTAGTTTTTGCCTTAAACATGCAAGTAATGCTTGGCGCATCTCGTTTTATGTGCATTGATAATGAAGTGCGCTGCAAAGTAGGCAACAGTTTTTATCTTTTTGTTCGTATCATCATCTCGTTCTTTTAACCCTTTTTAATGCTCTTTAGGTAGACATAAAACTTTGATTAATGTTTAGTCAGTAAAAAAATTGCTCTTCTTTGCTTGCTATACAGACATTACAGACACAAAGTTAACGCTTTTCGCCTTGCCGCCATAAATCAGCATTAAAGGCATAAACACATCTCTGCCGTTTTGGCCCGTTCTTGTTGGCCATTTTTAACAGGCATGCTCATAAATATAAAATTATACATAAATGCGCTACAAAAATCACGTCAGACAAGCGACGGCAGCTTAAACACCCCCTTAAGTCAACCATTCCACCCACATTTCTTCATTTCCTACGTCAATAGATAGATTTCTCCGCCTTTTCGGAAATTCGACCTGCTGCTCGCATATTGGCAGTCATATAGTATAGTTGATGGATCACAATTCGATTTTTAGTAGACATTAAGCTGTGTGCAATCTGTTTAACGCTCATCCTCCTTTCCTTTTCCCTCTCCAAGCTCTTTACATGCTACTTTTACGGTAAAACAAATATGCGCATAAAACTTGATGACGACGCAGCAGCAACATTTGCACCTACAACAGCTAAGCGAGTGGAGTTACACGGCGTTGGAGGGGATAGTGGCGCAGCTATAGCGGGTATAGGGAACAGCTGATGTCATGTGGGTGCGCCTGTTGATGGCGCACGTTCATAAATTTATGATAACATATGATGCCAAAAGAGAAAGGGAGCATGAGTGGTGATAAGCGAAGGAGGCAGGGGGCAGGGGCAGCTGTGCTACAAAATTGAAGTGACTTTTAATACCCTGCAGTTGAGTATAAAATGCACAAATGACGAGCTAAAGCTTTTGATCCTGGCGAGCATGGCTTGAAATGCAACTCATAAACTTCTTATTTTTAAAGAGGATAGTGTGATTAATGTTGTCCTTCTAACTTGATGCCATTTTAACTTGGCTAATAAAATGTTAAGAGATAAAACGTATGTTCTACCTTTTGGGCTAAAAGTCTTAAGTTCGATCTTGATTACGTTTTATAATCGTCAAAGCATTTCAATTAAATTTATTAATGTTAATTCCACAAATTTATGTATAACATTTGTATATATAATTTGTGAAGAATCGATAGATGTTGTGTTTCGAAATAATCGATATTTAGATTAGCTATCTTCATTTGTTTCCTCACATTCTTTATAATAACGTCAATCAAAGTCTTTAGATTCTTCCATCATTTATGTGATATCATAGACTATCGATAGGCATTACATTTTCGATAGTTTTGATATTTTGTTCATCGATCGCAGAGCAGCGGCAAGTCGAGCAGCTTCTGTATGCAATGCTTTTCCCTTTTTAGCTATTTTTTATGCCAAATGAAAAAGTGGAAAACACGCTTTGATGTCAGCTGAATGAATTGCTGTTAAATTTGAGCTGTATTTCAGCTCTTTTTTTAAAGCTCCCCCAATTGGATGATTGTTGTTGTTGTTGTTGTTGTCGTTGCCGCTGTTGTTGCTATTGGCCATCAATATTTACTTAAAATATTGCTGCGCCAATTGCGTCACAAAAATTTTGCAAAACAGACAAGCAGACACACGTGTGTATTTGCTGTATGGATCGGGTGTGTGTGTGTGTGTGTGTGTGCTTTGCAGCTGCCAAGGCATAAATATTTAATATACTTTGCACTGTGCACCGTCGCTTCGCATCGCGTTGTGCATGATGATAAAGTGCGTTGCGAACGTTGTCTTCATGTGGCAGATTAATCATATACAAACTAGAGGGGGGTGAAGGCAGAGCGGCACACACCTTGCTGCTGCTGGTGCTGCTATCATTTGACATTGTCTAGGTTTAGTTTCTTTTTTTTGCGCCATCTTCTCAAATTATCAGCATAAATTCAAATAAAAGATGAGGCAAACAAAAAAATGTAGCCCGCAGTGCTAAATAAATGATGTTATAACAGACAGACAAAAGGCGCTGAAAAAAAGCTGACAGCACACACAGCATACACAGGACAGCACAGGACATTGCGAGAGCCAATCATATACAATACGTAGAGTATTTTGTTGCCAACACACACACATACACAACATTTTGGCAATTTTTCTTAGCAAGTTGACTAAGCCAGGACACGTTTTCGTTTTGGGTGCGATGACGAGAACGTTGGCGGCAGCAGCTGTCAGCCAGAACGGAACATGATGAAGCTCATCATGAACAGCAGGGGAGCAGAGAGCAGAAGTGATGGTGGGAGTGGGCGGGGAGTGGCGAGGGGGTGTGCTGCAACAATGATGAGATAAAAGCAAATCCAGCAGCGCCAGCGGCAAATTTCAACAGACTTAGGCAAATGGAGCAACAAAATGGCTAACGGCAGGCAGACTCCTTCTACTCCTGCCCCTCCTAAGGCTGCTTCTGCTACTCCTGGGCCTGCAGGCTGTCTTCGCATGCTTGGCCAAAAATCCTGAGGCGTGATTGATTAATATTATTCTCGGCTAATCTAACTTAAATGGGCCGCAAGCAACAACGCACAAAGCGCACACACAGCAGGCTGGCAAATATAACTTATTCAGCAACTCTGACAGCACACACACATACGTTTACGTAGAGAGAGAGAGAGAGAGAGGTGTGAGTGTGTGCGTGTGTGCGTGTGTGCGTGAGTGCGACTCGTTGACTACGCATCATACATAATAAACACGATGGCGGCGTGTTAAGTGCACAACAAAAACAACAATAACAAGAACAACAACAACAATAATAAAGAACAGCAACAAAAGTTGATCAGTCGCGAAGTTTTCTGGGCACGGCTAAGAACAGCAGCAGAGGAGATGTTGGGCGTCGTTGTTAACCTTGTTAGGCTACCTCGTAAAGCTGATGAAATGCCAACACGCATCTGCAGCGTACACGTATTTGTTATGCATACAGAACACAAAATATGTATAAACCTAAATTCTTGATTCAAACTTATTTCAGCCCATCACCTTTACTTTTGTTTTCGCTTCATTTCTTTTATTTCCTTTCATTTCTTTATCTGTACTTTTCCTTTCGCTGACTGTCAAGTTGTCAGCCCAAATTTGGCATTTGGCATATGAAAAGTTGCAGATGCTAAGAGCTGTGGCCATTAATGCCTTCATCATGCATTTGATCAAGCCAAGATGAAGATAAAGAACCATAAAATAACAAGCTGACAAACAGAATAGACTGCTTAACGAACTTATTGTGGAATACTTTTTAAATGAAGTTTCTTGAGATTTAAAGAATGGAAAAAATTAAGAATTATATATAATAATTAAGAGATAAACTTATGTTTAAACATAGATTTGCTCTACACAACTTGAGATACTCCACAAAGAACATAGTTTTGTGCAATAAAACTATATTCAAATGCAAGCAAGCAATTTAGAAGCGTTGAGTCCTGATTGGCAACTTTTACGTTATGCTAAATAGTTCTTAACTTACTTTTAAACCGAAAATAATAAATTTTTCCTTTGAAAAAATATGCATTAATCACAGAATATAAGAGCAGCCTTTTATTAGCAGCTACACAAGCTCTAACAAATTCTCAACTATTTATCAATCAATTTATATATTTATATATTAATTAATTAGATATTTTATTATGTCAATAAATCAAAGGCTTTATTTATAATGTGAAGCATTGTAACAGGCTCTTCAAACATTTATTAAATATTAATTAATAAAATTATGCTCACAAATTGCTGACTGAAAGCATTTTGTCTTTTGCCCCAAGGGTCTTACATGAACAGCAGCAACAGCAACAGCATTAACATGTATAAAGTAAAACTGATTGCTTACTTTGTGAAGTCATCAATAAATGAAATTCATTAATAATTAACATGAAAATGACGGCTGGAAAAAGAGCAACAGCAACAATACACAGCTGCCAAAAGGCGCAGAACTTTTTGACGCAAATTGAACAACTGTCAGCAACATGTTGCCCAGTTGCCCTTTGCCCTTTGCCCATTGCCCCTTTGCACTTTTACCACACTCACAACTCCCTCTCACCGCCGCCTCCTCTCATTAGCCAGCTGCAGGCAATTGGCAGTCGGCTCATTTGATGCGGTCACAATTTTTCACCTGACCAACGACAACAACAACAACAAGAAAACACAATTTTTGCCAGCTTAATTAAAATAATAAATGATTTTTCGTTAACTTGCTTCTTCCTTTACTCATACTCTTCACACAATTGTTGACAATAATTAATGGAGTTGGCCACAAGTGACCCTAGGTAAGGTCTCTGGTCGACTCCAGGTCAATGTCAAGCCGCAATTTTAATTAATTGTTGGCCACCCACCGTTGAGGCCTAAAGCTTGCAAGAAAGTATATTAAATTGCAAAGACGAATGAAAAGTAAATACATTTTTAAGCAGAGGCTTTTCTAGCTAAAGAAAATTAATTAAATGTTGAAAAAATCATGAAGATTGCACAAATTATATAACATTATGTATTTAGACAGTTTTTAACGCCTTTTAACTGCTTTGGAAATGAATCTTTGCAGCAGCTGAAGCATATGTTCATCATTTACTGATAAAAATCTCTGACACAACTTAAATAGAAATCTATCAATATTCTAAACATTAATAGTTCTTATACTGTGCATAAATTGTCAATAAATCAGTCAGCCAATCAATTAGTCAATCAAGTGCAAAAGTAAATATAATTATTAGCAAGATATTTAATTTGTTTTATCAACTATATGATCCAGCAGTAAATTCTTTTTTGATATCATATTCTTAATGATAACAGCATTCGTTAACAAAGTTAATAACTTTCCGCTTTTTAAGCTTCCCTTAGGTAAGCGATATATATATATATATATATTTAAATATTCAATGAACATCTTTCTCAATTTGGGAAATTTACTTTTGCATCGGAGAGGCATCAAAGGAATTTTAATTAATTTTCGCCCACGCATCTCTTGAGCTTCGCTGTAGGCTCTGCACAGTGAAATGTATCCGTATCTGTAACTATAGCTGTAAATGTGTCTGCAAGTTATGATGCCTGCACCCCCCCACCCAAAACTTAAGGCATAATTTTTGTTTATATTACGACTGTTGCCTGGGTTTTCATTAGCGCTTCGAACAACCGCACAAAGTTGAAAATCGTTGCACAAATAGCAAAAAGGAGAGACATGAATGTATAAGCATATTTGTGTGAATGTGTATGTGGCATGCCAGATGGCAACGTGCAACGGGCTCTGATGCATGCTTCATTGGCTTGTGCATTATTTGAGCTACCAGGTTGCAACATAAAAATTTCAGGAGAAACCAACGGCAAGCGCAGCTGCGTAGGTCCTTGGCAAAGGGCAACATGAACACACAGCAATTGCAGTGGCAGCCAAGAAGTGCAGAGCGACGGAGATGGAATCAAGGAAACTCTTTGGGTACGTGGCTTTGGTGTTGTTAAGGGGCGTGCCGCCAACACACGGACATGCGAGAACAAGCCACAGTATTTATGGTGCTGCGGCTGGCAACGAGTTTTCCATCTCGTTCCCTCTGCCGCCCTCTCTCCAGCTGTTTTACCTCTCCCATTTCCCTTACGACATGACAGAGGTGAGGCAGCCCTATCACGTTCGCCCATAAAACACAATCAAGCATAAAAATGCAGCGGGGCGGCGGGGCGGCGGGCACTTAACCCAACGACGACAACGACAACAAGAACGACACGTCAACTTTTTGTTGCTCGTCGCGTTGTTTAAATATTTTAAAATGTTTGCTTAGCTGTGGGCACTGCTTGAAATTGTTGTTGTTATTGTTGTTGCCGCTTATTTGCTTATGCAAGTGTTGACGCTGCGTATTAAAATTGTATGATTTTAATTGCAGTTTGCACAGCGCGTATTATGCGCAACATAATTCGCCCCGATTGCATTTAATATTGCGCATACGCAACGTGCTCCAATTTGTCTGTATCCAACTCTCTATATCTATATCTATCTCTCTCTATATATCTGTTTCGCCCAATATTGCGCACTGATTTGCTATTTAAATATTATTTTACTTCTTATTTTAGTTTGTCCTGATTTTTCTTTTATTTTTCGATTTCCATTGTCTGTCGCTTTGCGCTTTGTTTATTTATTGCTTTATTTGTTCTTGGTTTCTGTGTTGCATGCAACACAATTTGTGTTGCTGTTACTATTTGCTATGCTACCACAAATTTTCATTTTCGCTTTTCCTTTTGTGCAATCAAAAAAAAGCTGAGCTGCTTTTCACTCATTGTTTGACTTACGCTGCACAGCACAAACTTTGATTATGTTGCACAAGCGAATAAAATTCTGACAGCTGCAACAACTTATAAGCTGACTCTTATTATTAAACAAAATACTAGTTATGTTTACTTGCACACTTGCCTCATAGATGATTCATGGCTTATACTTTAAGATAATATGCAGTTTAAAAGACTTTAACGAGAGTGTCTAAACTCAGTTAAGTGCAACTTTCCGTTTAATTTCAGATCTCCCATAACATCAGTTATTAATTCACATAATTTCATTTTTATCTCTTTTATGAACTTTTCTCTTATTTATTCTTAAAATTCTCACTATTCTCCCTCACTGCTGCTCTGCTTAACAAGTCTAGTTATACTTCCACACATTGCCAAGTTTGTTGGCTAACGTTGTCTATTTTCTTTTGAGTTTTCCAACATATTTAGATTTTCATATTTTATTCTCAAGTCTCAAATATAATTCTTTATCTATTTTCCTCTCTTTCTGTATACTTCTGCCTTTCTCTAACTGACTTCTCTATCAGTCTGTCTCTTCTTAAATAGTTTACTTCGCATTAAGTTAGTCTGCTGCCCATCTCCAAGATTGCTTTTTAAGTTTTCCTTTTTGTTCGCTTTCACTTTATCTTATTTATATTTTGTTTGATAAATTCTTTACTAATTTCTCACAATTCTACTTATGTTCTCTTTGTCTCGTCTTCCAACCTTCCGCGTTTTCCCAGCGGACAATTAGTTTATTTGTTGTTGCTTTGGGACATTAGCTGTGACTTTGACTTGCTTCAAATTGGTTTTTAAAGCTAATTTTCTTCTCAATTCTTACCCCTTTATGATACCCACTTTCTTTCTCTTTGTCTATCTCTTTCTAGCCCTCTATATTTCTCTGTCGATTTAACTTCAATGTTTTGCTTCTGTTGTTGTTGTTTTGGTACATTAGAGAGACAAATGTTGTGCGTTGCGCATTGTGTTCTGTGTGTGTATTTTGAAAGCAATTAAATGATATTTATTTTATTTGTGACATGCTCGCGCTTAAATACACACACTCAAATGCACACACACACATACATGCTTGAGCATTAAAATCCCAGAGCATTTAATTTAATGAAATAACAAACATGTTCTGAAAGCAACGCCAAAACAGCAAAAAGCAGGCGAATGTGAGAAGAGAAGAGGAGAGAAGAGAGGAGTCAGCGAAAAAGGGAGACAAACAACAACAGCACTAATGGTAACTTTAATGTTTTAAGGGAACTATATGTGTGTGCGTGTGTCTGTGTGTGTGTATGTGTGTAATGCTCGAGGCAAGGCATAAGGATGCGCATAATGTGCAAAGTTTGCGACGCAAACTAATTTCAAAGTAATTACGTAGCACAAAAGTGTTGATATTAGACTGCAGAGAATAAGCAGCAGCAGCAGCGGCAGCAGCAGCGAGACAAATAGACAGAGAAAGACAGCACTATGGGGAGGGAGAGAAAAAGCGATAACGCTGCAAAAACAACATGACAAAACGTCATCAGCAGGCGCGCCAAAAAAAAAAAGCAAGTATAAAATATATATATGAGTAGGAAAAACCCGAAAAACTTCAACTTCAAACAGCTGCACACAAATGCAATAGCTAAGCTGTGGTTGTTGTTGTTGTTATTGTCTGTGCTGTTGCATAAACCCCCCCCTCAACCCATGTCATCAGCTACATCGTCAACTAAAAACAACAACAAAATGCAATAAAAAAAAACTCAACGCGACCCGAAAAAGACTTGAGAAAAATAAAAGAATTTGCTGTCACAGCTTTTGACTTTAATGTGAGTTGTGGCAACACAGGGAGTTAAGGAGAAAGCACGGGGCAGGGGAACAGATGTGGTGTGGTAGAAATTAAAGGCGTTCCAAAAACTTTTATAGCTCCCCAGGGCGTTGTCTAAGTAGCTGCCTCATCTGCCTTAACGCAATTTCTATTTATTTGCGTAATATTTTACAATTTTATAAAGTTAACGAAAAGCAGAGGAAATATGAAGCTAACGCTGCAAGGCGTTCAAAAACATCAGGCGCAAACAGGAAGGTACACACAGACAAATACAAACACACAAACACACTCTGAGAGTGAAGTTAGTGGAAATGGAAGCTGGTACAACACAAGACGCACGCAGAGTCGAGTAAAGCAAAACAAAGGCCACAAACAGCTGCAGCTTTACAAAGCCAAATAACAATACAACAAAAGCTAAGTTTTTGCAGCAACAACTACAACTGGCACACACAAAACATAACAAATACACATACGTGCACACACAACAAATATACGCAACTACAATAGAGTAAAAATGTCTGTACTAATGCAGTGTCTTTGGCTCTGAATGTTTGCTTTAAAGCACTTAGCTTTCAAGCGATTTGGTAAAGCAAACGACAAGTAAGCTAACTCAGCGAAGATGGGCCTGATTTGTAAATACCCTGCACTTAAATTTATAACAAGTAAAGCGGCTAGTTTCCTATATAGCAAATTTAGAATAGTTGCTAACTTTTTAGCTTTGGCAACTAAGTAATCTTTTTGGACTTCCATAACTTTTCATCCTTTGCTTCAAGTAACAAGCTATCAGGCTCTAAGTTTAGCCTATTCTCCAACAGATGCGTTATAAATTCACTAGATATCAAGCTGTATCTTTCAACAACAATAACTCTAAATTTTAGCAACTTACATTTTAATTAGAGCAACAGAGTTTTTTCTAGGTCAAACTGCATGCAACTCTTAGTGCTCCCTCTTCTCTGCCAACTGCCCTACACCCATCTTCTACAGGGTATACATAAACAATTGCAAGAATTGCATCAGCATATATTTTACAAATTTCATTAAGCGCAACGCATCGTGCAAAAAAGCCGCGACGCAAATAAATTTCAAGCTTATGTGAGGGCAATGAAAATTTTCATAGCATACTTTTTTGGGCATGGCACAAAAAATTTTGCAATTAAACAAATAAATTTTACGTCGTAAACCATGGGTCTGTGCAGACCCAGGAGGCGTGGCACGAATGGGTAGGTGGGAAAAACATACAAGAAGAGGAGAAAAAATGACGTAATTTACCTCAATTAACACGCCAGTTGCATCGAGTCGCAAGAGGGGGCGGCGGAGAACGAGGGGTGTTTACAGTTCAATGCAGCCACGGTAAATCTGGGTGTGTGTGTGTATGTGAGTGTATGTGCTGTTGTGTGTCCAGCGTGTGAGTTTAATTGCAGCCAATGGTCAGCAACGCCATTTGGCAGCAGACAAAACCGTAAACGTTAACGTAACCGTAACCAATAGCGCAACCCGTCGCACAGCTTCCGTTTGCCCCATTGGCTGGAGAGGAAGAGGTTGAGGATGAGGGTGGGAATGAGACTGCGGGAGGTGGACAGTGTGCGCCAAAACGGGGGGTTTACGTTTGGTCCAGCTGAATTTTATCGCCACTCTTAATGACACTCCCAGTGTGTGAGACAGCTCACCTCCCATTTCCTATCTCATTCTCTTGGCGACTTAAACGTTTGCCAAGTAATGACCATTGGCAGCCAAAACATATCGACCCAAGGAACCCCTCACCACCCTCTACTCCCACCCTGGAACATGAGTGTCTGTCTGGTCATTTAATGTGCATGTAAATGTGACACAAGCTCTCCTACCTGCGTCATTAAAGTTCATTTTATGTGCGCCATTTTACAGCAGACAAACTTCTCAGTCGTCCCTCGTTCCGCCCTTCTAAATAAATACAAATGGATGAGCTTTTGGTCAGTGTTTGGACGTGTTCTCCATGTTGCTCTTAATTCTCTAGCTGCTGCATAAAAATGCTAATTTTATGTCCAAGCATGAACAACAGACGCATACCTAAGCAGTTCGAGCTGAAACCGACTAGCAGATACCTCTCATTTTATGCAGATCGTTAAAAGACTTTACCAAATAAATATTTAAAAAAATTCTTAAGAATATTAGCTGCTTTTCTGAGAAACAACATGATGGCAGACTAGCAAATACCTTTCAATCTACAAAAAATAAAAAATGTGATAGTTTAAATTTAAACCGCATAATTTCAATTAAACAACTCAAATGTATTCAGAAAGCCACTCAACTAAAGATATCACGTAATTTTTAATTTCCTTCTAATCATCGACAATATCCTCCTTCTAAATGCTGCTTAACTAACAGATACTACGTGTTATTACAACTTATAAACCAGACAAGTAAGACTTCCTAACTACCACTCTTGATCTGCTCTTCCAATAGTCACCAATACCCTACTTGCTCTATAAATTACTGAGCATTGACTATCATTAGCACTAACAAGTTTTGACCTGTAAATATTAAGATGATGTCCTTCGGGCAGGGGGTTGTGTGTGTGTGTTGGGCACCAGCCTCAAATGAGATGCCAACAGCTGCTGTCTATAGGCCATAAAAGGACTGTTTATGAGCGTGCCCCGAATAACTGAAATATTCGAGCTGATGCCGTGAACAGAGGGGGCAGTTAAAACAAACGAAAAGCTTTTTAAAGAAAGTTTTTAGTTTAGCTTAAACACGATCAAGCCAAAGCTGCCTAAGCTCATGGACTTTGTGAAAAGTTTAACTAAAAGAAAATAATATGAAAAACTAGGCTTATTGGTGGAGAGTGCTCGGAAAACTCTTAAAGCTTAAGCCAAAGTGGCAGGCACTTGACTAATTTGCAGATTCAGTTGATTATCTGGACTATCTACCTATCAGAGGCAGAAAGAAGAATCAATAAACCTCTTTATTGGCTGAAAAAGAGAAAGAGTGAAAAAGGAGGAGAGAGGGGGGAAATGAGGAGTTGACAAGTGAAAGAGGTAAAGAAAAGTGAAGCCATCTCAGACGTTTAAGCCTAATTTGTGCGGCAGCTGAAACTGACGCAAAAGCTGGGGCAATTACAGTTAAAGGCAATTCTACCTAACCCCTCCCCCATCCAGCCTTCACTCTATATCTTTCTCTCTCCCTTTTGTCGCCCATTTAGCTCTCTATCTCTAATCACATAGCAGGCTGCAATCGGCTTTTGTGCTGGTGCCGCATCCTGTTGATGGCCTCGTTAGTTGGGACTTAGCGTCCGCCGCACAGGAAAAGCACAATACAATCAACGGCATACACACACACACACACACACACACACACAGGCACACACGTGGCACGGCTGGCAATAAAAACGAATGTCCTGACGTGCTAAGGGAATGAAAAATAAAAGAGAGTACAAAAAAAAATAACAAAACAGAAGCAAAACAAAATGCCATCAACCGAAGGCTTTCAAATTTTAGCTGCCATTTTTGCATTTAATGCCTCACACAGCAGCAGCTCCTCCAAGGATCAGCAGCTTTAAAATACCAATAACAAAATAAGAAAAATTAAAATATATTTAAGTGAAATAAACGTTTTGAGGCCGTCGTCAACTATAAAACGCTTTACATTTAATTAGAATGCAAGCGAAAAGTTTCCACAAAGTAAACATCGGTTGTTCGAAAGCCTCGACTTTGGTCTTTTATGTAACCAATTTTGTTATCACTGTTGTTGGTTTTTATGGTGTTCGTGTTGTTGTTGTTTTTGTTGTTGTTTCATGCAACTAGTTGCACAGCTTGCACTTTTACGCAGACTGCAGTTTAATGGCCATTTTAAAGGCATAAATCACAGAGAAATGCCATAAAATACGAGGCCAATGTATTGCAACAATTTTACTTGATTACAGAACTGCTAACTGTGCCCCAAGCAGCAGTTGCGATTACTCATCCACATGACAATTCCTAGTGGCAGCATTAGCAAAAGCTGCAGAATGATAAGCTGGATGATATCCTTTATGTAATTCAATTCAAAGACAATTTAATACAAATCTGATTCAGAAATCTGTGAAGGATTTGGGCAAAGAAAAAGCCTTGCTGAGTTTATACAAATTGTATGATTACTGAAATTTAAAATATATTTTATTATAATTTGTATAATTATAATTTAGCTTCTTAAGTTAAGAATTAATATCTGAATGTATCAAAATATATTCTTAACTTATTAGCATACTTCTTAATTCATTTAAGACATATTTTCAGAATATGCAGACCAGAATAGATACTCGAACGATTCTTACACAATTATCACAAAATTATGATAGTAATATAAACATAAATTAGTTGTCAATATAATAAACAAAAATCAACGCCAGATTTCGATAAACAAAACTTAAGAATATGCAGATAGACAAAATAAAAGATTAGAAAAGCATTAGCTCTATCAGTTGAATCAACATCTTCAAGCTCAAAGCAGAGCGTTTCTATCAAAAGTATCTGATTGTCTCATTTTATAGCTACGCAGTCAGCAGCATAGGGTATAAAAAGGAAATGCACACGCAAAGGATTTGAAGTCTTAACTCTCATTAGAAGAGAGTCAAATCGTAGTTGCAGCACACTATTGCAATCCTGGCAAGCACTCGGAAACGTTTAAGTGCACTTGAGTGGATTTTAATGGACTTGCAGCATTCGAGTGTGTCTTGTCGCTCTAATCAAGGCATTTGTGTATGTGTTGGATTGTTCTGTATGCGTGTGTGTGTGTGTGTCTGTGTGTGTTCATATAAGTTTTGTGCGTAAGAATGTTGCAAATGTACCCCTTCACTCAACAACCCTCCCTTGAATGTAGACATTTTGTATTGTCGTTATCTGGTTCTGAAAGGGGAGCTGCCGTCTTAATGAGCTTTGAGTGTGCAATCAGCTCGTATCTCTTCCTCTGTCCTGTGTTGGCATTTGCAAGCAAATGTCATTTACAATTAGAAATATTATCAAATGCCTTAAACTGCAAGTGGAACTCTGGTTAGCTTCCGCTTCAATTGATGTAATTATTGTATTTCATTTGAATTTTGAAGTAAAAGTTACTGTTTGACTATTATATAAGCTGTATTGAGTTGTAGATAACTTAACATATATATGCATTGAGACCGCCTGCAAGATATGAGCCCTAGATGGCGCCAGTGCTGATTTGCCGCTTCAAACAATCGAAATTATATTCTTCTATGTTTCTTATCCAATCGTAAGCATACTTTAAGCATATTTAGAGATCTTCTATATGATCTTCTATCTGTATACTAAATTAAATTTAGTTTATTGTATTGCAATAATAATAATAAAATGCGACATTTAACTACCGAGAGGCAAATAAAGATTCTATATCTATAAAATTACATTTACATTTGTATGCCTGACTTAACAAAATTGACAAAGCTGCTCGTATCTCTACGCAAACAGAATATTCTGAAATTTGTAACCAAATTCTTTGACCTGGTGTTGTAGTTGTAGTTGGTTTTGAATGGCAAACCACACGATGGCAGCATTATCGTTACAAGCGCCATTTGCTCGACCAAAACATGGACTCATCTTTGGAAGCAGATATGGTCTGGGCCTGGTTTGGTCCTAGCCTTGCCTGGCCCTGCCTGGTCATGCCTGGCGTGGTCTGGTCTGGTTTGGTAATTACGCACTAAATACACACGCCATTTGCTGCGTCATGTTTGAAGCGCTGATGCGTGGCAGAGCTGAGAGTCTGGTGGCACCGCAAGGCAACAATAACGAGAGAAAACTAAGTGGAATAGGGAAATGAGATGTGGAAAGTGGAAAGTGGGTTGTGGGAATTGAAGAGCTTGCTGCTGGTTCTATTATGCTCTGTGCTTATTGAGTTCTTATGCAAATAAACAACAACAACAACAACAGCAACAGCAATAATAACAAAAACAACATGAATATACAAGTATACAAACAACAAGGAGGCTGAGTTCGAAATAATAATAGCAAAACGCACAAGTTAAACTACAAGTCAAGGGGAGCTGCGAGAGAGTTGGCTGATACATAGAAGGGAGTGTTGGGGAGAGGTATAACTTGTAAATAGGCCAGGATTTCTTGTTACAAATGCGCCATTCAATAGCAACGAGTACGACCCACTCAATGGTTTGCCTCGCACTTCTATGGCCTACTTCATTAATATTTATACAAAAGCGGGCGAATTTTTCTTCTCTTTCTCTTGCTCTCCCCCTCTCTCTCTTTCTCTTGGTTTCCATTTCTCCTTTGTCTACATCTCGCTGTGCCAACTGCTTTCTCTTTGAATTTCTAATGTGAACAACAAAAAATTGTTTGGTTTTACAACGTAGTCTGCTACCGACACTAGTGTGGGTTGCATGTCGCCTTCCCCCTGCCCCCTACACATTCCACAATCCCACCATCCCCTTGCCTGAAATCTCCTCTATAAGCTTAACTATATGTAGGCAACTACAAAAAACACAGCGGCGTCTGTTTGTTTGCTTTGTTTACGCATAGCTGACTTTGCATTTTCCAAATGAGAATCATAGAAATGCAAACAAGTGATGTGCTAACAGTTATCCTACAGTCAGTTGAAGCTTCAATTTAGCAAAGTCTTTATATATCTATTAAAATTACACTTTAATTACACACACTTGGCTGATTAGTTTATTATACCCTGTACAGGGATATATTAACTTTGTGAAAAAAATTTTTGTAACAGGCAGAAGGAGTCATCTCCGACCCTATAAAGTATATATATTCTTGATCAGCATCAACAGCCGAGTCGATTGAGCCATGTCCGTCTGTCTGTCTGTCCGTCTGTCCGTCTGTCCGTCTGTCCGTCTGTCCGTCTGTATGAACGCGTCGATCTCAGCAACTATAAGAGCTAGAGACACCAAATTTGGCATCAAGGTTCCTGTATACCATACGCAGATCAAGTTTATTTTAAATTTTGGATACCTCCCCCCTTCCCCCGCAAATCGAAAAAAACGAATAATAGCCACATTTTTCAACGTAGACACTTCTAACTTAACAGGTGCGTTAAGAATGATATGTAGAAGGAACGCTGAAAGTTTCATCAAGATCGGTTTGTAAATAAGACAGATAATCAGCAATAAAAGTTATTTTTCCACGGAATCTTAGAGCAGCAGGCAGCACATGTGTGCGAGCGAGACAGCGAACGACTGTGACACATGCGTCTGCTTACCATGTGTGCATATTTGTGCGAGCGAGATAGGGAACTACTGCGACACAGGCATAAGTAAATTAAGTGTCGTAACACTCAGCTTTTGATTGAATATGTATAAATATGTGAAAGTGAGCTGCTATAAGCAAGCAAAGAATTCATATGCAAAATAAGAGTTTCAAAGGGGTTTTCTTTAAACACCTGTTATGTTCTTACTTTTATTTTAATCAAAGTATCTATTATCAAAATACTCTTAATATAGAAGCCTGTACAGGGTATTATACTGTCGAATGCGGTCGACTGTAGCCTTTTCGACTGGTTTAAATAATTCATTTGTTTGCTTTGGGGATTATTAAGAATTTTACAGAAAACAAAGAACATAAACTTATATAAGCAAACTCAAGTCATACCCTTGCAATTTAGATTTCTGGAGTATGAGCAAGAAATATGAATTGCCTTTCAATTGCCGTGCAATACTTTGTAATTAAATGGTCATTGCAATTTCGGTAAAATATTTTGCACAAATTGCTCAAATGTTTAGCAACTCAAGCGTTTCAATTGATTTTTGCTTAAATAACAGTTGTAAATTTGACAGTTTTGTGAAATGTATTTTAATTACTATTTGCATTTGCATTTTCATATTTATTTGCAGATAACAAGGTGGAAAATGCCAAATGTCTTTAACAAAAATACAAATACTTGCAATGTGGCGCACAAAGCATTTGCGGTAAGTTGATTAAAGGAATTGTAATATCAAAGTATGAAATCCATAAATCTTTTTCCTTTTGCTTCAAAGAGCAAATACGAATGAAATTCTTAGCCATTGGCATTGCCATTGCCTTTGCTACTCGAATATCGAAATGTAATTAAAATGGCATCAAAGTAAGTCTACAACTCATAGATGTATTCATCTATATCTACCTACCATACCCCATGACTTTAAGTCTCTTTGATTTTCCGGCCATGTTTGTCTGCAGAAAATGTCGCACAAATCAACAAACTGGCAACAGTCGAAGCTGAAAATTAATTGCAAAATTTCAAAAGTTCTAAATGCTTTTCCAATGTGTCACGAATTCAATCGAAAGACTCGTATGAGAAATGAAAGTCTCACATTTCTAATTTGATTGAATTGACAGTTTTTCGTACTTTGCCTAAGTACAAGAATTTTATTTATTTTCTTCAGATATACACGGAATTTGGACGGAATTACTGGCAAAATATTTGAGAAAAGCCAGATAAGTTAAGTGAAAATTTGTTTTATTTTTTTTTTAAGGGGTATCAGTTACTTATTTTGATTACACTACTGGATACTTTTTATACCCTGTACAGGGATATATTAACTTTGTGAAAAAAATTTTTGTAACAGGCAGAAGGAGACATCTCCGACCCTATAAAGTATATATATTCTTGATCAGCATCAACAGCCGAGTCGATTGAGCCATGTCCGTCTGTCTGTCCGTCCGTCTGTCCGTCTGTCCGTCCGTCCGTCTGTCCGTCTGTCCGTCTGTCCGTCTGTATGAACGCGTCGATCTCAGCAACTATAAGAGCTAGAGACACCAAATTTGGCATCAAGGTTCCTGTATACCATACGCAGATCAAGTTTATTTTAAATTTTGGATACCTCCCCCCCTTCCCCCCGCAATTTGAAAAAAACGAATAATAGCCACATTTTTCAACGTAGACACTTCTAACTTAACAGGTGCGTTAAGAATGATATGTAGAAGGAACGCTAAAAGTTTCATCAAGATCGGTTTGTAAATAAGACAGATAATCAGCAATAAAAGTTATTTTTCCACGGAATCGTAGAGCAGCAGGCAGCACATGTGTGCGAGCGAGACAGCGAACGACTGTGACACATGCGTCTGCTTACCATGTGTGCATATTTGTGCGAGCGAGATAGCGAACTACTGCGACACAAGCTTAAGTAAATTAAGCGTCGTAACACTCAGCTTTTGATTGAATATGTATAAATATGTGACAGTTAGCTGCTATAAGCAAGCAAAGAATTCATATGCAAAATGAGAGTTTCAAAAGGGTATTCTTTAAACACCTGTTATGTTCTTACTTTTATTTTAATCAAAGTACCTATTATCAAAATATTTTTAATATAGAAGCCTGTACAGGGTATTATACTGTCGAATGCGGTCGACTGTAGCCTTTTCGACTGGTTATCCATATTAATTTCAGTAATTATATTCAATATAGAGGTTGTCTTAGTACCAACTTTTTGTTTTTATTCCTTGAGCTATCATATTAACCTTTAATAAGTTTCAATTACTCTGATTTATTCTTATCTTTCTTCTTTTTCATAACAACGTCTAACGTTTCCTTCCTCATCGTAATTTCTTCGTCTGATAATAATGTAATCAAGTTAAGCCTTTTTCCTTTTCTATCTTACTGCTTAGTTTCCATTTTTCCTCATATTTGTTTATCCTTTTATAAATATTATATATTTTGCAGTATTTATTCTCAGGTGCTCTAAGCATTTCTTACATTCCTTTGTTATCGCAGCTTTTTAATGAGTTCATCAGAATGTCCATTATAAGTATATTTTCCTTTGACTTTATTACATTTTTAATTGTCTTTACTTTGTGATTTTCTTACTTTCTAATTTACTTTTCCTAATCATTTTAGAGAAATTCAAACTTGTCCGTTACTTATAGTTACTTATAGTGAATCTGTAAATAATCTTTATAGACTTTTAAACTGATTTGTGCTATTTAAAGTTGATTAAGACAATAGTATTATAATTATAAAATATTAATTATTCTAATAACTTAGACTAATATAAAATAAGCTTAGAAAAAACTTATTTGGATTTAGTTAAATCTATTTATTTCAACACTTTCCTATTTCTTCGACTTTAAAGTGAACTAATTTACGATATCGATTTCAATGCCCTTTTCAAAACTAATTAGTAATTATATGCATTGTAGCAAATGTCCAACGAGATCATAGAATGATTTCAAAAGAAGAGAAGGATGCTTTTATATACGACGCACTTCTATTGACAGTTGGCCTTTCAAAGGTAATCTCAACTATTCCAACTACTAAAAGCATAGCGCTCTAATTGCCAACTCTAACTACGACTCTGACTACGACTCTGACTGCGACTCTGATGAAGCATGGCAACCACTAGTTTCTATAGAGGTTACTTCTCTGTCTGTGCTGTCTCTCAATCAGAGAGCCAACTCGTTGCAATTCATGCTAACTTGGACAAAATGAAGTTAAAGCTTCTTTTATGAGTTCAACGTGGCATGTAGCTCGCGCTTCAATGTTGTTGACTCCTCCCCCAACTTGGCCAACATCCCAGCACTTTTCTTGTTGTTGTTATTGCATTTGTCGTACATCTTTGTTTACTTTGTGCTCATGTAACTAACGTTAACGTTTGCGCGCTAACTTCCCCTGCCCTCTGACCAACACTCTTCCGCTCTTCTTCTTTCTCTTCTCGCCGGAACAACGTTGTGCTGTTCAAGGAATTTAATTTACCAGCAACATAAAAATGCCAGAGGATAGCAAGGATAGTCGACAGGAAATACACCCAGACTCACACACACACACATATATATACACACATTTTTGTTTGCTACAAAATTTGTTTGCATTTTGCTTTAAACCAAAAAGCACCAAGCGCAACATTTTCACAATTAATTTGTCATTTCGTCGTGTAAATATTTCTGCAACTCTTCGACAATGTTTCCTGGACCGAAGCTGGTTTCATTGTTTCCCCCGTATCCCGTTAGTCATCGGTTCTGGCCACAACAGCTTAACGTATTTACTTTTACTTACATTTTTTGAGATATTGCATTTATTCAGCAACTGAAAGCAATGTTAAATATTAACAATAGCTGAAAGCTTGCATATGCTGCAACTACAGCTGCACTCTAATCCATGACTTTTATCTTATTTACAAAAGGATTTGTGCATACACACACACACACACATACACACACAGACAAAGCTGCCTTTAAGCCAGCGTCTGTGTACGAGTGTGTGGGTATGTGTGTGGGTGTGTGTTGACCGTAAAAAGACACTCTGTAAATGCATTTATTCATGAGAAATTCTCTTCTCTTTTTTCCCCCCATTTGCTCAAATTGCAGCTGAGCAAAATGAAAAGCGTCACTGGCAAAGATCAAGTCAGTTGCCAGGAGAGACCACAACTAAATCCAAGTGTAACTCCTTCTAATTGCATTACAAGCCAAGCAAGCAGAAAGACAAGCACAATCCAGATAAAATTCAAATGAATTACAAAGAAAATGTAGAAAAAAATCGTACATTCCAGCAAAGAACATCGCATTTAATTCGATAGCAAGTTCTTTGTTGGAATAACTTAATATGTTGTACTAAAATTACAAAAATAAAGTACATTTTAAATGCAACTAAAAGTTAGCGTCCTTATACTGTTGAAAATTATTAAAAAATATAAAAATATATTCCAAATATTGCCCATTCATATTTCTGTGGAATTCAATTAACAATGGAATTCAGAACGTGCTCCATACAGCTCTATGAAATTCCTGTATACAATATCTGAGCTTTATTAATTTGTTGCACATGTTGAATTTCTTCTCAAATTGGAATTCGTAATAAAACTAGCTATTTGCATTTTATCATAAATTGTTCTCGTTTATCAACATTTACAAACTCAAAAAAATAAATATATAAATGTGTATAATATATATAGAAAAGATTTATCAAATTTACAGCTTTTGCAGTCATGGCAAAAGAACTTGACCAATGTGCAAGCATTGAGGAACTCATGCATATTATACAATAAATAAATTTAGATGCCGACGACAACAAATGTAAGCACAGACCAGGTCAAGACTTGAGGTCGAAAACAAAACAGAGTCGAGCCTGCTGTCAAAAGATCTAGAGAAAAACAAGACACGAGAAAAAACAAACAGGCTAATAAGCCTTGGCCAAGTGGCAGGCGGGGCAAAACGAGCAGACAACTGTCTTAGATACACCCACAAAAAGATACATTTGGCATATGTTGGCTTGTTGTTAAAGATTCTGTATAGAGAAGTATGAGTATACGTATTTGCATAGAAAGCTTTTGACTTTCGCATGAGCATAAAAAATAAATGCCAAATAAAATAAATTATACAGATATACATATATACAAATATGTAAACGAGTGCGGACGAAAGCAGTTTGGTAAGAGGATAAACATGAGCCCGGAAGAACAAAAGCCTGTGGCAAACATGAGACTAAGTGTGTCCTTTCCTTGGGCATTGATTGCCATGTTCTTAGTACAACAATGCGTATACGTAATATTTTTGGGCTTCAGACCAGTTGCCACAACTGACAGCTACATCAACAAAACTTTGACTATGTGCGTGGTTGTGGCTCTGGCTAAAAACTCATGCTGCTGTTCCAACTCCTGCTTAAATGCCGATCCCAGTTCCGACTCTGTCACTGGCAATGGCTACGTGACTATGACACGACCAATTAGTGTTGCCTGCCCAGCATCGCCTGCTGTGCCTGGTCATTGTTAGAGACGGCAACACACACACTCACACAACACACTCTATATACACACAGTTGCTCGTTGTGTTCAGCCATTGAATTTAAAGACTTAAAGCTTATGCAAATCCCATCAAGTGCAGCTAACTACAAAGTACAAACTGCAAACGACGAACGGCAAATGTCTGTAATTCAAGGCCCACACAAGGCGTTGAATTCAACACCTTTTACCAGACACACACTCTCGTTCTCTTTCCATCTCTATCTTCCCTTTCTTTTCGCTCTTATGAAGTGCCTAACACATTCCCACACTTGCATACAAATTAGAGGATGGAGTTTCCATTGTTATTACAAAAGAAAGGCTGCTGTTTGTCATTTGATGACCACTTTAAAAACATTTTCTTCACGTTCTTTGCTAAGAGCTTCTCGGAATACAAAAATCCCTAAGCCAAAGCCTTGAAAAATACCCTACTAAATAAACAGCAGCGTTAAGCCATAATATGAACAAGGAAAATCATTATTTGTTAGACTGGGAACAGTCTGAAAAGTTCATTAAAGCTTAACAGAAAATATATATGAAGAAGCAAACAATTAAACTTTTAGCACAGCTTTTAAATAAGAGAATGACACATATTTGATAGCAGAGACGAGCTTATAATGAATGAACTTTCAGTGTAGATGGCTCTTTAAAGCAGTATAAATAATGTGAGTAAGGCAAAGAGAAGTGAACTGACAACTTATACAAGCACATTCATGATTTACAGAGCTTTTCGTAAAAAACAACTTAATTCACTTTCAAACTTAAAGTTAAGTAAAACTTTCAACAATTACTTTCTTCATGCTAAAAGCTTTCAGTTGAAACTTATTCACTTATCAGACTTACAGTTAACAGCATGAATGTCAATAATGGTCTATTCAAACAGCTAAGACACCCCATTGTGGCAATCATAGAGAGTATATGGAAATTGTAAAATAGCAAAGACTTGACAAAACGGCAAAAAATGAAGGAGCAGAAGTGAAAATCATTGAGTTTAGTTAGCATCCATCGAGAGCAAAATGCGATGGCGGCAAACTTCAAAGTGAATAAAGCTGCCAAAGAGAAAATGAGAGCAACAAAAAAAAAAAAAAAAAAAAAAAAAAAAAAGAAGGCTAAAAGTAAACAACCATTATGCACTCAACATAAACGATCAAGAATAAGTGGAGGAGCAGGAAAGTGGAGAGTGGAGAATGGACTTTAGCATGGAGAAGTTTGAGCAGTTGGGGGCAGCATGAAAACATTTTACAGCCACACACACACACACACATATACAAACAACACCAGAAAAATAAACAATTTCATAAGATATACGCAACAACAACAAGAGAACTTGTGGGAAAATATCTGAATATATATGTATTTACAAGTAAAATGTGGCAAGCAGGCAGTGAGGGTCAGAGCAACCACAGGGCTGGGCCAAGCGGGGCCGAGCTGGGGCACGGCCAGGCATCAAATAATGCAAAACAAACAGAAAACGTAGCAAAAGTATGATAGTAAAGGAATAAGAAATGGAAAAGGACAGAGAGAGTGGGGAATGCTGGAGTGAAAGTAACGCAGCGGCGACACCCGGCGACGAGACACTTTGCCGCCAACGCAAATAAACCCAAAAAAAGAAAAGAAGTGTATCAAAAGAAGACGAGGGGGGAGGGGGCGTGTGCCGGAAACTGCCGGCGACGGGGTTGGCCACTCAGCAACGTTTGACACTTGACGCAAGGACAACATAAGGACAATGGCGACAACGGCAACAACAAAGTCGACAGACAGAGAGCGAGAGAGAGAGCGAGCGACAAGGCACTGATGCAGGCTGTAAAAAGCGCACATGAAAAAAAGTATATAATAAAAATAAAAGAAAAAAAAAAACATAAATAAATATTTCAATTTTTGCACAAAAATTTCATGGAGATAAAATATTTGTGCCAGAGAGGGGGGAAGAAATGAAGAGGGAGTAAGGAGCGGTAGAAAAAAAATTAAATCCACACGCAGCGTTACACACACTCACACACACACGTATAGGGCGTAACAAAGTGCTGATAAAGCGAGAAATTGGCACGCGAATAACAGCTGCGGGTTGAAACAGTCGTAAATAGTCTGTAAACGTATGTGGGGAAAATCCCACAGAGAGTGGGTGAAAGAGAGAGAGAGAGAGCGGCAACGGGAAAATGTCGCACATAAATTTCAGTATTTTCGGTTTTGTCAATGGAAACCAGTCTGCGGTTGTCTTGCCCAAATAACCCGCAACACGAAACGAGCTTTATCGCATGGAGTGCGAGGCGAATGGAGTTGCGTTTCGTTTCGTAGGCAGATGAAAGGGTATTTGAGTTAACAACCAGCATACGAGTATATGCAATTAGATGATATCTAATTTCAAGAGCTGCTGACAAAAAAAAAAAAAGAGAAAAGTGTAAACTGCTTTAAACTTGACGCTTTTTGTTCACATTTACTCGTAAACAAGGTTGGCACTTCAGTGTGCTTGCAAATATTTATATACTCATGGTACTTTTGATAATGCCTTTAAGTATGCACTAAAATATTTTGGAATATGTAAAATGTAGCTGGCTGTTAGCTATGCTAATGTCCCATCACCATATACTCACATCTCTCATTGTACTCATCTTGTGGCTATTTCGTTTTGTCCATTTAAAATAGGAAGAGCGATAGAGATAGTGATCTTGCTCCCGCATTGTGGCGGTCGGTCGATAGCAGATAATAGAATAACGAACTACTTCATTAAATCATAGATTACAAAAATAAATTGAAATGCATCGATATATGAAATACTTAAATAAATAATGCCAATAACTTACTTCAACTAACTGCCTGAAGCTGATGGCATATTTTTATATGCAAACGAAATGTGTCTCAATACAGTAAGTGGAAAAATGTGGGATTGTGGAGAAAGGTAAAGAGAGGTGAAAGGGGTTTCCCCATGCATTAATTGAAGTGCAAACAATGTATGCATAGAAAAATAACATGGCTTATAACAGCTTCTACAGTTCCCAATGCTCAATATGCTAATATTCGTTAGCCAATATGGTGAAGACAAACGAATTCTGATGCCATTTTGAGCATGCAAATTAACACCCCTCCCCAAGCCGCAGAGGGAGCAGGTGGAATGAGACTTTCATATTGAAAAATGCCAAAAGCCAAAACAATTCAAGCCAAAAGCTATTGTACAATTGCAGCTTGAATAGTTAGTTTAGTTATCAGACTGTCTGTCTAAAGTTGGCCAGCAGCAATATGGCCAATTCATTCATAACAAGCCCAAAAGCAGCTGAGGCAAGCACAGAGAGAGAAAACTAAAAAAAAAAAAAAAGAAAGAAATGAAGAGCTGATATTGGGTATTGGTTAGCAACTATCTGCATTTATGATTATGCAACAGCGGCAAGTGCAAATGTGGCATGCGGCAGGCAAGCAAACTATCAAAATGCATGCTACGAGGCAAAAATGCGGCAACAGCAACATGGGGCAACAACAACAACAGCAGCGGGAACAACCGCAACATGGTAAACATGAAACCGAAACTGTAACTAAAACTGTGTGTGTGTGTGTGTGTGTGTGTGTGTGTGTAAACACAGTAAGGCAACAAAATTGAAAGCATTGCGAGTGCAACACGAGTTGAGCGCTGCTAAAAATTTGCATGCATATTTACAAACTTTTGGGGGCAAAGTCAGCAGCGGGTCGAGGCGCAACTTACTAAACTGATGCATGAATACTCCTACTCTACTCCCCAACTACGCTTCCTCTGCTTGCCACTGCTCATCCCCTTTCTCTCTCTCACTCACTATGCACATTCGTGTCACATTTGCCACATTTGATGTTCGTTTTTGCAACTATTTGCAAATGCAAATTGCAAACATGCAACAGGGACATGTTGCGTAAATGTCAATGCTACAACAACAACTGTGTCTCTCTGTCTTTGCATGTGTGTGTGTGTGTAGGAGGGGGTGGGGGGGGGCAAGTATACGATTGTGTGTGTGTTTGTGTGTGTATGTTGTCTGCGACCACTCAAAGCGCGTTTTGCTGTCTACGTTGCAACGTTAAGCAGCCTGCGGCAAAACCACAAACTGAAGAATACAAAACGAGAGTTGCCCAGCTGATTGACGTGGGAGTTGTTGAACAACAGCCTGGCTTGTCGTTCCATAGTGGGCGTGTCAACCACCGCCACCACCAGCAGCAACAGCTACTTGTCAATGCATGAAAGACACTGTTGAAGATTGAAGAAGCACAAAATACGAGCACATAGACATGGGATAACAAGCAAAAATGCTGATGACAGTCAGCCCCGAAGGCAACAAGCAAATGGCGTTGCTTTAATAATGTCTTCGACTCTTTTTCCCACTGCCTACCCCCTCTATCTCTCTCACATGCTTTCGTCTAACCTGATGCTTAGTATAAGATTAAGATAAACTTTAATTTAAATACATTGATAAACAAATTAGGTTGATTTAACTACGTTTTCTGCTCTTCAAATTATCTCTTTCTCTGCCTCACTCTATCTCTCTCTTTCTCTGGCTCTCTCTCTATTTCTCTCCCTCTCTCTCTCTCTCTCTCTCTCTCTCTCTCTCGTCTCTCTCTCTTTCTCTTCAGTTAGTTACTTGAGTTTTACCCAAAACTCAGGTTAATAAATTATTAACAGAGCAACAAACATAATATTACTTACAACACATTCTAACTTCCCTTTTTTACCTCCCGCTCTTCGCAGACCGCTTCTCGATCTTGTTGTTTAATGTAATATACAAATTTTCTATTGAATTTCTAAAACTAAAAGCAGCTGATTTATGCACAAATCAAAGACATCCATCAGGCAATACGTAAACATGTTAAGCTTGACAGAAATATTGCAAGAATTCCCAGAATAATAAAAGTAACTGACAGCGATAAGCAGGGAACTTTATACCAAAACTTTTTAAGTAGTTCAAATACGCAATGACTTGACATTTTCTGGGAAAATTCACATAAAGCAAAGCTTCAGAAATTATCTGCTAAAATACGCAATTAGTGTAAATATAGCACAAAAGTTGCCTCAGCATTTCGAGAACCGCAAAAAAAAGTGAATATAAACAGAATGAAAACATTTAGCAATTATAAACTGTTGGCAAACGTTTTGCCAAATCACTTGAAAATATTAAGATACTCTCTCAATATACGAAAATTACTCGACAAATTTTTTAGCACTTCTTTCAAAATATTTCCAAATGAAAACGTAAAAGAAAAAAAAAAAAAAGGAGGAAAATTGTTTGAGGCATGACGTACTAAAAGCAAATCCACAAGCAGAGATATGAGGTGCACAAAATCACAACACAATTTGGTAAATATCGAAGGAAAAAGAATCGAATGTGGAAGTGAAGTAAAGAGAGAGGGAGGTAGAGGTAAAGAGGGAGGGAGAGAGAGAGATAGAGGTAGTAGAATGAGAGCATGAGTAAGTGCAAATCAGTAAGGTGGAGTACGTTAAATTTTGCTGACTTAACAACATTGAAATGATGAAAATGAATGAGTGCATAAGCGAATGAATGGGCACTCACATACACACACACACACACACACACACACACACTCACACTGATGAATAAATGTATGAGGCCCAAAATGGAAGCTGATGTTTGCATGTAGGACGCGATGCTGAAAGCAGCCAACTCACGTTTGTGTAATCAGTGTGAAACCCAGCGTAAGCAAAGCTAAATCCAAAAGAAGACCTTAGACTTACAGTACACCCGCCTCTCTCTTTCGTTCTCTCTCTCTCTCTCTCTCACACACACACATTCTCTTCTCTCAGTTCCAATATACATAATGACATGAAGCACTCGAACACGACAGGCAGCGACTGACGATGCTGCTGCTGTTTTCCTTTATGCGTTGCTTTCTGTTGACTCTGATGAAAATGCCATGTGACAACGTTGTAAGCTATACTTGAGAGTGGGTGTGCTTGTGTGTGTGCGTGCCACGCCTTCACGCAAATACCTTTATCGTATGTCAACGTGTCAAAGCCAGAGTCAATTTGACTTGCGGTTGTCGTACACATTTTTCTCATGCTTTCTATTTGCAATTTTAGATCCCAAAGGTGTCGTGACTTGTAGCAAACAAAATTTGTTGCAACTTTAAGTCCATAACTGTTAGTTCAATCTGAGCTAACTGTGATTTATGGCTCCAACCAGTAGGCGAATGATTAACTGCCAGAGGCATAAAAACTACTTAATGACCAATTAAATCCAATCCATTTGATAACAAAAAAAAAAAAAAAGCGAATGAACAAAGTAAAATGCCAAATGCCACAATTGCATTTATCAAATGCTGTCAATTAGAGCGAAAGAAAAGCACAGCGAAAGACAGAGAAAAAGGGAGTGAATCAATTGCCTTGCAAGTGCTTGGAAAATGTGAAAATGTGTGCTAGTTGTGCTTAACAAAAGGGCAAAGTCGGTAAAGTCACTAAAAATTTATGACAGCAACTAACCTCAAAATGCAAAACCATTTCATTTTCGACAATGAGCACTCCAAAAGTTTTCCCTTGAACTCCTTGCCCCTCCTTCAACCATTTGCAGTGCCCTATAATGTGCCTTAAAGAGCCTAACAAGCTGAAACCCCAATCGGCAATTGACTTCTGTAACTTGGCAGTTGCTAGAAAAATACAACAAAAAATAATAGAAGCTCATATAAGTTGTGTCTAAGAAATGATACAGTAAATGTAAAGTTATAAGGTGAAAATTTATAAAATAAACAATACCAACTAACCAACTTTAAATAAATATAATAATAATTTTGGATTAAAGTATAGTTAATGCTCTACAAATAATAGTAATAGACTATGATGAAAATCTTGCAAATTAATTTTATTTTAACAGTATTAGTATTACTAACTGAGTTCCTATTAATTAAATTAATAAATATTATAAGATTTTAAATAAATAGAATAACCATATAAAATACTGCATATATTTCTTTATTAATTTAGTAAAACATATTTAAATAAATTATGCAAAATTAATCAAAACATTTTGACCTGTCTAAAATTTATTAAAAAACAAAATTTAACAAGTTATAAATGAAACTTTTTAAGTTAATTTATATTATTAAATTTATTATACATTTTAGTAAAAATTTTAAAGAAATTTAACTAATTTCAATCTTATTAATATTAATAATTTAGCAAATTTAAATTTGTTTAGTTCTTTATATTAATATTAATCATTTTTCTCTGATCAAACTATATTTCCGCTATCTCTTGCATATTTATATTATCTATACTTTATACACGCCCTCTAATTAGAGGGTATTCGGCTGTCCTAACCCTAACCTACTGTTTCGTTTTTCAAGCTTTTAATGTTTCTGTGCAATGCCGGCTTGGCGCCAATGATGTTGAGAGTTGATTACACTTTAATGGCCAAGGCGTTGCACAAAGTTTCTTCCTGTGCACACACACTCACAAAGGCAAACACACACACACACGCATACACAGAGACATTTCTAATTATTTAATGGCCACACTGCATGCAGTTTTGTTATGTAAATGTGCCGCGGCAGCAGCAGCAGCGGCGGTTTCTGTGGTGGCGCCTCCGCTTGCCCAAAATATTTACGGCTCTTGTGGCAGCTGCATGCACTAAATTTTTGAACGCAACTGCAAAGCGAAACTTTCCAATCATTATTGCACACACACACACACAGCAAGTAGAATGTATGTGTGTGTGTGTGTGTGGCACACTTGGCTAGGCACGTAATGGCCGCTGCGTCCTTTGTGCAGTGATACGTGCGAGAAGCAAACAAAAGGCGCAAGAGAAGCGAAACAAAAGGCGTTAAAAATGTAAAAAAAATACAGAGAAGAAATGGCAAATGAAAAATGAGAAATGAAAAAAAAAACCTGTAAAGTACTTAAAGTGAAGTTCTGTTGTAGGCGGTGGGGGGTTACCTATTAAATTACGAGCCAAGTCAAAGGCGAGCGGGGCGCGGAGAGGCACTGTGGAGTCAAAGGAATGCAAGGGGAGGCAACGATTGCATTTTATTGTTTTCATGCGGTTGCAAATGAGGCGAGGGCGTGTCCACAACTTTATCAGATTGCGCATAAAACACTTAAAACGAATTTCCCGTAATTTGCTAAAAACAAAGAAAAATGGAAAAATAAAAAAAGGGGAAAACTGGAAAAATCAGTTCATTGATTTTTCTAGCAATTAAAGTGACCAACACAGAGAGAACTAAACTAAAAGAAAAGCTGGCGAAAAGTCGAGGCGATCGATTGAACGCTAATTGAAATTCCAGATTAACCGAAAAACCAGCTGAGGCAAAAATTCAATTCCATTGCCTAAATGTGTGTGTGAGTGTGTGTATGTCTAGGAAATGGTTATCGATGCATCCGGCAGCAGTGGGAGCTTCCGCTTGGTTGGGAATCGACTGACTCGTTGGTCATTCAATGAGCGGACAGATTAGCCGCTTTCCCAGCCGCATAACGAGACGAGAAGCAGCCAGAAAAACCCGGCAACAAAATGGCCAACAGCAAAGTCTGTAATGATGCGGAAGCTAACAAAAGGCCGTTGCGATACAAAAGGCGACAGTCCACCGACTGCCAGGGCCAAGAGCAAAGCCATAGACAGACAGAGAAGAGAAACGAGAAAGACTGAGAGGCATAAAGACAAGCAGACAGAAAGAAAGAAATATAGAGATAGAGATAGAGAATGATAGAGAGAGAGAGAGAGACAGAGCCACAGCTTGGGGGGCAAAGGCAAACGCATTCTAAAATTGCGGTCAATTGAAATGGCAATCAAGTTAGTGGCACGTCCTCGTCATGGCCAATATGAGCACAATAAAAGCCCTCTCACACACAGTGTGAAGCGGTCAATGGGCAAATGGCCAACAACAACAACAACAAGCAACAGCAACCATTTGCTGACATTCATACCAAATCTAAAGCCAAAGCAATACCAAAGCACACCACAACACGCACCACACACAAGACTTCACAACAAAAGCCCAACGAACCACAATAATTACAATAGTCAAAAAAGCATTCCACTTTTCGCCAAGCAACCAACGAATTGAAACAGAGCCAAATCACGCAGAGAGCCGACATAAATGAGATAGTAATAAAAAGAACAAAAACAATATCTGAGAAATTGTTTGCTGAGAAAGTCCAAAAACGATTTGATTTGCAAGAGCTGTGGTGCTAAAAATAATGGACAATATATTTTAATATGGTTTAATATTATAAGCAATATCCATATCAATTGTTTGTCGCGCTCTTAAACATTTATTGCATTTTTTAAATTTTTAAAATTTAATTATATAATTAAAAAAAAAATATTAAAACAAAAGTAAGAACATAACAGGTGTTTAAAGAATAGCCTTTGAATCTCTCATTTTTTGCATATGAATTCTTTGCATGCTTATAGCAGCCAACTTTCACATATTTATACATATTCAATCAAAAGCTGGGTGTTACGACACTTAATTTACTTATGCTTGTGTCGCAGTAGTTCGCTATCTCGCTCGCATAAATATGCACACATGGTAAGCAGACGCATGTATCACAGTCGTTCGCTGTCTCGCTCGCACACATGTGCTGACTGCTGCTCTACGATTCAATGGAAAAATAACTTTCATTGCTGATTATCTGTCTTATTTATAACTTTCAGCATTGCTTCTATATGATATTTTTCAAGCACCTGTTAAGTTAAAAGTGTCTACGTTGAAAAATGTGGCTATTATTAGTTTTTTAGTTTAGGGGGAGGTATCCAAAATTTAAAGTAAACGTGATCTGCGTATGGTATACAGGAACCTTCATGCCAAATTTGGTGTCTCTAGCTCTTATAGTTGCTGAGATCGACGCGTTCATACAGACGGACAGACAGACGGACATGGCTCAATCGACTCGGCTGTTGATACTGATCAAGAATATATATAATTTATAGGGTCGGAGATGCCTCCTTCTGCCTGTTACAAAAATTTTTTTCACAATGTTTATATATTATATATAAGTTTATATATTATATATATATATTATATATATAAAATTTCCATATTATTTATAAGCATTTTAATAATTACTTTAGTATAAGTTGCTGAATAGTTCTATATATTTAAGATGATTTTTCGCTGATTACTTGTTATATAAATTTGTTAAATCCATACAATAATTTTCATGAATTTTAAAATATAAAATTTATAAACATTCAAATCATATCATTTTTAAACATTTAATTAATTATTTTAGTCGATAAAATAAATAATAGATAACCGATTTAATTCGTAAAAAATATAAAATTAATTCTCACATTTATTATTAACATTTAAATAATTACTTTAGTATAAGTTGTGTATAAGTTGTATATCGCTTTATAATTCTTATAGGAATTGCATATAGCATCCTTACAATAAATTTAATGAATTTATAAATAAATTTTACGGCTCCTGTCAAATAATTACAGAGTTTCAATTCTTTTAGAGCTTAGCAAATGAGTTTGAAGCACATGAAATATCAATCTAAACTTCATTAAATAAATTAATAAAACTAATATTTTAAATTCCATATTTTATGCTTATATCTTTGAGCTAATTTCCTAAATCTCTTTTCTCTATTCACATATACTATTCACATCCAACTGTTGTGAAATGTCAGCCATTTTCTCTTATTTAAAATGAGAATTGTTAGCTAACAACTAATTAGATGCTGGCATCTGATTTCCAGACTAAAGCTCCGAATGGAGATTTACTAGCATTTCACCTTTACATTTGAAAAATAATTTAAAAATGTAGAGAAAATTAAATAAAATACCCAGTAGAGCATTAAGAGTATTATAAATGAATAACCTCGCCTCAAGCTGGTTGATGTGTGCGGGCGGGCAGTTGAAGGTGTAAGAGGAGGTCGACCACATTCGACCTGACATGTATCACAGTCGTTCGCTGTCTCGCTCGCACACATGTGCTGACTGCTGCTCTACGATTCAATGGAAAAATAACTTTCATTGCTGATTATCTGTCTTATTTATAACTTTCAGCATTGCTTCTATATGATATTTTTCAAGCACCTGTTAAGTTAAAAGTGTCTACGTTGAAAAATGTGGCTATTATTAGTTTTTTAGTTTAGGGGGGAGGTATCCAAAATTTAAAGTAAACGTGATCTGCGTATGGTATACAGGAACCTTCATGCCAAATTTGGTGTCTCTAGCTCTTATAGTTGCTGAGATCGACGCGTTCATACAGACGGACAGACAGACGGACATGGCTCAATCGACTCGGCTGTTGATACTGATCAAGAATATATATAATTTATAGGGTCGGAGATGCCTCCTTCTGCCTGTTACAAAAATTTTTTTCACAATGTTTATATATTATATATAAGTTTATATATTATATATATATATTATATATATAAAATTTCCATATTATTTATAAGCATTTTAATAATTACTTTAGTATAAGTTGCTGAATAGTTCTATATATTTAAGATGATTTTTCGCTGATTACTTGTTATATAAATTTGTTAAATCCATACAATAATTTTCATGAATTTTAAAATATAAAATTTATAAACATTCAAATCATATCATTTTTAAACATTTAATTAATTATTTTAGTCGATAAAATAAATAATAGATAACCGATTTAATTCGTAAAAAATATAAAATTAATTCTCACATTTATTATTAACATTTAAATAATTACTTTAGTATAAGTTGTGTATAAGTTGTATATCGCTTTATAATTCTTATAGGAATTGCATATAGCATCCTTACAATAAATTTAATGAATTTATAAATAAATTTTACGGCTCCTGTCAAATAATTACAGAGTTTCAATTCTTTTAGAGCTTAGCAAATGAGTTTGAAGCACATGAAATATCAATCTAAACTTCATTAAATAAATTAATAAAACTAATATTTTAAATTCCATATTTTATGCTTATATCTTTGAGCTAATTTCCTAAATCTCTTTTCTCTATTCACATATACTATTCACATCCAACTGTTGTGAAATGTCAGCCATTTTCTCTTATTTAAAATGAGAATTGTTAGCTAACAACTAATTAGATGCTGGCATCTGATTTCCAGACTAAAGCTCCGAATGGAGATTTACTAGCATTTCACCTTTACATTTGAAAAATAATTTAAAAATGTAGAGAAAATTAAATAAAATACCCAGTAGAGCATTAAGAGTATTATAAATGAATAACCTCGCCTCAAGCTGGTTGATGTGTGCGGGCGGGCAGTTGAAGGTGTAAGAGGAGGTCGACCACATTCGACCTGAATTTGGCCAGACATCCTGGCGTGCAGGAAATATGCCGGGGCAAAGTGAAAATAACAGAAGGACGAAACCAAATGCTACTAAAATCATTTGGACGAAAACGTAACGAGCATTTTCAGCTTCGGCGATGGAGAAGGAGACGGAGACGGAGATAGAGACGGAGACGGAGACAGACTCAAAGTCGGTTGTTGAGTGTGGTGTGTGGCAAGTTGGCAAATCCATTGCCTTGGCAAAAAGTAGTTTTCAATTTAGTTGCTATCGTCTCTTATCGCTCCACAGAGTGACTGGCAATTTGCGCCGACAAACTGCGGCAGCTGGCGCAGCAAACTTGCAACTTGCTTCAAAGTTACTGCAAATCAACGGCAGCAACAGCAACAACGGCAACAACGGCAACAACAACAACAACAACAACAACTGGCAGCACTTTCAACTTAGCCACAGGCCTAGACATGGCTCAAAGCTTAAAAGCAGCTATAGTTGCTGCAGTTGTTGTTGTTGCTGGTCTGTCTAGTTGTTGCATGCCATTTGTTGTTGCAAGCAACGTCAGCAATAGCAGATTTTACGTTTAGCTTTCATTTGATGGCCTTTTAAAGCCATTTTAGCACGCGCTTCGACAATTCCAGGCCAAGAATCCGCCAACAAACGGAAGTTTAACTCGCGCGGTTACCACCACCACCAAAAAGAAGAGGAAAAACTATCAAAAAATAGAGGAAATATGTTAGGGAAAACTCAACCGCATAGCGTTTTCGGGCATGTCCTTGCTACTGCTGCTGCTGCTGCTGCTGCTTCATCTTTCTGTGGCGTCTGCGGTATTGGGCGCCCTGCCTTGTGGCAAACATTTCCTTCCTGTGCCAGTTTCCAAAGTATCTCCTTCCCTTTACCCGTCCCCTTGCCACCCTAACTCCCTCCCTTTCTATCCCTATCAGCCCATTTTGCTGGCAGCTCTAAACGTTTTTCACACATTTCACTCGCAGTTTTTGCAGCATTTGTCGGTGTCTGTTCATGATTTATTTTGTCTTGTACCCACTCTCCACATCCGATGCTCCCCCCAGGGAGGAAGCAGGAGCTCCCTGCTCCCGCGGTCACATCTTGTTTATGTGGAAATGCAAAAAAAAAAAAAACAGAAGTCGTATAAAAAATGCACTTGTCACTCACCCAGTCAGCGGTTGCACTCTGTTATGAACTGTCAACGATTCAAACATGTTGAATGGCATAAAATGAGTTGGCTTAACGGGCACATACCCTCTATAGTGTAGAAAATCTTCGTAAAATCATTAAGTTGTCTGTATCTATGTTAAATGTTCAATTTACTTCAGCATACATTTTTTTATGGTATTTACAGGGTATTAGTGCTGCCTAAGAGCTCATGTTTTGTCTCTTGTTTTTACTTCCCCTTTGCCCTATTTTATTGTTAGGCTCTCTCTTCCAATCTTTGTGGCTCTTTTTTTCACGCTTTATGTATAGCTTTTGGCATACCCCCTTCAATTTTATCTACAGGATATTAAAACTGCCTGAGTGTAAAATGCAAAGTTTTAGCGATGCCTTGGAGTTGTTTTCGCTCTTTCAACTGATTGTTGGCTTAGCTCTCTAGTCCCCTCTCTCTCTCTCTCTCTCTCTCTCTCTCTCTCTCTCTCTCTCTCTCTCTCTCTCTCTCTCTCTGTCTCTCTCTCTCTCTCTGTCTCTCTCTATCTTTCTGTCTCTGTGTTTTTCTCAATCTTTTTATCTTCTAAGTGACCTTAATGGCTCTGACATTGATCCATCCACAGCTGTGTGGGATTATCAATATCTACACCTCACATTCAATGAGTTTATTTGTCTGCATGTTTTTCTATATTTGGCTACGAAATTGTTTTCTTTGGCTTGTCGCTTTGGTCAAATTCAGTTAGCCAAAAAATTATCGTTGGTTGTTCAAGTGTCGAGTGAGTTTTCCGTAGGTAAAGTACACTTCATAGCCATGTGTGTGAGTGTGTGTGAGTGAATTCAAGTTGATAAAGATGAGTGCAAGATAAGCAAACGTTTTGTTGGATAAACTTTTGTAGTGTTTGTTGCTCTCTTGGACACTGACTGCAAATTTAGGGGCTTTGTGTGAAGTGTTGTTCGAGTATTATCAACTGCGAGACAGCTTGCAAATAGCAAAAGTTATTTCTGTGTATATGTGTGTGTGTATTTTGGATTTTAATGTATGCAGTTGTTTTCAGAGTGTTTAGAGAACTCTTCAGTTCGTAGATTTTAATACTTTATTGTTTTATTTAGCAAGTTTTTGTTAAAAAACAGAACATAATATAACTTTTGTAAATAAGTTTAAAAAGCTAAACCCCACTGTTTTGCGTTTAACAACACTATGCATATGATGCTTTAGGAATAAATAATGTGAGCTAAAAGCTTAATTAATTTCAGTCTATATAAAACTGGAAGAGATTCCATAATAAACTTAATAAGAAACGCAAACAAATTCACTTTTAATTAGTTATAAAAAATTAATATATAAAATGCTTTATAGTTTCTAAAGCTCATATAAGATTTCATAAATAACTGTTATCATATATATTTTTAGATTATTATAATTATGGCTTTAATATCAAGTCCTTTTCATTAACTCAACTTAACATATTCATGAAAATGTACTTTTAAGTATGCATTAATGCCTCAAAACAACTGAACGAATTAATACTCAAATAATAAACTTACTCTCTTCTTTTATTTGCAGCCAGCGTACAACGTGGCGTATGGGTAATATGAAACCGGAAACAATATTTTCTATGTGAAAAGCCGCAGGTGAACTTTTGTATTGCACTTAATATGGTAAAATCTGTGCAAATTTATGAACTTTGCTAATTAACAGCATTTACACAAGTTCCCCGTCCCTGTTCCCGTTCCCATCCTTCCCCCCTTTCAGCAACTTCCAACAAGCTGCCCCTCAGGGAGTCAAAGCAAAAGGATAAGCTGGTCAGTTGAAAGAGGAGGAAAATGCAGAAACAACATTTATAACATGGAAATTTGTTATGGCAAACACAACATTCAACAGCGGGAGGGGGAATGTAAACGATGGGGTATCAAGAGGGAATACACGTGGCCACATGTTAAACTTGTTAATGGCTTCATTTATGTAAGTTCATTAGCAAAGCACGAAGCAGCAACAACAACAGCAACAAGCAACAACAACAACTGCGTTGAAATGTCAATAAATTGGTACTAGTTGCAGTTGTTGCAGTTAGGTAGTTGTTAGTTGGCAAGTCTCGAGGCGTTGGCCATCAATCAAATCAACAAATGGCCAGCTGACTGCACAAAATTGTCACTTGGTCGAGAAGCCACAGCCAAGGAAATGAAATGAAAATTAAAATGCACACACACACACACACACATATATAGAGAGAAAGGGAGAGAGATAGAGTGAGTGCAGACAGTTGACACGGGCAGGCAGGCGGGCAGGAAGTAAGAGAGCGAAACTTGGCCAAGCGGAAGACCACAAGGGCGACTGGGGAGTTGGACAATGCCCGTTGGCGCGTTGTCACGTGAGGCAGCCAGGATGGCAGGCAGGCAAACGGGCAACGAATCAGGCAACCAATCAAGCGGCGTGTGACATGCAACTGAAGCGTGCGTGCCCCAGCAACTTGCAACACTCCATGCATTATAAACTCAGAGTGAACTCCAACTGTGGGCGCGTCTGGGGGCTGTCTGTCTGTCAGCAGCAACTTTTAGCTTAGTTTGTAGTCAACTTTTGCCACACACAGTTGGTTAGTTTCACTGGCTCTCACGTTGCCCACATCTCAAGCCTGTCCAACTGTCCACCTGTCCACCTATCCACCTATCCACCTATCCAGCTGCTCACCTGTTCACCTGCTCGCCTATTCAGCTGCTCAACCGAGTCCAAGCTCCAGCTCCAGCTGCTGGCGTCACGTCAATGCTTTCATCATTTAATTAACTGTTTCGTGTAGCGTGCGAGAGCACACACTCTACACTATCCTATCTAGTATCTATCGAGTTGACTACGTGCCTTGTCGAATGCAGAAGCAGCTGCCACTGTAGCTTCTGGAGCAACAGGAGACGTGAAGTTGTGTCCTTGGTTGCTCCACAATTTGCATGCGATTTGATTGATCGCTCCGCTTCGCAGTTTGTGCCACTTGCAACGATGCGGGCTAACGGGAAATTTAACTGTCAGTCCAGACCAGTTCAGTCACACTTCAGCTTGCTCTCTCTCTCTCACTCTCTCTCTCTGCACTTCCAACACTTCTTCTTCGCCCTCGCTTTGATAATTGGCATATTACTAGGCTAATACGTAGATTGCTGGCCAGTTGCATGTTGATGATATGTTTGTGTGACGTAACGTATTTACAAATTATATTATTAACTGATTGGCTTTAATTTTGGTTTAGTTGCTAGTTGGGAATGAAAATGTTAAGTCAAAGTAGCATTTAGTTAAGGCTATTATAAATAAGAATCAAAGGAAATTTACTCTTCCCTTCTCCTAATATATTCTACAAATTGTATCATGTTAGAAAACAGAACACAAAAGTTATTTAAGAAACTATTTTCCATAGTATCAATCAAGCGAAAACAGCGATGGCGCCATCTAGCGCTCGTAGCTGTAAAAGTAAGCGATTGCTTGTAAACTCAACAAAATGCGTTTGTTATTTATCAGTTGAATTAAACTTAATTACGCGCAGCTTTAGTTATGGTAATTAAGTATGGCACAACTATCTAAAAGCCATAAACAATATAAAAATCATGCATTAACGCGGCTTAAATGCTTTATATATACATATATGCATACATATGTCTACATAAGAAATCAAATAGTCAAAGTTAACTAATCCCAACTATTATTCTTACTTCCATGTCCTTAATTACTTTTAAGCCTGCGTAAGTTGTGTCTTCTTTAAGTACGTTATCGCTTAAGACAACTTCTTTGCATGGGAAATTCTTTGGAAAATGCGCTAGGAATTTTCCATTCCCCAGTCAACTTCCGTTGCCCAACTAAACAGAACTTAACTCATATCTGCAATAGTTTTTCCAAGCTTTTCACTGCTTAAGCTCTAACAAATCGCATCAAATGCCTCATGTGGCTTTGCTTTCATTTTTCCCCCACACCGGCATCAACAATTCACGAGCTATCAAATTAATAGATAAAAACTTGTTTAGTGTAATGGGGAGTGGCAACAAAAAAGAGAGCGAGGGATTGGGAATGTGGTGCAGTAATTTATGGCTGAAAATCTGAACGGCACACCGAATTGTTTACGATTGCGTTCAAAGCCAGAGACAGAGACAGAAAAAGAATTTCGAGCTTTGTAGATTGAAAAGAAATTCAACGCGATATTTGCGGTGATTTATGTATTATTTTCGACGTTATTTGAGTTTATATTTAAAACATTAGAAAACAACAACCACAAAATGCACAGCAGAGTGGGAACGGGGGGGACGAACAACGAAGGGCAGCGGATAGATAAAAACTAAAAGTGCACAAAAGAGTTGGGAGTTGGGAGGAAAAGCAAGTTGAATGTAGGTAACAAACAACCAACAAACAGACAGATAGAGACACAGACAAACAGACAGAGAGACTGAGAGGCAGAGACACAGCGAGGCAGACAGAGAGATAGCAGGCGAAACAGGCGGAGACAGAGACAGCAAGATAGATAAAGTGCAAAGGGCAGACAGACAAATAAAGCGGAAATGTTAACGGCAACGAATGGCGGCAATGGCGACTGCAGCTGAGGGCAGCCATTTTGTATACACACACACACACACATTGGATATGTATTAGTGCGTGTATGTGTGTGTGAATTTAGGTAGATTTGCAGCTTATATATTTTTAGGGGGATCTACTTTGTACATGATTTCCGCTTAAGCACATATGTGCTTATGTCCCTTCACAGTTTTCATTCAATTTATGTTTGCAATTTATAATTTTGGACAACGCTGCGAGTCGGTTACCAATTTAAATTGACTGCCAGTCGAGCTGGCATTAAAGTCAAGTGTTTCTTTTTACTATTTTTTGTACAAGGAAAAGCACAGGGCCACAACACGGCACAAACATTTGTTGACATTAATGCCTTGGAGAAAGGCAACGACGATGTTCTCAACGGCACGTTGAAAAGCGCAGCATAGTAACTGCCAACTGACAACTGGCAACTGGCAACTGGCAACCATATACAGTTATTTTCGACACTCACACACATGGGGCAAGTGCTTGAATTGTCTACACAGAAGCTGCAGCAGTTGCAAAATAAAGGCAAAGAAGTGTCACTCACAATGGCACTGAAGTGTAGCACTTGCACACAGTTACTCTCTATTGTAGGGTCCAGCACACACACACACACACACACACATATATATATATATATATATATAAATACATACATTCACACATACACTCATCAAGTGTATTTTATACTTGCTGTTGTTTACTCAACAATTCGCAACAGGCTGCAAGGCAGTTGCCTCGTATAGAGTTAACTTCAAGTGTTTTATTAAATAATTTAAGAGATTTCAGTCTCTACAGTACAGTTCATAGGGAACAACACTTAAAGACATGCTTATCCATTAAGTTTTTGGCATAACTGCAAGTCATTATCAGCAGTTTACTAAATTATACAGTAAGCAGAGTTTAACTTTAACAATAAGCTAAACAAAAGGGTAACTAAACTAAAGACTTAAAAGCTCAAACTTTTGGGAGTGCCAACAAAGACAATAACTATAGTTAAATTTAGAAATACTAGCTAAATGAAAATGAGCAAGAGAAAATTGTAGATTTTAGATTGGGGAAGAAAACTATAATAGAATTTAATTTGGTTTTAATTTAGTTAAAAAAAGATGGAAAAGTTCATAGATATTAAACTATTTGACTAATTAACTTACTGTGTGGCTGTATAACGTACTGATTAACTAACTGAACTGTGTATTAGATGACAAATGGCGGAGTTACATATATTCCCAGCTAAAGAGGGAAAAGTCTCATTTTATTCGAATTAATTTTTAAAGATTTAATACAATCTTCAACTTGCAATTGCTGGTATGCAATATATGCAGAATACTCAATTCACAATCCTATATCATTTGGGACCCAGTTCAAGTGGCATTTTCCATATACACAAACTGAAAACAACTCAAAAAGTCAAGCTGAAAATGTAAACAATTTGTCAGAGAGTTTTTCCTGAAGATATCAAGCTAATTTTCGTTGGCATGTTATTGTATTTCTTACTATCCCTCTGCTGTGGGGCACAAAAATAACAATTAATTCAGGATAAACACATTTTATAATTAAAAAATTCCTTTTGTAGCACGATGAGCTGAGCTAGCAGAAAAAAAAACAAAAGCAAGCCAAAAAAATTAAATTAAGTGAAAACAACTAAACAAAAAAAAAAAAAAAAACAGTGATGACGAGAATTCCACAACGACAAGGGAACAGCTTACAAAGCTGACAGCCAAACAGCCAAAATGGAAGACGATGCAAACGGAAATAAAAAAAAAACGGGAGAAAAAGCAGCAGAGAGAAAACAAGCAACACATAGAGAGAATGTGAAAAAGTTTTTGGACAAGCGTTTGTGAAATACGTAATTTTACGAAATGTTAAAAGGTTTAGCAAAGACGACGTAGCACACAACGCTGACAGCTAGTAATGCAACACATGGCGTATACGTAATGCGCTTTCAATGGTTTGCCGTCAGCCAACGTGTCGCACGCGCTTTCAATTTCACTCAAAGGCCAAAATTTTAATCATCTTTCGTTCTCTAAGCTGATTAGGGTCGCATGCATGAACGCACACTCTCGCCACACACACACACGCACACACACACACCCATTTGCCAAAACGACTTTTCGCCCACTAAATTCATCTTTTTTGTAACCAAGTCAAGAGCCTGTTGTTAGCATTCTTTTTTCTGCTTTTTTTCTTGTGCATTTCCGTAAAGCAAGTAATTTATTGTTTGTAGCGTAATTAACCCGCTTCATGGTCGCGTTTTTTGGCTTTCACACTTAGCTGTTGCTGTGGCCGTCTAATGACGTTATATATATTACATTTTGCATGCTTTGTGGTCACCGTTTGGACCTAATTTGTATACCCTGCAAGCAGAAGAACAGCCTTAAAAGGCTATCAAGGCAATGCAATAAAGATATAAAAATGTAGACATCAGAATTGTTGTCCTAATTGCTTATTTCGATTACTTGGTTAGGCATTCAAAATTTACATTTTTTCATAATTAGAAAAGAGACTATATAAAGAAATCTATGTTATTTCTTTATGACTCCAAAGTTTTTACCATAATCCAAACAGATATGTTAACGCATCTTTGTCATAGAGTATTTTCAGTCGTTCAACCTCAGGTTGTCTAATTTTTTGCCGCCTCTTTCTCTTCAACTCTTTCGGCGGAAAAAGGCAAAAAAACAAAATTTCATTTCACATTGCTGATTTAAGTCTTATCTGCGTGTAAAGTCGCCCCAGTAATTAGTTTCATTTCGGTCAAGCTGTATGTCTGTATATACCCAAAACCAAACCCAAATCTAAAACCCCTTAAGCGACCATCCACCACCCACCCCCACCAGCCCCTCTCGCTATTTTTGACGACCTGTGCAAGTTGATTTCTTTTCGCTTACATTTCACAAATTGTGCGCAGCTTGGCAAACTTGGCCAAAGCGCGTACACCCCCCACTCCCTAAAGGGGAGTTAGATTTCGTAGCATACTTGAATAACTGGCAGCTGGCATTTGCCAAATGTCAGCTTAAACCTTCATCCCAAACTCTAGGGCCTTCTTCACCTCCACCTCCTTCTCCCGCACATGTTCGAGCCAAGTGAAATGACAGGCAAATTAAACTTGAGTAAATGGCAGACAACAGACAATTTATCAGATATATATTCGTATATCAGTTCAAATCCAACTCTCATTGCGATCGGACGTCTTGTAAAATTCTGCGCACGCGCTCTTATCTGCTTCTTGCATTCAAGAAGGCCCTTATCTGCTTGATCTAAAGCGTAAACAAACCAGTGTCCAAAGAAAAAACGAAAAAAGACAAAACCAACAAGCATAAGCTTTAAAATGGGAATAGACCCCCCGGACCGCCCCAAGGCGGGCGGGGCAAATCTCTTATCTTTAAACGGTACAAACAATTTACTCTCCCCCGGCTCGAAATATATAGTTATTTCGCGTAAAAGTGAGACCGAAAAAAAATTTACCCTCTCCCCTTTTGCTATAAAAAAAAATAATTGACTTTACCTGCGATGGTCCAGTAACATCGTGCACTAAACTTATTAGTGGCGATCTCCTGGTTAAAACCAAAAACCATCAACAGGCCAACAAACTCCTAAAGATGACAAATTTTACAAACAACATGCCCGTCACTGTCTCCCTACATAATTATTTCAATTACACCAAGGGCGTTATCTACTCTAACAATTTGAGAGAAGTGCCAGAGGAAGAAATACAAACGGAACTAAAAAGCCAAAGCGTCAACGCTGTAAAAAAAATAATGAAGAAAGTCGACGGGAACCTCATCGAGACTGGTTTGATTATTCTCACATTTGACTCGACCACCCTCCCATCGCATATCATGATAGGCTACGAAAAAACAACCGTCCGCCAATATATACCAACTCCATTACGTTGTAATAATTGCCTCAGATACGGACACACAAACAAAGTATGCAAGAGTGGTAAAACTTGCATTAAATGCGGATCTCCACATCACACCAATGAAGAAGTAAATGAAACCTGCTCAAACAACATAGGATGTATTAATTGTAAATCTAATAACCTAACATACAACTCTCACAATTCCACCGACAAAAGCTGCCCAATATATAAAAAACAACAAGAAATAGTTGCAATTAAAATCACCCAACAAGTAGACAACAAAACAGCATACGAAATCTACAACAAAAATCATAGCCTTAACTTTCAAACCTACGCCGAAGCTACCAAAACCCACTCGTCTACTGCTACAGCCACTGCAACAGCCACTGAAACCCCGAAGACCTCTTCTGCACGAACCGGCATCATATACGAAGACTCAACTGTATTTCCCCAGCCCAGCACATCATTAAATGCTAAGTTAAGCAATAAACTCATCACTCCAAAAGATAAAGTCCAGGTGCTACCACGCAGTACACCTCGAAGAACAGTACAAAAAATTAAAGCTCTCAATAAAAAAAAAAAAAATTGATAACTCAAATTCATTAGACGAAGACAGCTCAGATATAATGGAATATCAATAGATCTAACAAACTAACGTAGTGGATCCCTGGTCGACGGAATGCAGTGTCTTTTGCAAATATCAATTGTATTAAGTTACTCTCCAGTCAGTCGAACAGGGACTTACCTCTAATCACATAAACAACCATACACTGTAGTAAAATTAATACATAAATTAATAGTCTAAGCTCTTAAATTAATCTAAGTCATGCCTCTTAAAATAATTCAATGGAATATACGCGGTTATGTGAATAACTACAGTGAACTCCTCATCATAATTAAAAGACATTCCCCCCATATCATAACCCTGCAGGAAACTCATATACACCCAACACAACCTATCCCAATACCGGTCAACTACACCATAATCCTAAACACTGCACACAACTCTTTTGGTGGTGTAGCAATACTCATTAAAAAATCAATGCAGTCAAAAGAAATAGCAATCAACAGTGCTATCGAAGCCGTGGGTGCAGAAATTGACTCAGAAACAAACTTCCAAATACTCTCAATTTACATTCCACCAAACAAAAGCTTCAACACCAAGAACTTAGAAAACGTAATAGGACATAAACACTCTACAATCGTAACGGGCGATTTCAATAGTTGGCACCCAACATGGGGATCTCCCAACCACAATAAAAGAGGACAAACCATGTATAATTTCATAACACGAAATAACTTCATCCTTCTTAATGATAAATCTCCTACCCATTTCACAACACACAATACCTTCACACACATAGACCTATCTTTCTGCTCACCAAACATACTCCCCTACACAACATGGACTTGTACTCACGACCTTAATGGAAGTGATCACTTCCCAATATTAATCACACTTTATCAAAAATTCCAAGCACAAACTCCCCCTAGAAATCATTTCAAAATAAATAAAGCAAATTGGGAACAGTTCGAAAAATTAATCCCAAGCATTGCTAACAAAATTCCTTTTGCTTCGGAAGTAAACAAAGAGGCTGCAAATATCAACAAAATTATCCTGCAATGCGCACATAAATCTATACCAAAAACATCTCACAAACAACAACCTAGAAGAGTTCCCTGGTGGAACAGCAGACTAGAAAAACTTAAAAAAGATAAAAACAAAGCATGGAACAAATTAAAAAGACAAATCTCGCAAGAAAATATAATAACGTTCAGAAAAAACAATGCACTCTTTAGACACGAGCTCAAGCGTGCCAAAAAAAAACAGCAACCGCTGAATTTACAGCCCAAATAAATCCTAATACTCCTACATCTAAAGTTTGGGCAAATATTCGTGCCTTTCACGGCCTCAACACTACCAAATCCATCCACGCAATCACAGACCCATACACCAATAATAATTCCACTGACCATAACCAAATAGCAAATATCTTTGCCCAATTTTGGGCTGACTCTGCGCAAGACTGCAATTTTTCACATACATTTAATTTACACAAAACAAACATGATCAACTTTCCTCTCAACAACTCACCAAGTCAATCAGCAAAAGAAATGGAATTAAATATCAGACCCATTGAATTACTGAGCTCTTTGAACTCCCTCAAAGGGCACACCCCAGGATTTGACAGAATTTCATACCCAATGATAAAACACTCCATCCCAACTCTTCAAAATAGAATAACCAGACACTTCAATAACATTTTTAACACTTACATACCACAACAATATAAAACAAGTCTAGTAATCCCAGTTAATAAGCCCAATTCTGATAAAACTAAAACTGATTCATACCGGCCCATATCTCTCAACCAATGTATTTCCAAAGTATTGGATAAAATAATTGCAAAGCGAATGTGGTGGTTCGTAGAACACAATAATTTCATATCAAATAACCAATTTGGTTTCAAAAAACATAAAGCAGTAACTGATTGTCTGCTCTACGCAGATCATCTGATTACTCGCTCACTTGACAAGAAAAAACATACTTCAATCGTCTCCCTTGACTTTTCCAAGGCGTTCGACAGAATTGGAGTTCACGCAGTACTCCAACAATTGATCGAATGGCAGGTCGGACCAAAAATTATAAAATACATAAAAAACTTTATGACAAACAAAAAAAATATAATAAAAGTAGGGGCACACATGTCAAAAACGGTCCCAATAAATAACGGTATACCACAAGGTTCACCCTTATCCGTTATTGTTTTTCTTATCGCATACAACAAGCTTTGCAAAATTATCAATATTCAAAAAGACATAACCTTTTGTAGCTATGCTGATGATTTCCAATTGATTATTAACTTTAACAAAAAGAAAAACACCACAAAAAGCCTAGACACTCTTTTCCAAAACATCCAAAACTGGGGAGACTATTCTGGTTCAAAACTATCTCTCGATAAATGTAAACACATCCATATTTGCAGAAAACATCGGTGTCAATGTCAAATTACATCAAACAACATTATTATCCCCACAGTCAACACATTGAAAATCCTAGGGATCACAATTAGCAAAAATTATAAATGGAACGAACATATAAAGGGCTTAGTGGTTTCTTTACAAAATAAACTTAATATTATCAAATGCTTATCCAGTCATAAATTCCAATGTGATACTAACACTCTAATAGCAATAACAAAAGCTCTTATTATTTCTAAGACCGACTTTGGGCTCTTCCTTTACGGTCGGGCTCCAAAATCAGTTCTTAACAAAGTCCAAACTGTAATAAACGCTGCATGTAGAGCAGCATTAGGTGCCTACCGCACCACGCCAACCTACAATCTTTTGCTTGAAGCAAATATAGCTACACTAGACAGCAGGCACATTTTTCTTAAATCAAAATTATACAAAATTCTCCTGAACTCAGCGGACACTCCATTAGCTACATTTCTCAAGAAACCTTCGCTACAAAAAAAGCAATTTCACTAATTCAACGTTAGACAGTTTAATCAGTAAGTGCAGAAGACATGACATACCATTTAAACCAATAAAAAAAGGTAGAGTAACACCATACTGGTTATTCAACGACAAAACTATAGACCTATCTCTAAGACAATACACTAAGCAAAACACCAACAATATAATATATCAAATGATGTTTAAATCCATAAAACAAAAATACTCGGACCGCAATTTTATCTACACTGACGGTTCTGCAACTGACACTTCTATCACGTTTGCAATTACTACGGAAACATCAACACTCAGGTACGGCTTATTGCCCAATTACACTTCAGTCTTCTCAGCAGAGATTATAGCTATATTAGAAGCTATCAGACTAATTGAAAACACCCCTGGTAAACACATCATCTGCACAGACTCACTATCTGCTATAGATTCCATCATAAATACCAACAATCGGGACTACTACCCTTTATCAATTAGAAGCCTACTTGCAAAACATAGGAATAAAATAAATATTTTGTGGGTTCCAGGTCATGCCAACATTAAAGGCAATGAGTTTACTGATACAGCAGCCAAGCTAGCGCACTCACTTCCACTAGTACTTACAGATAACTTTAATAAAATAGACATAGATCACTACTTAAATAAGAAATACAAAATAAAGCAGAAATACTTATGGAACTTTGCATCCAACTGGTACCGCCAACACACACCTCAACCCCGCCTTTCAACATCATTTAACAATAACTACAAAATATCTAGACTAGACCAAATTAAAATTACCCGCCTTAGATTAGGACACACAAGCATTACACACCAGCACTATCTCAATCAAAAATTATCCAACTTCTGCCAACTTTGTCATGAACCATTCTCCTCTAACGTTAAACATCTACTCACATCCTGTCCTACACTCACTCAATCCAGAAAATTGATTCTTAATGGTAAATGCCCCATATCTCTACTCGAAGAATCTACAAAAAATAACCTTGAAATCATAATAAAATTCCTTAAACACGCTGATATATACCATAAAATTTAACATAAGAAAAAAAAAAAAAAAAATAATAATAAATATTACACTCATTAAATATATATTTTATTTCAAATCCATACTGTAATCAACCATATGTACATATCTCCTATAAAATTAAAAAAAATAAAAAAAAAAAAAAAATTATAATACTAATAGTATAAGCTCAATTATCTCAACTTGTAAATATAAACACTCGTAAAAAGCTCAAGGCCCCAGTAGCCAAAGCTATTACACCTACTAGTTTTTAAGTTTACTTAAGAACTCTGTAAATAATAAATAAATATTCGTATATACCTTAACACGTACATGATAAAGCTATAAGATGGCATGTCCACAAAATATAAATTCTCTTGTACATTTTTATGTTAAATTCAGTTTGGTCCTAAGAGGAAATCCAATTTAAACTTTTGACAACGAACTGCAAAATTTATATTAAAGTTGTATATGTATTATAAAACTATTTTGTATTTTTTATAATTAATAAGCAAGTCATTTTATTTATTATATTCATTTTGAAATACGAATAAATTATTTTGAGTTTATTTAATTTATTTAATAAAGTGCATGCTGCAAACAAAGCTGAGATATAGTTTGTGGGCTAACTTATGGATTTATTATTCAAATTAGAGGTATTTCCTTAAACTTTATAACATATATATAAAATATATTTTGAACTAATGTCAGACAACTCATCGTAGTAGGAGTGTTTTATTTATATGGGGTTGTACAATTTTTTTGATCTTTCATTCAAAACTCCATTTTGTTTTGCGTTCTACTCTTTCGACTTGAATTTCTAAAAACCAATTTTTCCGATCTATCCACATCCAGCCACGCCCCAGATAATGGCCAGCAATGCACCAACCCGTAAGCCAAGTAATTCAGCCAACTCACGCAACTCACTCAGCCACAAGTCATTGAAGCTGGAGATGACCTCGTTGGTTCGCACCTATCATCAACCGGTGAGCATTACCGCCAGTGGTAAGGACGTTAGCAAGGATAAGGAAAGGAAATTGAAGCCACAGATATTGAAGATAAATACAAAACAGTCCATGAAACGTGTAGAAGTCGTCGAACCTGAGCGTCCAGTTGTACCCAAAGCTTCAAGCAACGAACGCCACATGGTCATGGCAAAGCAACATATGGAGCAACAACCTCAGACAACTCGACCATTGCGCAAAATTAAACTTGACGACAGTGTGTCCAGGACAAAGGACTTGCGTGCGGCTGTTGTCGACACCCTTTCGGTTAGTAAACAACATCTAAAAGATTCAAAATCCCCCGAGAAACCGGAGCCGGTACAAAGACAGATACGTACAAAGAATCAAAGTCTCAATACCAAAATCTTCTTCGATAAATATCTAAAGTTTGCTTACGATCTGAGCACACCAACGGGCGTTCGACAACTGGAGGAGCATTTCTTTCCGAAAGAACAATGCAAAACACATTCGAAAGCCAATGAGCTGGGCAATTCCAATGCGAAACAGCAGCAGACAAACGACGACACGATGGCAACTGTACGTCAAAATACGGAATCTATTGATCAAAAAACGCAACAATCCAAATGTTTTGAAGATGCACAATAACATACTCCAAATTAGCTTAATGACATATATATTTTAGTCCAAATTTTATGGTTTTTACTAGACAAATGCAAATTAAATGCACAACTTCCGTTTCCTGCAATATAATTAAAAAATTGTTGTGGCTAAATTATTTTTTATGAAATGCAGAATCTGTAGATAATTATTATTAGTTATAGATAAAGAACTTGTCGTTTTTATAGAGCTTTCAGAACATATAGATAACATTCTAAGCTAGCAGTAAGTAAAATATAAAGATTTTAACTTGGAGCCTTAAGTTTATTGCAAACTTTTTGCAATCCATAGTTAGTATGTTTAAGGATAGATAAAAAAGTTCTTTGTTGAAATAGTAATTTCAATTTGATTTTGTCGAATTGTAAATTACATTCAGCAAAATAAATTCAACTCTATAGTTCCTTCCTATTAAATATTAAACAATATCTGACTGTAATTACCAAGCTGGGAATACGAACACTGCAATTGTGGCCTAGGCCTAATGCGTGTTAATAACAATGCTCCATCAGCTGGCTAATTCGCAAAAAAAAAAAAAAAAAAAAAAAAAAAAACAAAGCTAAACTTTTTCACAGTCTAAATGAAATTTATTATGTAGGATGACCACATACCACATGCAAATGTATTATGCTTTATTACACACTACTACACACACCCTCACACACATACACACAGAATGACATATACACACCCACGCACAACCACAAGCTCATTCAGCAAAAGGCAGCCAGCAGCAGACAAAAGCAACGCATAGAGCATTGTAAATCATAATCAAAACAATAGAACAAATGAAGCTAATGTGGCTCATATAAACAACAACACCAACAACAACAATAATAGCAGCAGCTAACACAATGGCATGTGCAATAGTATGTGTGCGTGTGTGTGTGTGTGATAAAGCATGTAAGCGGTAAAGTGTGTGAATGTGTGTGAGTGCAGTTGGAAGCGTGAGCTGTGACTACATGTGGTTGGTCATGACAAACTTTAAAAGCTAACTAATTAAAATCATTAAATTACTTTAATTAGTGGAGTAGTGGAGTGCACCGAGTATTAGATACTCTATAGGGGCTTAAGCACAGATTAACTAAGTATTAATGCAGCTTAGATGTGCTATGTACAATCATAAATTAGAAATATGTATATATAAGCTGTTTTAATATTTCATTTAATAATAATTTTTATATATGTATACCTAAAAATTTTGCTTAACAACAGTTATGAGACTTAGGTTAAACTCAATCATTTCTTTAATCAATCATCAGACATTAAACATAATAAAAGTAATTAATATGTTAGAGTTAACTTTAAATTTTTAAGTATATTTAATGCGTTGACTAACTAAATTTTATATAAACATAGCATAGTTTTATGTTCTGGCCATAGAAAATGTATTAAATGCTGCTCTGCCATTTTTGGCATTGTTTGATTTGATTTATGGCAACAATATATATCTATATATATAGATATGGTATATAGATGCACTTATGTATGCAGCTGTATGTATATTTAAATCAATTAATATTATTTTTGCATAGTGTCGCAACAATGGAGCGTAATTAGTGCCAATTGATTTATGCCTCGCCTGGCAACATCTGCAACAGCAACAGCAACTGCAACTGGAACTGCAGCATTGCATTAATGAAAACTGATGCAAACTGATGCGGCCTGATGCTGCAAACAAACATGCTTAATGAAATACAAACAATGTGCAAATTCAATTCAATTAATGTGCAAACAATAACAAATAATCATAGTAGTGTGATGCTAAAATAAAAAAGCATTTACAACGCTGTATGTAGCTGGTTGACATCGGGTCAGATCTAGTTTTGAAAGCATTTGGTCCCCTTCAACCAGCTGTAGCAGTGGTTGATACCAACAAGTGAATTGATAACAACAATGGAAGTGTATAACAAGCAAATGCAAATATGTCGACAGAATGCTAATATATGCATCAAATATCTGTTAAGCTCTATAGACAACAAAAAGGAAAAGTGCTAAAAAAATATAAAAGTTTCACTCAACAAAATGAAACACAGAACAAGTCAACTGAGTAAAGTTTATTCAAACAAAAGTCACGTAAAGTAATGAAAAATAAGCTACAATAGAGCTAGAGGGTAAGCAAAGTGGACACAAGAAAGCAAAACCAAAAGCTAATAAAAAGTTATGTTAACTTAAGTATGTTAAGTCCGTAAGCAATTGAAGTAGTGCTAATGATAAGTAAAGTTGTCGGTCCGAAAGTCAGCTAAGCTAATGTTTGTATACGGTTTAGTTGTTATACAAAACTATATCAATAAATTGTATATAATAATCTGATGGAAGCAATCTACATATTATTCAACAGAATAATTAATATAAGTAAATATTAATATAGCCAAGTATTATTAATTATACCCTGTGCCCATTAAAAATGGGCAAAAAAGGGTATAATTCTTTTGTGCAAATGTATGTAACAGGCAGAAGGAGGCATCTCCGACCCTATAAAGTATATATATTCTTGATCAGCATCAACAGCCGAGTCGATTGAGCCATCTCCGTCTGTCTGTCTGTCCGTCTGTCCGTCTGTATGAACACCAAATTTGGCATCAAGGTTCCTGTATACCATACTCAGATCCAGTTTATTTTAAATTTTAGATACCTCCCCCCTTCCACCACAATTTAAAAAAAACGAATAATAGACACTTCTAACTTAACAGTTGCGTTAAGAATGATATATAAAAGGTACGCCGAAAGTTTCATCAAGATCGGTTTGTAAATAAGACAGATAATCAGCAATAAAAGTTATTTTTCCACGGAATCGTAGAGCAGCAGGCAGCACATGTGTGCGAGCGAGACAGCGAACGACTGTGACACATGCGTCTGCTTACCATGCGAGATAGCGAACTACTGCGACACAAGCATAAGGAAATTAAGTGTCGTAACACCCAGCTTTTGATTGAATATGTATAAATATGTGAAAGTTGGCTGCTATAAGCAAGAAATAAGCGAATATCATATGCTAAATGAGAGTTTCCAAAGAGTATTCTTCAATAAACACCTGCTACGTTCTTATTTCTATTATAAACAAAATACTTAATTTATAAAACTGTCCAGGGTTTTATACTGTCGCGCGCGCTCGACTGATCCGCTTGTTATAAATAGAAGTAAAGTAATTTAACGTTTTGAGTTGTGAAATGTTTGTTAAATTTATAATAAATCTTAGGATAACTGAAACTAAACTAACATTTTGCAAACTATAGAAACACTACTCATTAGTAACTAAATACATCTATATTTTGTGTAAGTATTTGATGACTATAAGAGACACATACAACCATACTTGTACATCCATGAATGTATTCAACATTCCCACAGATTTGAATTTCATTTGAGTTAATTTGATGCTGATGTTAATACAGTCAGTTTGCAATTCAAGTAGCTTCAATTTGTGTAATATGAAATGGATTTTGATGAGTGCTTTAAGTATTTACAACTATATATATATATATACTCATGACAGAGATATGTACTTGATAGCAGGAGAATATGGTTTGGATTATATGCAAATATTTGTTTGAAATACAAATACAATTTGAGCAGAAGTGAATCAAATATTTTACATTATTGAATGGTCTATTCAACTCGCATGTGAATCATGATTGAACGCGGGAATGTCAAATAAACGAAATGAATTTAATTAATTTTCGACCCTTTGGAGATTGTGAAATATATATATGCATATATGTAAGGAAAACTGAATGAGAACTGGCCACTCAATTAGTTAACAAACTGTGCAGAATTTAATGCACTAATCAACTGACGAAGTTCTAATTGCAAATGCCATACAATTTGCAGAAAATTGTAGATATTTGTGGTTATATTGGTCAACATTTGAAGTGATACGCAAACAGCAATTGGAATTTGAAATGTCGAAAAAGGAGTAAGGAGTAAAAGGACGATCAAAATGCAAGACTGTAGACTCGGTTAGTTAAAGTCTTTAGTTCGTATGTGTGTGTGTGTGTGCTCAGTACGTATAATAAATTGCATAATCCAATTGAAATGTAAAGTTGATGCCATCGAAAAGTTGGATCAAAGCGAATGAGCGGACAGACCAAAAGGCAACTTGGGTCGATAATAAATTATTCAATTATTCGTATTTTGCCAATAGCCTCGCCAAAGTTCAAATTGCATTGAATTTCAAAATGGGCAGCATTTAATGAAGCCACTGCAAAATGGAGCAGAAAGATAAAGAGCAAAGCTGAGAGCAAACCATAGAGAGAATCAACAGAGCTATATAGTATATATATATGAAACGAAGAGAATTTATTCTTTTTTTGCTCCTTTTTCGTCATTTTTTCCTTCATTTTTTTTTTTTGTAGCAAACGAAATTCAATTTAATGTACATTTACATGCAGCCAAAGGCGTGGTAGGTTTTTCGTTTTATTTCTTTCTGTATTTTGTGCTTTATTGAATGCGAACGCTTGACAAATCACCGCACAGGTTGCCGAGAAATTGGCGAGAGGTGAAGAATGAAGAGTGGCGGGCTGAGGGCAGAGGGCAGTGGAAGCTGCCTGCGGCTGTGTCATGAAATGAAATCGACATGAAACCAACGTGACCAACGTCATTAATTATCGCCAGCAACGTTGTGCACTGCTAATTACGACGCGACTGTGGACTGTGGACTGTGGATTGTGAACTGTGTCCTGTGTCCTGTTTCTGCAGCAGCAACCTTGCGGGGCTCTGCGGCCGTATGTCGTTACTCAACATGATGGTGCACATTTTGCATTTGGCCACGTTTTAAAAGTGCGCGGCTTGCCGCAAATACAATATGCAATTGCGGGCGTAGAGATACAAGGATGGGGACATGGGGACACCGAGGGAAACACAACAAACATCAGTAGGTCGGGTCAAACAAGGAAAAAAGAAAAACCGATTCATTACGAGCGCTGGAGTCGATTATGGTAATACCTAGTGCGTAACTGTACTTAATTTTCAGAACCACCAGTCCACCATGGTTTTATTGATTATTCTTTTCATTTGAAAATGTGACTTTTCCTTTCCTTTCGCTTTATTGTTATTTAATTATTATTATTATCATATTATATCGTATTACACTGTACGTTTGGTGACTTCAGATTGGGAATTCATGCTCCATGGTAGCTTACTGTTAAGTTATCACTATAAAGCGCAGTTTTATCCGTTAACAATTCGCTAAGATCAACTTCGTCTGAATTGAAATGATATTATTAACTCAGAATTAGGTACAAGTACTTCTCCATGGAGGAGGTTTTAAGCTATGAATAGGATGTCCTCCTGAATCAATTCAATCATTCAGTAAATAGTTTAATCAATCAAGTTTATCTTCCTAATTCTTCAGTTAATTCAAATAAATACACCAAATAATATACTAAGTGCTAAAATATCATAAGAGTTATTTTAAAAGCAGCAAATTGCTCAAATACACGAATGATTTGCTCACATTTATATTTAAACTGAAGAAAGCGAATATACCACTTAATATATGTTCAGTAGTTGTGCAGTTAAGAAGGGAAAATCTGCTCATACTCTATAGTCGAGCATATTTGATAAATTTTGTAGCATTTGTAACCGCTAACTGGTGACTGACTCTGAGTTATGATACTTGCATGGGATTGCATTGCATTGTATTGTATTACTTTGTATTGCATTGTATTGTGTTGTGTTGTGTTAAGTTATGTGTGTGTTGTGTGTGGCAAGTCAGAGAACTTGACGAAAAGCTGAACACAGAGGCACGGATGAAAATAGAGTGAACGAAGATGCGACGCATCTGCTATAGATGTACTATAGTTGAAGAGCTGCTGACCGCACATTCATTTCATCATTTTACAAACAAGTCGGTGTAAAAGATAAGTCGTGCCAAGTACGAAACTTAATCCACTGAAGCGTAAGATACACAAGAAGGACAACAACAATAATAACAACTATGACAGCAGCAACAACAATTGCAACTGCAAATCTCTATCCATTGAGAAGAAGCGACCGCAAAGACAGCAGCACAAAGGACAAGCCAGAGCAATTCCTCTGCGGCTTGGATTGAGTTGAAGTTGAGGTTGAGTCCTACAGGGGATGTTGGAGGACTTACGAGAGAAGCTGCGGTTATGTCAATATGACGACAATAGGATTTGGTACGATAAGCTGCAGCATGGTCCTTGATTCGAATTGGACAACAAAACATGGGGTGGGTAACAGTGCCAAAGTGCCCGGTACTCTCCGACGACCGCTGAAGTGCTCGCTGATTAATGAAATTCGCAAATAAATGCATTTAAGTAACCATGCCTCCCTTCTGGCTGCTTTTTTTTGGTTTCTGCTGTTTGTTGACGTCAGCAGTTTATAAATATTTCACTTCATTGCGCTGTATACATGATTACGTATACGTAATATTGGTTGCTCTTTCTTAAAAAGTGGGGAAATACTATTTATGAAGTGTGCTCAGTTTTGGGTCTATTAATAAATTAGATACTTATGCTTACTCAGCCATTTATTAAGTATGCCTTTTAAATAAATTACTATTATTATTATTATTTATTTTTGTTATTTATTTGTCATGTCTATTGTAGCCTAATAAATTGCGAGACTATTCTTGTCTGAACTTAATATTGTCTTCTTTTTATTAAATTTATCTTTTAGTGTACTTCATGGTCAATTTAGCTATGATCACATTATCCAATGGGTACATTGGGTACATTGGTACAATGGGTACATTGTGCTTGTCTTCTCTTTCAATAATAATTTTCATATAAATAAAGTTAAGTTTAATTTTATTGTTTTATAAATGAAAATTCAACTCTTATACGTTACGAGAAAGGCAACTCTCTTGTAATTTCTTTCAGTGTAATTTGTACGCGCTTTACATTCAGATATTTCCACTCGTATTTAATGGCATTCTTATGCGTTTTTCCACTTAACATTTTTCGTTCTTTGTGCCCTTATTTACAACATTAAGATGTATTAATTAAAGGGGATATTTCATAATGCATATTTTAATGTAATTTCAAATGAACTGAATCAGACATTTTCGGGGACCATTAAAAGTAAACATACGAGCACTCAGTGCATATGTATATGTGATAAGTGTGTGTAATTTATGGATGGAGAGAAGTTTTAAAAAAAAAACATATTTTATGTGTTTTAAAAGGCTCCAAATGTTTGGATTTCATTTGGCGCCCAGGCCAAATAAGTCATGAAAGGAATTTAAAAAGAAAATCTGTGCAGTGGTTAAGGGGACAGAAAGAAGGAGCCGGGAAAATGCAGCAACAGAGCCTAGGTGAGCTGTAACTTTCGGCTGGATTGCCCATAATATGGGCAATATTTCTTTTGCTGACATAACTTTTTTTATGCGACTGGACTAAAAGGACACTGAGCCAAAAAACCTTGAGATGTCCTCCTGCTGAGACTGAACAGGTTCATACTGTGACTGAAGACGAGATCGAGGCCGAGGCCAGGGTTGAGCCTGTGACTTAAAACTGAAACTGTGAAGCTGTGCGAATGTCGTTGTCATTGCGCCGGAGACAGGAAATACGCTTCACGTTTTACTGTATTTGAAATTTGAAAATTATTCATGAGCATGTGGAAATTAAATTCAGGTCCACACAAAAGAGATTTATTTGTCTGCCATCCTCTCAATCTCTATCTATGCGAAATGAAATGTAAAGGCGCATACAAAAAAAAGAGAACAAGAAGCAAATGACTACAGTGAGCATCGAAACTTGAATACTCTGCCGGGATAATAATATAATATAAGATAATATAAATAATAATTAATGAAGGTACTAAAAACCTGTTATTCTAATTATTTTATTTTTTTATTATTAGCTGCGAACAGACGAGATCAATATTTAAATTTCTAAAATATTAAGTAAGCACAGAAAATAAATAAATAAAACAATCAACAGTTTAAAATTTACAATTACAAATTAAAATTTAGATTTAAATACAATTATTTTCTGTTGTATTCAAATTGTACAAAATTCAAAAGATTTTATGCTACATAATTTCTGAACGCTTTATAGCAAATTCACTTTCAAAACTTACTAAAAAATATTTAATCAAAACAAATTTCATCGACTTAGCAATTGGAATGTTAAGGTTAAGAAAAAACTTTGTTTTCATTACGAAATTGTTTATCCCAATAATAGATGAGCTCACTGCACAGCGTTACATACTTCTTGACATAGTTATAATATATTTTATTAGGATATTCTGATAAGAAAGAATACCAAATGGCCGTCAGGTTCAAGGGAAATGGAGAATTGGGGCCAAGCTATTTATCTGCCTGAAGCGCCAACGACATCGTCTCCATCATCGTTGAGGGGGCTTCTCGTATCTACTTACTATATATATTATTTTTCTTTTTTTTTTTTTTTTTGTTACCAACTTATCGCAAGTTTTCCATTATAAAATTAGGTCAGCTGCAAAAATAACTCAACTCAACTCAGCTCAGCTCAACTCAACTATTTTAGCAGGCACTTTTTGTGCTGCTGCTGCGGTCGCCAGGGTAAATATTTAGTTGAATGCCGGGGCGTTAGGATAAAATGGAAAAAATGCTAATTTGTCAGTTTTAGGGTCTGACATTGGTCAGAGGGAAAGACTAGTGTGTAACCCGGAGACAGTCGAAGGTGCCTGGTACCCGTTTCTGTACCCTAAGAAGCTGCGTTGTCCCCGTTCGTTGTAATAAAAATTGTTTCCATTACATTATGCTGATTTCGTACATTTATTCGGCCGACTGCTTCGCATCTTTTTATATATATTTTTTTTTGTGGCAACTTAATTTCAATTTCTTCTCTTTCTTCAATTTAATTTTCTTATATTTTCTTTATTGTTGTTCCTTTGCTGCTCGTGCTGCTGACATGGGTGTCCAGTTTGTTTGACCAAAACCCAATTTCTATTTGCGCATATCTCTGTAAAGTTTGTTTTGCAGCAAGCCAACAAAATTTGTCGAATTGCAGTTAGATAGAACCCAAGGACAGCATATTGTGACATTTGTTACGGCAAATAGGTTTTAAAGCCCAAACCGTAGCAATCATATTCGTGTTTATCGATAATAATACTACTAATACAGCAAAATAATAGCTGCGTTCAACTCATTGATAATCAGGATTCAAAATACGATTTAGTTGAATGGCCACTTGGATTGGAAAATTTCAAGTGATTCGTTTGGGGTTTTTCGTTTGTGCTTTTCTAGTGTACAAATAATAAATTAAATGAAAACAATTCGAGATATTCATTTAGTATGATTTTGTAATAAATTAAGTGGATTTTAAATGGGCGTGCAAAAGGAGTACTTGTTTAACAATTACTGCTTTTTATTGTGAAGTATTGTAGGTACTACACATAAAGTGAATTAATCAAATAAATTTAGTTTATTAGTTTTTTTAAAAATAAATGCAGGAATTTAAGTGTCAACAGTTTACTTTTGTAAATTGAGCAGCTCTTTAGAAATTTGAACAGGTTCTGGAATTACTAGAGTGAATTGTTGAAATAATAAAGAATACAAAATGTATAATAAGAAAATTTAAATATGAACTTTATGGAAAATACTCAAAGTTAACTATTATTTGTTGTCTTTCTTTAATTAATTTAATCTAATTAATTAATGCAAACTCCAAAATATATGCATAATAAATTGTAAATAAATTATAAAAATATGAACTAATAGCACAAATTTATTGAAATACTTTCCAAAAAGCCAAAAATAAATAATATTATTGTCATAATAAATAGTAAATAAATTATTTCTATTTGCCTTAAAATAAATTTCCATATAATTTCTTTCATGTAATTAACTTTTATTTGTATCATATTTAATATTTACAATAATAAATTCGAAATAACTCTCACAAATATAAACAAAAAGAATTATATAATATAAATATATATAAATTAAAAGAAATAAAAGTTTAAACAATACATAAACAAATTTAAAAACAAAATAGCTGTATTTGGCTTCACAATTGCTTTGCACTGTGATCGTGTTTGATATCAACTTAAAGTTTTGTCACTTCTTGCCCCGAAAACTTACCAAGACACAGCAAATAAAAACCGAGTAACAACTACGGCAAGAACAACAACAACTGACAGCTGACACCCGCGACATGCAGCCGCAGCCATGAATGAGAAGGGGACAGGGTATGGCTTAAAAAAAAAGTAGCAACTGTCACTTTACGCTGATTGCATCAATTGAAGCTCCACTGTGGCGCACGTCCATTCATCATCCGGTTGCTTCATCAACATGATGACATGACAGCAAGAGCGGGCAGGGGGGAGTTGGGTGGGGAAAGCGGGAAAACGGTGGTTGAGACAACACTCCGAGTCAGACGCTGTCGCTGTCCATTGTATCTGCTAGTTTGGGATCTCATGCTACGCATGGCCAAACTAAACGAACGCGCCCCAAACTAAAAAACTTTTCAACTTCATTTGGATGTATATATATATATATGTGTGTGTGTGTGTGTGTGTGTTAGTGTGTGTGCGTTAGCCTGGTACAAAGAAAATAACGGATTCTTGTGCAAACAGAGAACTAAACGAATTTCGAAAATAAAATTACAACTTTGTCCAGGAACCAGGATCCAAGGATGCTAACGAAATTGCTCCTCTTCTTCATCGTCATCTTCCTCCACGTCATCATCGTCCTTGTCTGGCTAAAGAATCCAAGCTCCCCGTGCACCCAAAATTAGTGCACAAAAATGTTGGCGGGTCGCGCACGGCTTAGTTGTGTTGCTCTTGGCAAGAGGCATGGGGGGAGGCTTCGATTTGGGGTGGGCCCGATGACTTTGTTGTGGGTACTTTCGAAATGTGTGTATGTGGCAAGGCCTTAGCCTTGGCTAATTCCGTTCATTACGATTCGTTAGAGCGGTTCTTGTAGCAGCTGAAGCAGCTGCCAAACAATTGGCCACTGACCATTGCCCGATTTTCTATTCAGCATTTTCACAAATTTTTCCAATGTGGAGGTCATTGTAATCAGCAATGAAAATGAATTTCTTGTGCTTGGCGCTTAGCTTAATTGCTTTCATTTGGCTTTGACTACAAAGCACACACACTCACACACACACACAAACACACACTCATCGCCCTCAACACATCTCAATATTTGACGTTGATTTTTAAGACACCGCAGTGAGCCAGTCAGGAAATGCAATGGGGAGCGGGTTGCTGGAATGGCAAGTCTGCTGAACTGCTGGTTGATGGCTCCAAGAAATTTTCCAGTGCACTTCACTTGGCAAACAATGATGCAAGAAATTGATTTTCAACAAGCTCAAGCATCGCCTGAGAATGGCAAACGAAGGGAGAAAAGTAGGGAGAACTTTCGAGGATTGTGCGAGGCACTCAAGGGGCAACGGTAAAAGGAGCTTTCCCCATCGCTGCATGATGAAAATGTCTAAGACAATTGCTTTGGCCAAAGTGCAAGAAATAGATAAAATTAGTGACGGCCCATTCCCATTGCCAACTACCACCTTTTCCCCCCCACACACCCTTGCTATCCTGTTGCCCTGTTGCAAGTGCTGCTTCAGTGTGAGGCAAAAGTCGCCGCCTTTTGTCATCGTTTGTTGCAAGTGCTTCAAACAGCAGCGGACGACTTCAGCAATTGCTCAACTTAGAGCTCAGGTAATGCCAAATGCAAAGCACTTGACTTTTATATTAAATATTTTCCTACTATTTCCCTATATACATATTTAGTTTAATTGGATTTGCGTGCACAAATTCCATTTGCCTCAGACTATTTAAATATATGTATATACCCATTTAAATGGGTTCTAAAAGGGTAGGCTAACCTTATGATTATGATATGTAACAGTGCATTTAATATTTTTGAGTGATTAACATGCAATTTTAAGAATCTAAAATTAAGAAAAACCCGCTTAAATCTTAAGCAAAGCCAACTACGCTTTGTCTATTGAAGTGCTGCAAAAAAAAATCTTTTCATTTTAATAGAATTTCTATTTCAATTATAATTGTGGAAAAACCTTTTTAGACAACTGACAGCTGCCTACAGGGTATATCAACATTTTCAGTCGTTGAATGAAAAAAGGCAGAAAACTTCATTTGCATAATGTGCAATTATAAACAGGTTGCACACCACACATACAGCCACACACACACAAAGTTGCACATACATGCCCAGCTACAGCAATTTTCACTTGCAATTTCCCTTTACCTGGCCAGGCATTCTCTACCTTTAGCTCGTTGCGGCCGTTTTGTTAATTAAAAATTATTGTAATTTTCTTCTTTCTCTTTTTTGTTTAACGCGTAATTATTCACTAGCACTCGGCACTGGCTCTGGTTTTATTTATTGCAAGTTGCCGCACAATATATACAACAACAAAATTGTTTATATATATACAATAAAAATTGCGAAAGAAATTATTATGCATGCCATGAAGGTTCAGCTCTTTGTTTGAGCAAATGTGTAAATGTGAGAGTGATTGTGTGTGTGTGTGAGTGTGTGTATATGTGTGTGGCTGGGTTTATGTTTGTGTGTACACGTATGTCATGCAGTTAAAAGTCTGTTGACATCTTTATGTCTGCTGCCTAAGTATACAAAAGAGAAGCGTGAAAGTAAAGTTTAAAATGTAAAATTAACTTACAATTTAATTTCATTGATTTTTTCCCAAAGTCGCAAAGTTCTTTCGTAATTTTAAAATTAAATACTTCCTCGCAGATGAAATGCATAGTATTAATTTGCTTTCTTTCTATTTTCTCTGTAAATCTATTCATCATATCATCACACTAATCTTATTAGTATTCGAAGCCTTCATATGCTTTGTCTTTATTTCTAATTAACCATAGCATTGCCTTAGATATCTCAATTCCAATTTATAAGCTGCATTGTAGAATAACATAAGCTGTACAAAGCATGGACAATCGCTGCTTTCAGTACCGCAGCAGTTGATGAGATTTTGTGAGCCAAAACCAACAAGACAAAACGCAGAGTGGGCTGAAATTTCTAATTCATAGATTCTTTTGTTTCTCCTCTCTCTCTCTCTCTCTCTCTCTCGGGGTTTTGTGAAATATTTGGCAAGGCGAAAGCAAAATGTGAGCACATTATCGAATGCTCGTTGTCTCTTTTAAATAGACAAAAACGGCAGGCCAAACAAAAGGCAGCTTTGCCCAACATATGCACACTCTCACACCCATACACACAAACACACACATATACATACCTATATACATCAGCACAAAAGCAACGTCAAGCACAATGCAGGTTGTGAATAATAGGCTCTGGTTGCATGCATTAACCAAATGAACCGCAACGCCTGCCATAATATTATGAACAAATACTTAAGTACACCCAGATGCGCTCTATATGCGCTCCCCCTCACAGACTAACGCCATCTTCCTGATACGCCATGATATCCTACAGACCCATGTGGCGTATGCGTAATGCGAACACATCTTTGGCAGAAAAACAGTTTTAGGCATTTTAAAACAATGAAATACCCTTTAAAAAAGTATACATATTTCTACTTATCATTTAATCACTTTTATGTAAAATTAAATACATAAATTATAAAAATAAATATAAACTATAATGAATTATTTAATTATATTTGTAAAGAAGTTTTTTAATTTAGGCAATTATCAAACGAATAAATATAAATAAAATATAAATAAAAAAGTGTGAATTTATTAAATTAATTTTAAATGTTCTATTTATTTATTAGATTGCGAATATACCTAATTTCCTACCAAATTTACAGGGTATAACTAAGCATTTTGCAATATGATACTGTAAGATTACATTAAATGCGACGTATTTAAAGTGCAACTGCACAAAGTTGCGATCACTTAACTAACAAACAGAGCACTAAAGCACTTTTGTAGGCATACATATATATATTCTAATTTTACTCTGTAAATATATTTGCAATAGGATAATAAATATTAGAAAGAAAGAAACTAAAAACCCTTATAGTTTTTATTCTTAGACAATAATAGCAGCGACAATCGTAGACAGATCCCCAGCGTCTGTTGCATTTATCTCGCATATTTCTGGGTAATTTTCTAGACTATGGCATTTCTCTGTCCCCCATCACCCCCACCACGTTGGCGAAGTGAACAAGCACTTCAATTTAGTATACATATTACAGCATCTATATAATAATAATGAAATGAATATTCCTTCTTTAAAGCGGCCAACCCTAAATGGGTTTGGTTGTGACTTTAATTGGAGTGAAGTGGAACTGTGGGGAACCGCAATTTTGCGGCCACAAATGTGCAACGAATGCGACATCAAGCATGATGAATGGCAGACAGCATTGTTGTTGTTGTTGTTGCTACTGTTGTTGTTACATAAGCAGCTTTGCAGCCGCAGTCCAGTCAAAGACTAAGCCCAAAACTCAAGATTACAAGACAGCAATTAGGCTTGTTGTGTCGTGTGCGTCTCTAATTGGAAAATTAATTTGCAAATTTTAGCTGGCAATGAAAGGAATTCAAGGAGTCGAGGAGTCGAAACATGCACAAATCGCATTTGATTCAATTGAAGCTCCAAATTATTGATTGAGCCGCAGCTGCAGTTTGCAGTTTGGCAAAAGGAACTTCTGAATACATTCAATGCACAACCATCTCCCTATCTCTATCTCTCTCTTTCTCTTTCTTTCTCTATCTCTCTCTCTCACGCTCTCTCTCTTCCTCCTTCTCTAGCCCACAAAAATTACTCGTTTGCACATGAGCTCAGCTGCAAATTGCAACGCGAAACACGTAGACCAGCCAAAGGATGCATCAACTGCTGGCGAAGGAACAAGGAACAGAAGCAGAAGCTGTTCCAAAAAAAAATGAAAAAAATGATTGGCTCTGTCAGAGAAACTTATCACGAATCCTTCGTTCGTTTGCGCATTGGCAGTTTATCAATGGCGAACCGCATTTTCAATTACGCGGCGGGGGGAAAAAGAAGAAATAAACGAAATAAATATGCAACAAAGTGAGGCGCAAATGAAATTTTCATTTCGGCCATAAAACGTTTGAGAAACTTCAAACAATTTTAAATTGATTGCGTTATCAGAACTTTGAAATAATGTGATCATTCAATAATCATTTAGTAAGAGTTTCATAATAAATAACTGCTTCAAACACAAAAGCTCTTTGCTCATCGAGTGTCATTATAAATATTTAAAGTTCTAAGTTGTAGAAACTACACAAATGCTCAACTTGTGTACAGATTAAAACTCAATTTGAACATATAATTTTTAATTAATTTGATAAATCTTATAAATTTACTAAATATAATAAATTTGGACTTTCGTACTTGAAGCCTTAAGCTGCTTAAAGCTTCGTAATATATTTAAAGTTTAATTTTAATGCTCTTCACTCTAGGCACTTGTCATTGCCCTTTCTGAGTAGAACACTCGAATAATTGTTGTATTTTGCAAACTGTTGTTTTGGCAGAGCCCGTCAATAACTATGAGATAGCCTGGCCGTAAACAAAAGCTCCTCAAGCAAATTGATTAACAAAATGAAGTGGAATGAAAAGGCTCGTAAAAGAAAATATATATATATGCCAAGAGATAAAAAGCAAGAAACAGGAAAACAAACAGAACTGAGCAGAAGAGCATGGGCCATAAAACCAATTGGTCATCCCATGACCCAATGGCAATGAAGTGTAAAATATACCCAAAAGGCCGTTGTGTCTGCATCCGGCTCAAGTCAAATCGACAGCCAGTGAGTACAATGAAAAATTTATGCTTCACGTGATGATTGTTGGGAGCGTTGAAACCCCAAAAAAAATCAGAGAAGCAAATAAGAAAACCCTTAATCATTTAAATGAAATGCATGCAAAAAACAAAGACGAATGAGAGCAAATGCCTTGAGGCCTGCAGCTTGGCCAAAAATGGAAGATATGGACACCGCGTCGCATCGTCAACGTAACAAAATACAAAGGAAATCAAGCGAGTGAAAAATTACAATTGTCACTACAGCAAATCACATTTTCATTGCTAGCGAGAGTTTTCACGGCGCGTTTGAGTTGATATGAAAATAATTGTATGCAAATTTATCCCTCTCCTCTCGCTACTTTCAACAAGAATCATTTGTCTTTGGCAGATGCTTTCTTTTTTTCTTGCTTTCCATTGTTCGCGTCTTGCACTTAAATAATACGTATACGCCGCGTTGGCCAGTTGCTCAGTTTAATGACTTAATTTTCAATTCCATTGCACGTCATGATGGAAATGAAAAGAAATGCAAATGCTGTTGGAAAATCATGCCGTTTTTTTGCGGGAAAAGCCCCGTTGCTCCCTGGTCCTTATGCGCCGATCCCTCCTCAATCTCGTCCAGCATTCAACGAAACTCATTAGCCATTAAGGTGCCATTATGCGTTGTACGTTTAATTATGGAAATGCTTGCGACGCCACATTGCCTTTTGACTTGAACTCTACCATGAATCAACCAACCATTGGGTGTTGATGGAAATTTAAATATTTTCCATGGTTTTTGCACTTTATTCCGCATATGCTGAAGGTACTTTAAGCTAGTTTATCTAAAGTGGCGGGAGCTACACAATAATACTGGCTAAAAGTGCCCGCAAACAACTGATTAAAGCGAGCGGAAAAATGTTTTGAATTGTCATCAGCTTGTTAAACTTTCTGCTTTAATTGAGTTTATATTCATTCACTCATTTTATTCCCCTAAAATGCTGATAAGAGCTAGGTATTGTGTTAGTTTAAAGCTAGCGTTAATCAATGCCGAATTATTTTCAGTTAAGCATTGAATGTAAATTAACTATTCATTTTATTATTATTAGCCATTTATTATATTTATTTTATTCGCACAGCAAAAGCTTTAATTATTTAATAAGAACAAAACTTTTGAAAAATGAAAATAATATTATCATTTAGGAAAGCTTCATAATTTGTATGTATTTATATTCATTTATATAATTAATCGCTTTGCAATATTATATAAGCTGTCAATGCTGTTTGTTTTCTTCTCTTCTTTAATTTATATTCATTTACCTAATTAATCCCATTGAAATCGTTTATAAACTTTGAAAGCTGCTTTGTTTCTATTCATTTCGACTTAATGCATCGCTTTGAAAACTGTTGTGAGCTGAACTGTTTTCTTAGTTATATTATACAATAATCCATTTCATCATCTACCTAATTGATTAAAGCAATTTCTTTAAGCCTTAAAGCCCAATTCAGTTCGAATTCAAATATTTAATATCAAGATTAACAGTTTGCCCTTTAGGCTTTGGGCAGAAAACACAAATACATTTGCCAAGCTCAACAGACTTAAAACACATCCCCGTCGACACTTATGATTCATGAATACATAAAATGAAACTATTATTCAGCAATGAATGGACACAATAATTTAATATGCTTTGCGTGTTCGATTACAGTTTATTAAAATTTTAAAAAAGAATGAAAAACATGCGTTGTGCACTTTAAGCTCTTGCAAAGCAAATCCAAGCAACAACAAAAAATGCTGTTTTCCCCCGGAAAGTTGTTTACAACTGAATATTATATTGCTTATAATGATTTTAATAGCTTAAGATGCAAAGTACAAAGCGGATTTAACTTCCACAAAACCCACAGCTTGCAGTGAACAATATACTCTGTAATTTAAATATTTTAATAATATATATGTTCTATATGAATATCTATGATAATTTATGAACTAGACATTATTCAGTAAAGTCTAAACTACAATTTTATATTTAAGTTTTGTTGAACATTTGCTAATCGTAGATGCTCGTTGAGTGCAGCATTGCTTATTATTTATGCAAACTAAAGTAGTAGCCCGTAAATTGAACAACATAGCAGAACAGTACAGAACAGACCAGCCAAACAACAACAAATATTAAATACAATATGATACGCACTCGAACCGGTTAATATTTTGGCCATGTAAAAATAATTTGGTTGGGCAAACAGCCAGCCGATGTTGTTGGTAGGGCTTTGGAGTCGGGTCAGGCGCATGTCAATTATGTAAATTCGTTTTTCGCATTTATGGCTGGCAAATTTTTAGAAATGTTGTTATAAATTCATTACAAACTAGCCCCCAAAAATGTTTGTTTAATTTGATTTTGCCAAAATTTATGCAGAACACTGCAAACTATAAAATGATAAGTTCAAACTGTGTTCCAAAATGGGCCAAAAGAGCTAATAAAATGAGAGTTCTTTAATGTATTATATGTAACTAATGTTGGAGTAAGAGATGTGGTTTAAAAGCTCTTCTAGCATATTCCGAATTCCATTTCCTATTAAATTCCACTAAAATTAATTATATGCTCTAGATATGCTTTACATCTATCGGGTTCATATTATATATTTTATTGCATTTTTCCAGCATATTTTTAGTTGCATCAAATGCATTGAAAATGTAAGTCGCTTTTAATACTAAATTGGTTTTAGGAACAGACCTGTATTAAGCATTATTTGGATCCCAAAAGTTTTGCGAATCGCACAGTTAAATGGGTTTTTCAATTAGCGAGACAAAAATAAAATATGAACAAAATTAACATAAATTACAATCACCGAAATATTTTTAGCCGCAGACATGAAACTAAAATAAATGCTTCATTTCTACATCCTGTAGCCAGTAGAGCAGTAAATAGGGTTTGATTGAGATAAGAAATAGAAAGCAATAGACAAATATTCAGTAATTTATATTAACAACTGCAAATGTCTGATAATGACAATACTCATAAATAATTAAGAGCCATATATATAAAGAATTATAGGGTACTTTTCCGTCGAGCTTAATTACTTCTCTGTAATATTCATATATATAATATTTTGGTATATTTTTTTTATATTTATTTTATTTTTTTGTAGTTTACATACTACAGCCCGAGTCAGAGAAAAGCGCGCAGTTAGGATGAAAAGGGGAAGTGAAGTGTGTGAGGAGTGTGTAGGAGGGTGTAGCATAACACTAACCAGTACCAGCAGCAGAAGCAGCGCTGCTGCCACACAGAGTTATATTTATTATCACAAAACATTTGCGCAAATGTCGTTTTGCATAAGCAACGAATGGCGCACAGTGTCGTGCAGTCCTTTGAGAACATTTATCTTATTATCTTTGCATACAGCAACAGCAACAGCAACAAGAACAATAACAACAACAACGACGCATAAATAAGACTCAGCGCAGTGAGCAATAACAACAACAACAGCAGCATCAGCAGCAACAACAATGAGATGATGAGCAACATTAGGCAAGGACAAACAAAGCCACGAGAGCTTCGAAAAGGCTCTGCGAAAACCAAAAGTCAAGTCGAGCTAACAAACCACAAAGCAACAACAACAATAACAGCGCCAGCAACAACGTGGCCTGAAAAACATTTTTGGCAAAGCCGCCTAGCCATGACGGGCAGGCCACAAAAGTTGCTCATCGTTGTCCCATGCATTGTTGTTGTACACTGTGTGTGTTTGATTTGTTTTATTGTTATTTTCACAGTGTCACACACACACACGCATACACGCACACACACAGAGAGACAAACGCAAAACTTTTGCAAAGCATAAAATTTTTTAATTGATTAAAGCCGCATTTGCATTTCGGCTTACAAGCAGCTTAACAATTTTTCTCCTCTTTTTTGTATTTGTATTTTTTTCTTATTTAACTATTATAGTTTACTTTTTGAAACAAAATACTCATTCAAAATGGGTTAAAAGGTGGTACGCTTAAACTTTTGTAATTGATTAATAACACAAACAAATGTGTGAATATAAATGAAAATTTAGCAAATGTAAAACACACAGAAGTTTGTTTAGAATCTATATAAATATAAATAAATAGTTATTAATTACAGCATATCTCTTAGTCATACTCTCGCCTTACCAATCACCCATCTGTCTGTGGTATTTGCATTTAGTATTTTGCATTTTACATTTGGTAATTAAAATTTTGTACATACGAAATAAAAATATAAAAAAGAATTATTATTCGTTTATTATTTTTTTTTGCTGTGAAACACGTACAAACAATGCACTGAAAGCCGAAAGTGATATATGTCCAAAAATGAAAATATGGTTTTTAAATATTTGATAACACAATATGTAAAATAAAAAAATATTAAATTTGATATTTTACTTTTACACAGCAATGTGAACATAGTTTATGGGCAGTTAATGATTTACAACAACTTGGACACGTGATGTTGTAAATGTTCTTGCTAATTGTTTAAGTTTATAAGTTTTTGGGAGTGATATAGAATAATTTAGTAAGAAAACTAGAGAATATTGAATTATATAATAGCCAAAAAAGCAACAATAAACACTAGTGTTATCTTCAACATAGTGAAATTTGATATAAAGTTTTAAGACAGACATTTTTGTATTTTTAAAGAAATTTGTATTTGATAATTTAAATTAAATTAAATTATAGTATATAATATTAAGGAATTAGTAAATATTTATTTATATACTTAAGGAATAAATAATAAAATTCACAAATATAAAATATAAATTTTGTATTAATCTATGAAGTATTATGTAATTGCTCTTTTCTTGCAATACATATATTTTTAAAGCAACCAAAGTATTATTAACTGTTTAGTCTGTAGGTATGACAATGACAACTCAAACTGGATACAGGGTATAGTCCTTCATACTCAATAAACTCCATATTACCCAAAGGAATTTGAGTTAGGCTAAAAAAAGCGACTCATCCAATCGGCAATCTGCAGTAAATTGAAGTGTAATAAAATCAAAGGAAAACAAAAAGGAAAAGAAAAGGAAAATGAAGAAACAAAAATAAAGGGAAATACAGAAAAACGTAAATAGGCAAACTTATGCCCAATCAAAGTTTGTATGACAAAAAAAAAATATCTTTTTCACCTAGAAATATGAGGAGTTCTTAGGATAAGTTTGGCTACTTTCCTGGGGCTAGCTCTAAGCGAAATTGGAAATATTCGATGGTGCTTATATAATGTTTAGTTTAAAGTCAATAATCATTGTTAAAGTTCGACTAGATTTGGCTGCTGCTGTAATCGCTGCATTTGGCGCACATGTCGATGTAATTGTTTTTCCAACGGCATGGCCCAAAAACCGCGCAACAACAGTCAATGGCAAGTTGTTAAGCACACACCATACACACACACGCACACACATTCAGACGCCCTCCATTGCTGTGCCACATTATGCTTGTTGTTTTTGCGCAATTTTACTAGACAAGTTTCTTTTTTTTTTTTGTTCTCTGCAATTTTTGTTGCTCTTGTTGTTCGACAATATTTGCTGGCAGTGCAGTAACAATTGTTATTGTTGTTGTTGCTGCTGATATTTTTGCCATGTTATTTTTGCGTCGATTTTTCTTTTGGCCGTTCGCACAATTTCCGTTGTCAGTTGTGTGTTTTGTGTTCAGTTCGCATCGCTTCGTTTCTAATTTTTGCCGCATGTTCATGAACCAAAAAATTGCTGTTACCATTGCCATCTCATTGCTATTTCCATGCCCTCTCATCCTCTCCACTTATACTCCCATCATTTCCCCCAATTTTACTCTTCCTATTGGGTTTCCACGTTGTTCAACGATGTCTGCATGGCATACATGGCGTATGCGTGTTATAAGCGCCTTACAGTACCGAACTACCTTCAATAGTTATTATTGTTGTTATTGTTGCCTGCCATTTTGGCAGCCAAAAATATTAACGATGCTCCAAAGAACCTTTTAAATTTGTCGTGTTTTATATATTTACTGTAGTTTTACCGTTATTTGCTTCGTTATGCGCGTGTTTTTTCCGTTTGTATTGAATTTATTATGTATTAAATAAATGTTGTATAGACTTTTTGCTGACATTTGCATGACTATAAGTAACGTAAAGTTACCAAATAAAGATAAAATCAATTCTAGAGATATATTTAAACATATTCAAGTCAATTTAGTTAGGGTAATAAGTAAAACCAACAAAACAAAGTTCATATCTAAAGCAAATTATTATTTTATTCATTTCTGCAATGCAAAATTGATTCATTTCCTAAAATTATCTTGTGAAATTCAATTCGAATATTGCAAATAAGTTAGATTGAAATATTTGTTTAGTAATAAATTCAAGGAATAAAGAAGAGATAACAGATTAAATAAACTGGATTAATTTGTTAACTTTAAGTAAGTTAATGTAAAATTGAATGTAAGCAATTATTAGGTAAAGAAACTGAAGTATATAAACTGAGAACTGATACTTATTTTCCAAGAGAACTGGAACATTTTGGCTTTTTGTTGAAAATGCACTACAAATTGTGAAAGAGGCTTACGAGAAGTGTTCGTAAGTGGTTGGACAACTGGTTGGCTTAAACATTAGCACGCATCAGAATGCAAAGTAATTAAAAAGCAAACGACAAAAGCAGACAACGAAATTACTGAAATTACATGGGCATAAGAACATTAAACAACAACAACAACAATAGCAATAAGAATGACAACACCAACAACAATCACAATGATTGCCAGCCGTAATGCAATTTAATGGCCAACAGAAGCCAATGGCTGTAACCATAAAATGGCCGGGATGAGTTTGAAGTGTTGCAGATATTGGTCAAAAGTGCCGCCAACTGGACAACAAAAGCCACATAACACCAGAACACAATGAGCAGTGAGATGAGAGCAGGACAAAGAGGGAATCAGCAGCGGGATGGACAACATCAGTCTGTCCGGCAATACGAGATAAACGCCCACAGAAGCAGTTATCAGCCAGGATATAAACAGGACACGGCACATCAGGACTCGTGGGACAGAAAGTTGAGCTTGGACAGCCGACAAAGTGCGCTCACATAATAATAATAATGGAAATAATTTAACTTATTGGATTTTAATGGGATTACACATGCGCAACATGGCCCGCTAAGGGTATTAAAACTTGGTCAACTTCCGATAACTGTAACAATCATTCTGTATGTAGGATTATATAAATATATATATATATATATATATATATAAATACATTGGCCAAGTCAAATGCAATGATGCAGCTCGTTGTGACCATTTGATGTTGATTGCAATGATTACGTATTCCATAGACGTGTAAAGTCTATTGATTTTTATCTTAAATTGCAGTAAGCATTTCAAATAAATGTACTCCATACAGAGATTATACCGCAGACCACTTTAATTTATATATAATTAAGTAGCGTTTTATGCATTGGTTGTAAGTCAAATTTTCATTTTACTACATTTATTTCTATGGAATGGTTTCAAAAGCGAAATTTAGAGCAGCTTTGTATATTAAATTTGTGGTCAAGCATTCATAAAAGCATGAAAATACATTTGATATTCTATTTATTTAAAAAATAAACGATAAATCTTTATAATAGTTTTAAAGTTGTATTCAGAACAGCAATTCCTTAAAGAATATTTTAAGTTGTGTCTCATGGTTTTTCTATTTTTCTTCAGCACTAAAAGATACGCAGAATAATAATAATATATGTTTTATATTACCTCCATATTTTTGAGAGTGGACTTGAGTTAAGTATTGTATTTTAATAATTATATTATAAAAATTATTTTTATATTATTTTATTTTATTTTATTTATGATTATACTAATCATAAGAAATACCTAACTATATTGCTGCTTAAATGAAATTTACCAGAGACTTGATTAAGTTCTTTGAACAGTTATCATTCTTAGCATCATGAACATATAGAATCTACGGAAATTAAACTAACTTTAAGCTTTAACTAATTTCAGAGCTGTAAACCGCTCTGATGGTTTTGGTATTGAGAGTTCAACAGCATGAACTGTTATCTTTAATCAGACGCCCGACGTTTAATTATGTAACATAATTGAGCTTTTAGTGGACAGATTGTAGCAGCTGAGGTTTGTGCATCGTAATCGGAACTTGAACAATATCACATAACACACTTTCAGTAACCGCAACTTGACGGCCTGCCATTGTGTCCCATGTAAACCATATCCATATCCTGTCGCTGTTGCTGCCACTGCTGCTGCTCCTGCTGCCTCTGCTGCTGCTGCTGTCGCTGTTGCTGCTGCAACTACATGTAGTTGTAGATTGTTGCAACATGCCGCTGGCACGTTTTGTTGGTTGTGTGCTCGCATGTGAGTAAAACTGTGTCTGGTTTGCACTTTCATTTAAACATGGCCGGATTGGCTGACCTACTGCTGTTGGGCAACTTTAACCAGTCAACTGACTGAAAGTTTCAACCGTCAGCCAGTCATCAGCGCATGGCCACAACTAACCACATACCACATCATTTCCAGAAGCAAACTGCCGACAGGCTCCTCGCCATACATACTATACCAGGCATGTAAATGTTATCGCTAGCTGGTTGCTCGGGATGCGAATGTGAGGTATTCAATTTTGGGCATGGAACGGTCTTGTCAACGCCATAATATAACTACTCGTAACGTTATTGAATGCCATCCAGTTTCAGTGCTCATTATCAGACTGTTTTCCACTTGTCTGTTTTAATTTTTTGTTATATTTTTTGTTGTTGTTGTTTATTGTGTCGCCGCCACATTTGCTACCACATTTTAGCTGCATTTACAGTTATTTGCTGCGTTGTGTGTGTTTCGGGTTTCGGTTTTTAGTACCGTAATACCTTTATCCAGTACTTGTTGGTCTGGCCAACTGTAACTTGGCGCAAACACGCAAAACCGCAAATTCAATTTCGGTTGGCAGCCTACAACGTTTGTTTCAGTTTCAGTTTGAGTTTATGATGTTTTGTTGCTGCCCCCGTGGCTGTTGTTGTTGTTGATGTTGTTGTCGCCTGTTGTGTCCTTTTAATGCAATTTATGTGAAGTGTTTAACATGCTTTGTTAGTCTGCAACCGCAAAACGATCTTTTGTATAACACAATGCGCCTTCTCATGCATTGGTATTGGGAATCATATTTTTAAAATGTAACAGCTGCATACAGTATACTGCTTGCTATGTGCCTAATCTGGGGACTGCTTGCCTGTGTGCACTGATTGTGAGTATTGTGTGAACTGCTTCTTAAGCAGTTCGTTTGCATATAACTTACATGGGCGACTACTTAATACGCTTTAGACGCCATTAAATGAGTCCCAATATTAATAATGTATATTTATTAATAACTAATAAATGAAATTTACAAACTTAAAATGCTGTTGTTGTACTGGTTGCTTAAGTGCAGATAATGATTTATTTATTTTATAAGCAATGTGACCGCACCGTCACCCCCTTTAGTAGAAATAAACAAGTAGTTTAAATTTTAAAATATTTATTTATTTCACAACTTTTAAAAACAAGTTACAATTAAATATTAAAATTACTTTTGTTTAAAGTTATCTAATTACCTTTACTATTTCGATTTGTTCTTATTACGCTTTTTCTTGGATTTCTTGGGAATCTTGTTGCCTTTTGGCATATTGTTCAAAACAGCTTTTAATTCATCAGATGTTTTTCCAATCACATTCGATGGATTGGCCAAATTTTTAAAAAAAATCGGATGTATCGGCAATCTTATGATCTGTCTCATTGGATGTGAAATTTTGCAACCAATCATCAATAGGCTGCGCTTTCTTATTGACAACTGAAGTTGTAATCTTAACATCTTGAAGAGCTCCTTTCTCGCCTTCCACATTGGCCAACTGCATGACATCCGCAATCAATGAAGTATTTTCGGTTATATGAGAGGCAGCTTCAGTTATCATTTTGCTATTAATTTTCGTCATATCTGCATTGATATTTGGAATACTTAACGGTTTTCTTATACGATTTTGCTCGTATATATGCTGAATTGATATTTGCTGTGGCAATAAAAGAAATAATTCGATGGGTAATATTACTAGTAAAACTATTAAATATGTTTACATCTTTGGTATCCAAACGTTGTCTTTTAGGTGGCGAATTAACCTCCGTCTTTCCCTGGCTATTAATCTTCGATATATCTGCATTAATGTTTGGAACAGTTAACGGTGCTCGCACTCTATTTTGCTCGTACATCTCCTGGAGTGATATGTGCTGGGAAAGAAATAGTTAATGTAATATAATCAGTAGAAACGTGATTAAGTAATGTGTTACCTCTCCGGGTTGTTTAAAATTTGTAACTGGATTTTGTGGCTGACATTGGTAAGCATTTTCACTGTGATTTCGCCGTTTCACAGATTTAAATGGATCTAGTTGTGGAAGTCGTGGTATAAGAAACTCATGACTTGGAGGACGGTTTAGTTGTGGTTGTTGTTGTTGTTGTTGTGGTTGTGTAAGTACATCTTGTGAGTGGGGTCTAGTCCACTGGCTATGTGGCCTCTGTGGAGCTTCTTCAAACTGTTGCGGATTGTTTTGAATTTGATATGGAACACTCTCCATTGGCTGAGACTGCAGCCCAATTCTCTGCAAAACGAAGAAGAATTTATTAATACGTTCATTGTATATTAACTTATCAGTACTTAACCTTTTTTGGATCGGCCACGGATCGCTGCTGTGATGCAGCTCCCAGCTGCCATTGTTCATTGAACTTGTCAGGCAACGGCTGAGGCGTTTGAGGTGCTTGTCCCGGAAAAACTCGTGGAGTATCTTCCCGAACTATCGACTGGGCTTGGACTGATGACTGACTTGGAACTGTCGACTGACTGGGAAATACTGGATGAGTTTTTACAATGCCTTCCGTCAAATTATCCAACTACAGTAAATAATAAAGATGTATAGATAATGTCTAATTGTACAATGGTTAATAATTATTTACAGTATCAACTTTTATAAAAGGTTCCGAGTTGGAGAGCATACACCTGCAAAAATCGTCAAAGCTCTCCTGCCATTCCGCTGGCGTATATTTATTCAGGCCTTCCTGCTGCACAATTTGTCTCCATAAGTGACGAATTTCCGTTTTTGAAAAAGTATATTCCATTTTGACACAACCAGTCCGACTCTCAAAAAACTTTTGCATGTCTTGAGGCAGCTGCCATCACTATTTCTAAGTTTCTTGGCGATATGTCTAATAACAATCGATACACGTATCGATAAGCTAATTTGTCCTTTAAACCAATATAAACGTTTTGCGATATTTTATAATTGTTAATATTTAATATGATTTCAATTTCTTATTCTTGTGTTACCTAGCTACAGATGAAAACGTTCATATAATGCTTGTATAACAATCAATATTTTGTTTATGTGTTTACTAATATTATATATGCATACATATGTGTGTATGTAGATGGTACTATTTCAAACATTGTTTCATTTTGTGTACATACGGTAAGCAGCAAACGCATTTTTATTCTTATATATTGTATATGTAAATTATTCTATATGTTCCGTTCTGTATATATATTTGACTTCAATTTGAAATATGAAAACTATTGATTAAAAATTTGTATATGCGTTACTTACATGAGTTTTGTTTTGATTTAATATTATGGTACTTTTTAGTTTTTGATTTAGTTTAGAGTAGAATATATATTATTTTGATTAGCAATGTATGTGTATATACTTGTTTAGTAAATTTCATGTAAACGGTGATCAATTTTATTGGAATGCCATAAATTTTGTAATACAAAAAATTGAATAACTCGCGAGTGTCACATTTATATATGTATCTATGTATATGTGACAATCAATACTATAGTTAGTTAATAGGTTTTTGGCCAATTGTTTAGTTAGCACATGGATAACAACAGCAATGCACACACATAGTAAAAATAATCATTATAATAATAGGTAATACGTATAATTACTAGAATTCAGTATTTGATATGATCATGAATCACAACAATATGTTATCAATATCTATTGAATATACAATGTTTTAGTTGGGCGTAATATCAATGATGAATTACATAGTTTCATATGCAGGTAGCAATATGTATATATATACAATATATATTCTTTTGATTAGATCTTTTCAAATAATTATTAACAATGTGCTATATGTTTAAAAGTTGCAGCTTTAAAAGACTAAGCAATAAAAAACATAAAAACAATCGAAATCATTCTTTGGAACAGTAGCAAATCTTGTTAGCTAGCTTAAAAATAATAAAAAACCAATACAAATATATTTATAATATTGTATTGCATAGTAGAGTGTATAGAGTATAGTATATATATAGTTGTATAATTATGTATGTAAGTATATGACGACGAACGGCAACGTGAATAGTGTCCGTGTACAGTACGGCTCAGTCTTCTGCTAAACTCAACGCAACGATGATTAAAAGCGAAATGACAAATATCGAGATGACGTCACTTTCTAGGTTTTTGGAGGGGGATCTTTCGACTTTGATGCACACCAGACCTAGGCGTTGTTATTCTCGCCGCAGCATTGTATGCAGTCCATGCAGTTGTGCTACCTGTTGCCATCATTTTTTCGACTCATATTGGTTGGCGTCAGTTGCATCTATAAAAAGGAAATTCAATATTTAAATAGGATTAGATAAAAGTCTAAATAAATGATTTACAAGCAACAAGCGTGTGTGTATGTGTGTGTGGCAAATAAGCAAGAAGCATGCGTGCATTATATAACTGACCTTCCGTCCTTGCATTATTATTTGTGGTGTTCTTAAGGCTATCGTGTCTCAACTACACGCACAATAAACAAGTTTAAAAGTGATGAAAACAACATACAAACAACATTTAAAAGTGTACAGATAGACAGTTGTGTTTATGGACTAAGGTATTATTAATAAATTAAAGCATACCTGCATAGATCTAATTGTATCAAGTAAGGCTTTTTTTCTCTTCCAGCAATATGCTAATATCATCCTGTGCCGCCTTCAAATACGAGCGCAACACTTCCGTTTCCTGTTTGGTCTTTTGCCTGTGAAACATAAAATTAAGTATTAAATATTCTACTGACGCATTGAAGGTCTTTCCCATATTCACCTGTAATTATCTGTATTGACTTTGGAGTCCACAAGCTGTTTACGCAGCTGTTCATTGTCTAGCTTTATTTGTTGCATGACCAGCTGCAAGGACAGCAGTTCACGATCTCGTTCACGTGGTGCTGCAAACAAGGCGCCACCCAGCGCCTGATGCTGTTCAGCACTCAAGTTTGTATCTGCAAAATCAGGTTTAGCAATTAATAATAATTAATTTTGTACAATTAAGGGCATACCTATGGGCTGTATTTGAAGCAAGCCGTTCTTGTCGCGCTCTAAATGCATGCGGCCAATGCACAGATTGATGGGCACTGGACCCGGCGAGGTAATATTAACGGGCGGACGATCTTCCAGCAAATTAATTCGCACATTTTCAAGATTAATCTGTCAACAAATAAATCAAACAATATACATTTTTGTATACAGCATAAAGATATTCTAGTGAAACTACCGTAACGGGCATGGGCGCTGAAATGATCTCATCCTCAGCCAGATCACCTAGACCAATCACTGTGCTCATGGATAAGTCGAGATTGATGTCCTTAACACGTATATCCGCATGATGTGTAAACCAGCTACAAGTAGAAAAACTTCTTAATTAAATAAATCACATTAATTGTAGGTTTATCACATTACCTTTGAATGCGCTTGCGATCGATGATGCCATCTATTTCTTTGGGCATATTCAGTGTCTCCTCGAGGCGTAGTCTAATGCAAGGTGGCGCCTCTGGATTGTAGGGCGCCAGATTCCAGGCCTTACAGCGTGCTCCAAACTTTGTCTGCAAGTGTGCATCATCAATAGAATATCAATAAATGGAGTACAATGCCAGAGAATATCATAAGATCAAGTTAAGGCAAACAATTGAACAAACTACATACATGCAAAGCACTAGACACACGCATGCAGTGGATGGGTGTGTGTGTTTGTGTGTGAAAGAGTGTTAAAGAATGTGCGTGTATGTGTGTGTGCTTAATGATAAACTAAACATTGTTTAATTTCAAGTTTATTATTGGTGTTTAAGGCTTAAACTGTTAGTCTTTTGGTAGAGCACCAATTGTTAAGCTTAGTGTAACCGTTCTTGTTAGTATTGAAGTTGTTTCTATTGCTGCTCTTGTTGTTGTAGTGTATTGTTCTTAAATTAAAGTATTCGTATTTGCCCAGTAAAGTTGTTAACGCCTTCAAACCTAAATGTAAGCCAATTTGCAACCAAAAAGATTTAAGAAAAAATCCAAACCAAAAACCAAAACAATTAAATAAATAAATATTCAACACAAAAATTGAATTGTACTACAAAAAGTCTAGGTTTCTATTGATAATAAGATAACTAAATTTATATTTATATATATTTATAACTATATATTATATGCTATATATAATCGTTATGCCTGACAGACTTGGTTATTCGATGGCAGGGTTGGCATGATGCGGGTGCATGCTCAAAATATACATTCGTATTAAATGTTAAGACAAGAAACAATAAACAATTCATCAAAAAAGCTGCCTACAATATTTATCAATTTGTTTAATTGCTAACTTATTGGGTATGTTGAGAGTCGTATAGACCGGCATAAACCAAAACATATTAATATAATTATTCATTATATTATCATTTAACTACTTAACTAATGGCCAAAAACGCTTTTCAACTGCAACAGCGCTGGCAATTAAAGCCAAAACTATAATTTGTATAACTACAAAATATAAATAAATATAAATAATATCAAGAAACCATAGTTAATTATATGTACACATAAAAGCAGCCTTAAATCATAAATTAGCTGTTAATAAAGTTAAAAAGAATTTCAATTTTGTAGTTTATCTTGGATTTTTATACCTTGTTCGCTTGATGCGCGATCTGTTTTTTTGTTGTTGTTGTTGTTGAAAGGTGTTGTTTGTTGTAGTATTAGTAGTAGTTGTTGTTTTTTAAGAATGTCATGTTGTTGTTGTCGTTTATCAATTTACAGTGTTCGTTGTTTGTTGTTGTTGTTTATAGAGTATATTAAACGTTGAGCACAACATTTGTTTAATTAGCACACATTGAGATCATTTTGATATTGTTTTTTTTTATATGAAAACATATTTTGTATTTTTTTTCGAGAAGAAGAGAAAATATAATGAGAAAATGATTATATGAGAAGTTATCTTACAGTAGAATGTAAAGTTAAAATAAATATTCATAAAAGAATCTGTTAGATGTTCAGATAAAAGATTATCAAAACATGCAGAAACATTTGAAAAAGTTTAGCGGAAAAACATTTAATTTGATTTCGGCAAAAAGATTGTAAATAAAATGAATATAGAACGACAACAAAATAAGTGTTATATATACAAAAAGATAAACAAAATAATAATAAATGAAAAACAAATTCAGATAATTAAAATGATAGGGTATATATAATAAGGCGTCACCCACCTGTAACTCATCCCAGGGTATGGCGCCGCACTCATCACAGGAAACAGCTGCCACCTGCAAACGCACTGAAGATTTGGGCCCCTCCTGTTGGCGTATCACCTCCACGGTTGTCAATCTAATAATAATCAAAAGAAATGCCTGATTAATGTAAATTTCAACATCTTCTATTGCATTCAAATTGCAACCTAAATGTGGCCATGGAAACCAAATCACGTCGCCGCCAGGTGCTTGCCTCTGACGGCTCCGAGGGCGATGACATGTTTGTCTTATAACTGCTGGGCTCCTCGTATACCTCGCTGGCCACCTCGACGGGGGAAGCCTTCATATTGTTGTCATTGGTAAAGGGATTTAGACGGAACATAACATCCATGCAGTCCATGGTCTTATCATCACCCATAACAATGGCAAAGTTCTCCGAATCGGAGCTAATGTCACTCTGCACGGAGAACGTATCACTGGCATCATCATTCGGTGTGCCCGACTTAATTGCCGAGTCAATGGAAGTCATAAAACTGGAGAAGCCCTTCTTCATTGACAAGATACCCGAATTGATCTCCTTGGTTATGCTAGGCACATTATCGTTGCCAGTTCCAGTTCGTATTGTGTACTTAACACTCTTCGTTGCAGTAGTTGATATTGATTGTGATTGCAATGAGATGCCAGTGTCAGGACGCGAGCCCTGACTTGGCGTGGAGGAAGCCAGCGTTGGTGTCCTCAGGATTTGTACATTATAACTGCAAAGAAATTATGGCATTAATTACAATTAGACAGCTGAGAGTACAGACGTTAACTTACCCATGTGTATTCGGATTGGATATGTGAATGCCACTGTCGAAGGGCGGGTCATTGGTCACTGGCGATGGCGTCTCTACACTGCCAAAAGTATTGCCCTTCAGCTGATCCAGTGGCGGTGGTGTGGGCCAAGTTATATTGCCGCCTGTTAAATTAACAATTGGTTTACACTTTTAATCATAATGGACTTAAATTGCAGTTCAATTTGATGGATATTTTACAATATTTGTTCGAATATTCGATAGTTAATATCTTTTGCGTTAGTTTATTACAAAAAGAAACATGCGAGATTAGATATGAGGGCGTGGTTTCTTTAGCTAAATGGATGAGTTCCATGTTTACACGATTGATTTATTGCAATATCTAAGTTTGTATAACATAAAGTGTAAGCATTTGCAAATTTTAGCATTAACCTATCATAATTGTAAAGCAAAATGTAGAAGATATTCGTTTAATGATTGATATCTTTGTTTACACGACTAAGCTATCGCAATATATTTGAGAATATTATACAATAGAAAGGGATTACCTTGATTGAGTAGCAAAATAAAGAATTTCTGCGTTTACACGATTTATCACAATATATTTGTGTACCATGTATTTATATTGCTGACTCATGGCAATATCTTATTTTATCAGCTCATTAGCTTGATTATTTACACTCTTTTCTTGAATTTCACAAACGTTTATCATGCAGTTCTGTCTTTTTCATTAATTTCCATTAGATCTATGAAGACACGCCCTTTTTTCCGGTAGGTTAACAGTCAAGAGGCTTGAAATTCTAGCTGACCAGTTCACATTTTGGCTAGTAAATATTTATTCACACACGATAAGCAAAAAATACAGCAATATGAGCATAAAAGAAATAATAACAAAACTGTACCTAAGCCAGGAATTTCTAAAGGGAGAGTTATACGGTGAGAACTACGTGAGTTATTATAAGTTAATTGTTATTAATTTTTGTTGTTTTAATATTGTGATAATTAATTATTATTTGCTAAAGCTCACTAAAGAGAGAGAAAGAGAGTGACACACAGTTTTGTTTTGTTAGTTTCTTTAACTAGCACTTAGTTGTTAATTTTGTGTTAATATTTTAAAACTAAAGATGAGTTGTTTTTTTTAAAGAAGAGACAACAAAAGAAATATAATTCTTACTATTCATGTGTAAATCATCACCCAAACTAGCTGAATCGGGTAAGACACTTTCAGCATCACCACCACTTGATTCCTTACCAGGTGTTGGCGATGGCATCACAAGAGTCACCTCAATCTGTGGCACAACACACCCAAATATTATGGACTTTTGTTGATTTTGCTGTCGAAATATATTTATATATAAATGTATATACACAGATTAGCAGTTAATATAAACAATTCCAATTGTGGTGGCCACTAACCTTTTGCAAGATGCGCTCCGCGTCCAAATTAAGGAACGTGGACATTTCATTAAATTCCTCGGCCAGACGCAGCAGGAACAACAATTGATAATGATCGATTTGAAGGCTAACCAAATTGGATATATGCGCTATTGCATGCATGTCGGCACAACGTTCAATGGGCGTGGCAGCGGCAGCGGCAGCAACTGTTGCCGGTGGTTGAAAGACACGCACATCCTCGGCACTTAAGAACGGATTGCGTGGCAAGGGCGGCAACGGTGGTAGAGGCGCCAATCCCAAGCTTTCCATATGCGAACTTGCGGTACTCTGACGTCTGTCCAACTCCAGTTGAGCGTGGGATTGCGCTGAGCCGCCAGCATGCAGCCAGAGCGTAATGGGCACTGCATCCACAAATGGTATGGATTTGTTTGGGCCAAGGGAGCGTGCACCCAGAAAATCCACCCAAATGGGATCCAATTTGATGCACCAAACGTCACGGGGCTCCGACCACATGGCATAGCGTGACAGGTACTGCGTAGATGCAGATCGTGGCAGCTGTGCCTGCATTGGCGACATTGGCGCTGACATCATGCTCACATCCGAGGCGGCCACATGCGACAGTATGCGATCCGTGACAATACACATGTCACCATCGACCGATGGAAAGCCAGTGCCAAAGACCAACGAACCCTCTTGCAATGAGTGCAGAGCTTGTGCCAAATCCGCCCGTGAACTTCCCATTTCCCTTATGTTTGTTAGGGCAAATCGTGAGATTTGGATTTGCATTGTTTTGGGTCGATCCTTTTGATTTGGCGCATCCAGCGCCGCTTCCATGACCACGCGCGGCATAATGGCCTCCACCTTGACATCCATGTACATCAGATTTGGCTCCTGTTCCACGCTCAACGCAGCGGCCATCTGTGTGCCATTGGAGCCATTCGATGCATTTGAGGCAATCGAGCCGCGCGCACTTTGCGGCAGCTGCTGTGCATGCTGCAACTGTGGCTGCAACGTGGCCTGGGAGCCGACGCTGGTGCGCAGCAAACTCTCGTGCAAATTCAATCCAAACGAATTTAACCACAATATCGAGCTGAGATCGAAGTGCACCTGCAACGGATTAATATGCACAAACATCTTTGAAGGCGGAACTGCAATAAATTATACAACAATTAGCTAGATTCCTTATGATAGATTCACTGTCTACTTACGTGGAAAGACAAAGTCACCGGGATAATAGAAATACGTGTATTCGGCGTGCACAATTGGCATTTCGGCGGGAAACGAATAACGATCCTTGTCACCTGCAATCGAAAGTATGAATTAGTCGAAATCATAATCAATTAATAGTTTTACATCTCTGGTAACAAAAGATACGCATACAGAGTATCTAGGAATGGTAGAAACAACTATAAACTGATTCTAGGATCAAGTAAATAGGTTTAAATTAAGTTGAGATACCTTAACAAGTATTAGCACAAATAAATATATAAATATATATAAATATAGAGATCCATTGCGGGCTACGTGACGCTAGATGGCGCCATTGTTAACCTCTGCTGCCTCGTACTTAGAAAATTAGATTATAGATTATATACTTATATGATTATTTATGTAATTTTCAGAATATATTGAGTCAACTACTTAAAATTTGAAGATAAGCTTATTCTGTGTGTTGACTTCTATCTAATATGATGTTTCTTTTGGTTATATTCTCAAAGAGCAGCACAATCATACAAAGAGCAGAATAGACAGATGGATAGAGTCCAATTCAAATATATAAGGATAGAGCTTTCTTTATGTTCGTTTCACCTAATCTATTTTACATATTTACACAAAATACTATTACGCTTTCCTGGCTATTTTCATTCAGAATTGCTTGAATAAGTTTATTTTGGAAATCTGAGTATCTTTGTTTAACATTGATCTGTTTGGCTTTCACCCATTCCTGATAAATGAAAATGTATGCATGATATTCACCTGAGGAACGGCTTTTCCTTTTGTGTTGTGCTACAAAAACCAACAACAACAAAAAGACAGGCACAACAAATCAACAAAAGCGGTTTTACAAAATGTGACAAATGAGATGATGAGAATTCGTGATGGCAAATAAAAATATATGAGTAATGAAAATGTACAAAATAAAAAATTTAAATAAACCAAAATACAAAAGAACAATGCAACAAATGGAGGGAGAAAAGAGAACGAATTAAGCAAAATATTATTAGTTACAAAATGTTTAAGCGTCAGTTATATAGCTGAGGTGTCTAGATGTGGTATGTAGATGTGGTGTATAGATGTGGTGTGTTGTTAAAGTGTATGTCTAAGGTGTACAGTAAATGTATTTAGTTAAGTTGCTCAAGTTACGGTTAACACTTCATGATAATAGTAATTGTACATACAAATGTTTATAACAGTTCGACATAACTGTTAACTTAGTGTCTTTAAGGAAGTTTTCCTTTGTGCAAGTGCTGTTCTTGACCATGTTGTATACCTGAGACAAACTCCTTGGGCATTTGCTTTTTGCCTGATGTTGTAACGCGATACAATGTGAAATCCTCAATCCTCAGTATGACGCAGGAGCTCATCAGCTTAGCCAGATTCTCCAAGGTGTTTCGTTGCTGTGCTGCCTGTGTAAACTGACTGCTAGCCGAGGCATTGCCTGACCCACCAACGGAAGCTGTACCGGAACCGGAACCACCCATAGCTGCTGCTACTGCGGTGGGTGTGCTGCTGCCATTCGAACCTGGCCCGCCATTGCCATATTGCGAACTCAAGAGCGAGGCATTCAGCATAATGGGCGAGGCGGGAGCGCTGCGTTCCAGCGGCGCATGCATAGCCGGTCGATTGGGTTGACTTAGATTGAGCACCGCCTCGCGAAATGCATTCAGCGATTCTTTAAGCCACAATGCGGGCGCCACAGACGCCTCCTTGTATTTGGCCCAATGTGAGCGATCCGATTTGGCCAAATGATATGGATAATAGTCCACCTGAAAGGCCGTCACAGACACCTGCAGTGCACCGCCCTTATCCAGCTCCGGATAACTTGAACGACCATCGCCCTCGTCATCACACAAATGCAGATCAATGCGTTGACTGAAGAAATGATACGAAGTCTCTCGCACATCAAAGGCATTGAACATACGCTGTGCCGTCGACGTGGCCACCGACTCCGAAAGGCGATTCTGTTGTTGCGCGACTTGGGCTTGATACTCTGGCAGCGTCTACGGAAAAGAATGGAGTGTCTTTACTTTGTTACAATCATTGGTTATTCAAATATTCACTCACCTGTAGTTTGCGAGCTGCCTTTGTCTTTTGAGTGGCATGTGTAGCCGCCTTAATCAGCCCCGACAAGGAATCCACAAAGTGCAAGGCTGCCTTCAGCTGTGAATCCGTCAAAACCCACAACAGATCATCCAGTATGAGCACCAAGCGTGAAGCCAATAAACTGCAGTCTGCCAGACGTTTTCTTATGGTAATCCGACAACGAGCATGATTCGTGAGTAATCGAAGTGGAGTCAATGATTTATCCTGAGTGGAACTGGCTTCGATGCGTACAGTTTGCCACGAGAGCTCTTTAAAGATCAATATGATGCCCTTGTGGCCATCCTTAAGACGTGTCGAACGCAAATCTGCATTGGCCCATTTCGGTGTCTTGGATTCGACACGTATTCGGGACATTTGCACCGAGGCTGTGAAGGCGGCACTAACAAAGTTCACATTGACGGTGTTCACCACAATGGTGATGCCATCGACGACCTTGTGGATGAAGCTGTATTTACCCTGAGGCACTTGTGGCAGCGTAGCGGCGGCTACATTACCTCCGCCAGCATCACGGGATGTGGGATTACAGGTCTCGATGGTAATGCGCACCTCATCGAGTGTCTGCAAGTGAAGATTACAACAATTAGATAATCTTTAAAGGAAGCATATAAAATGATAGACTTACCAGCGTAATGGGCACACTCTTGAGCTTTGTCCAGCTAATGCGAAAGGAGACATGATTGCACCATGCTGACGTTAAGCGTAACCAATTGGGCAACTCCAGCAGCTCGGTGAGCACACGCTCATCCAGCTCCAGATTCGATAGCTCTCCCTCGCCACGAAATGTACTCAAATTGATTTTATCCGAGGAAAGATTCTTCGTATAGCTGTCCGTATGAATAATAAAATAAAAGAACGGTTATTAGTCAAGATTGAGAGTCACTTTTTATATATTTCAGCTTCAGTGAACGCTGTCAATGCTCATTTGTGGCAACAAGTGGCGCCAGTGTCGACGACAACAGTCCACGCACACACACAGACGGACAGACGACCTGTCAGTTGCCATCAATTGACCCATTTCTAGCTAATGTTCTGCATACATAATTGAAATCTAAATATTGATTCATTCAACAACGATATGGAGTTCTAGGCCTTGCACATAATGTATCTATTCAAGTTGAGGGTAAGTAAAGGGTATTTAATTGACAAATAATTAGAAAACAATTTGAAAGTAATTGGAAAGTATTTGGAAAGTAGGAACAGCCTACAAATATGTAAACAGAAATCCAGATATCAAGGCAATACTCCTGTAATTAAATTAAACATCCTTATGCTTTGTTTACGCATATGTAAACTGATATTATAGTATTCTTCGTTAAATTATATAATATATAACTATATATATTATAATTGATTTCCCATTTAAGCACCGATAAAATCTCCCAACTTCAAAGCTGTTCCAAGTCCTTTTAAGTCAGCAAACAGTAAGCTAACAAGTTAACAGTAAACAATAACTAGTCAGAGCCTCATTAATCGTTATATAAATACTGCATTATGTACCATTAGGATATTTAAAAGGAATTTACCCTGCTGCGTTGAAAAGTTTGTTTAATTGAAACTTTTGGGACGCAAAAGAAACTTTTTACTTTAAGGAGCTTCCCTTTTATTTTACTTTGGATATTCCGATGGTTGGTTGTATGGGGTGGCGGGGTGGACAATGGATAAAAGGCAACAAGTTTGCTTTGCATTTGCACTTTAGTCATGTTAAAAAGTTAGTTTGCTAGCAGCTTAATTGTGTGGAAAAACCTTGGCAGGGTATAAGACTTCATAAGACTTATAACACGGGCCCAAGACAAGGCAAATAAATGCGGCAACTTTATGTAAAAACGTATGTACGTACAGATGTATGCACATACATATTATATGGCTATTTATATAACCATTTGTGTCTACAGGAGCGAACTGGGAACGCACTTCGATGTGCGACAAGCTTTAATAAGGGTCGTTCATTTAATTAAAACTTTTCCATATGGATATACCTTTTACTTGCTCTTCAGAGGTAACATTTATTTAATAATCTTTTATTTTTATTTAATTTGGAAGTTGACAGTTTAATGAATAGGTCAGACGGGCCCAATTTGTACAATCTACAATCCGCGCCTGTGCAGTGTGTGCCGTTATTTATCCAGCTGACAGGACACACGCATACACATGTACAAAAATAAGCAAAACATACTGTTCAGAGATCTTTAAAATTGAATTGGGCATGCAAAAAGCCGGAGGTTCCTTTATAATATTAAAATTGAAATTGTTTTTATTATCGTAAGAGATGTAAACACACAAACGTGTGTGTGTTTGAGGGAGATGCCTCATCAATCCACTTGTTACTTCTAGAGATTCGGGGTGGGGTGTAGGATAAACGATAAACGATAAAGAAACAAGCAGCCCCTTTATGCAGGTGTTGCGAAGCTGCAAAAAGAATATACACACACATATAACATAAACTCACATATACAGACTCACTGACAACGGCATTGAGACAAGAGCACTGAGACCAACAACAACAACCACAAAAACAACAGCGGCAGCAAATAAAAATACAGCAACGCAAAGCTTGGAAAAATCAATTAAATTTCCCACAGCAACTGGCGCCAGATTCAGGGCGACTGCAAGGTCTTAATTAGCATAGCTTTTATAATTCAATTTACCGCTAACTCGTTTATGGTGACACTTACATGGACAAATGTTTGAGCAATTGGTTTTTTATCAACGAGACCATTTTGCGACGTCAGCAGGCGGGCGGCGTCGGGTTGCAGGCGGGTGGAATGCAATTATCAGGCACCGAGGCACAACGACAGCAATAATGACGTTTTATAATATAATCTCGCAACTATTTAATACACGTTCAGCACATTATTGCATTGCTAGATAGAGGCACAACAGGAGCACTTGAATTTTTTTTCTTTTTGCTGATGTATGGGAATTTTATATTCTTATTGGAAAACTGGCATTTGTGCGAAGAGCTTTGTAGCCTTTTTCAGGCGTTATACAAGCACTTTTGGCGTTGATGTGCTTAAATTCCGTGTGCATTAGTCATATTTTATAGATATTTGTTATAATTAGCAGCTCTTATCATAAGCGACCAATTCACTTTCCGCAATCACTCACGCAGCCAACAGTTTCAGCCGAGCGGCTGTCCATTTTTTTCTGTTTGCAATTATTTCGTATTGTGTTCGCGTTGCTGCGCCGCCTTGCGCGTCGTTGGCACACGACCGTAGATTTATACTAATGTCTACTTAGATTTTAGCACACAGTAAACACCTGCGTTCGATAAATAAATAATAAAAACAAGACCGTCTTGAACAGCGTTAGATTCGATTACATATAACAAAAGCTAACATTTTTCTGAAATGTTATTAACAGTCAGTACTAGGTATTTTTTACAAATATTTGCAATAATTGAATTAGCCGTTTTACAATTTTTGAAAATGTATTATGGTATTAAACAGTTGACAAAGCGTTTTTGATACTTAATTAATTCCAGCCGACAGCTAGTTTGAAAGATTAACATCGAATCAAGCCCAAAATCAAAATAACAGCTGCTAGTTTACTCCAAAAGACTGTCTCTAATAACTTGGTAACAGGGCCAAAAGAGCATAACAGGACCATAACAGGCACAGCTGTTATCTTAACTTCGTTATTCTTTCGTTCTAAAATAAATTACATTTCAATTAACCTGAGTTGCGGATCGACAGTGACTCATTTTAGAGTTGCACAATATTTGTATTATTAAAAGGAATTAGACATTCAAATAAAACTAATTTGTCTTCAAATTTTAAGTTTAACTGCTAGTTCAAGTCACTTCGCTGCTCTTCTCTAAGCGCAGAATTATCGAAAAAATCGATTACTTACCTCTCTTCATAAAATAGTGCGTACTATTTTTCAGTGCTGAGAAAAGAGCATTATCGCGAACTCTACAGCACTGCGGGCTTGCATACACTTGCACTTCACGTCTTATAAAAATTTAAGCTCCTGTTTTTAAGTGACTGCTTTGAGCAAAAAATCTGCAAAAGAAATCAATTTAAACCTCGAATTTAAGTCCATTTGACAGGCTGCAACGCAATGTCGAGTGGCGATGCAGCTTCAGTGGACGAACTAGTCGAACGCGTGGTGGAAGTTACCGCCTGCACTGCAGATGAGGCCAAACATTACCTGGGCGCTTGTGCCAACGATGTGGCCGCAGCCGTTGCCTTATTTTTTGAGCAGGGCGGCAATGGCTCTGCTGTTGGCGCCTCCACATCAAGTGCAGCGGGCGCAGCAGTAGCACAGGATGAGGACGACGTGCGTCCACCGATCGCACCAGTGCGTGAACAGCTGCTGTTGCCAGAGGATGATAATTTCTTTGCGTCTGGCAGTAGCAACAGTCGTTTGTCGCGTGTTACGCAGCGCGTGAAGGTTTGTCCACTCAGGGATTTTGCACGGGAGGGCGCCCTAATGGAGGAACAACTTCAAGCAGCTGGTGTTTACTCCGATTCGAGCACACATCGCAGACGGCGTGAACGCTCCGCCCAAATGGTTGTGGCTGGCCAGGCCATGTCGCTGCACAGTCGCTCCAGCGCCAGCTCTTCATCCCGCCTTGGTGATCTCTTTCGCCCGCCCACCGATATCCTCTATTCGGGCTCGTTGGCTGCGGCACGTGAATTTGCAAGCAAGCGCGAAAGGTGGCTTCTTGTCAATGTCCAAAGTGATAATTTTCAGTCTCAGACGATGAATCGTGATGTCTGGAGCATCAAGGAACTTAAGCAGTTAGTACGCCGACAATTCGTACTTTGGCAAGTTGATAATGACAGCTCAGACGGTCGACGGTTTGTCGCATTTTATCATTGCGCCAAGCTGCCGTATTTGTGTGTGATTGATCCACGTACTGGAGAGGAAGTCTGGCGCAGCCCAGAACCCAATCAGCAGAATGTGCTGCCCGACTTGAGGCAGTTTCTACGCGATCATCGGGACTTTTCGCTGGAGGAAGCGAGTACCTCAAAACGCGCGGCCATTCAAATAGATGATGACGATGAACAGGAGGATGTAGCCTCATGCTCCTCTTCAACCGCAGGAACGCCTAAGAAGCGTGCTAGGCTGCTGGAACTCACCGAGGAGGAACAACTGGAGCTGGCCATCAAGAATTCCATGAATGAAAACGGTGGAGGCACCGGAACATCGAAAACTAGTAGTAGTTCCAATGCTAATGCTAGCGATTGTGAAAGCCTGGAGGAATTCGACGAGGATGAGCTCAAAGGTATCGCTATTTCTTATGAAGCTCAGCTGGGCACACAGCTGGAGGAGCTAACAGCGCTAAAGTTGCGCCTGCTTAATGCCGCTGGGTCCGATGAAGTCGTGCAACTACGGTGGCCCTCAGACACAAAGCTGAAGATATTGCGTCTCTATATAAGGCAAACGCACAAGCACATACCGCTGGAGGGCTATAAGTTGATCTGTGCCTTTCCACGCAAGTCACTTGAGATGGAGCACAACGACGCCACACTAAAGGAACTGGGACTTCATCCCTCCGCTAACGTGCATCTTACGCTGGACGAATAATTTGCGCAAGTCAGCGATTTGCTATACTATTTATTTCAAGTTATCTGTCATTGTCTCCCCTTGTCCTCCTACTGCACATGAATTACATACATATACTAAATTATTGTTAAGTGAAAATTAATTGAATAAAATAATGAACAGGCGCTCAAGTTCAAAATTAATAATTTGTTGTTTAGTGTAACTAATTCAAATGCGCGCGCAGCAATGTAATTGGCAGCACTGGAATAGAATATAATTAGATGGCAACGCCACAACACATGTTTTTGGCCGATGCTTGTGGCAAGGCCACTGATGCCCTTCTTAGGGCATTTTAGTTCTTCAGCAAGCAGCTGGAAATAATTACAATTTATTAAATAAAACCTAACGAGTAGTATTACGTAGTTTTCAACAGAAAAGCAGTCAGCAAGTTAAGAATGTAAATACACTGGCGAGGGCAAGAAAATGATTGATTGAAGAAGCGTATCAAGAGTTCGACCTAATCAATCAAATGAACACTAAGTTCTCTAAATGCTGTTTAATCCCAAGCAGCGCCACGTAAAAAAGCAGCGCCAACGCGAACGCCAACGACAATAGATAGTTTTTGTGTAAATAAATAGTTACAAAACTGAATTAGCATTTGGTTTTGAGGCCCGATAATAAAATAGAAATGCCCAAGCGGCAGGAGAAACAAATGTTTGCCGTGAGGGGCGTTCAATATCAGTTGTAGAAAATAAGAATCGGTCAGTAACAGTACACCCACGCACATAATGGACGAGAAACTAAAGTATTCGCTGCTGCGCGGCGAACTGGTGGATACACAAAGTATATGGACAAGGTACGTTTGTGTATTTTATTCAAAAACAAAAACGCTTAAATTTTAATTGCACTTTTCGCAGGCACGAGAAACGCGTTTGGTTCATAACGCTGCTGACAGGCACATGCATGCTCTATTCAACGCGCACAACGATGCCCCTGCTGATGCCCGCTGTTGCCGCCGCACAAAAATGGAGCAAAACCGATTCCGGCACCGTGCTGAGCTCCTTCTTCTGGGGTTACACGTTGACCCAAGTATTGGGAGGCTATTTCAGCGATCGGTTTGGTGGCCAGCGTGTTATATTGCTGGCTGCACTTGGCTGGTCCGTCATTACATTCCTGATGCCCACATTTATCTGGTCAGCGGCATCAGCTAAGAGCTATGCGATACCCATGATTGTTACCATTCGCATTCTGAATGGTGCGCTCCAAGGTGTTCATTTTCCCAGCATGATTAGCTTAACAAGTCAGGTAAGAAGTCCTCTCAATTGCTCGAGGATCTCTCTCTTAACTCATTATTATTTATAGAACCTCTGTCAAAATGAACGCAGTAGCTTTTTTGGCCTGCTTACGTCCGGCTCTGCAATGGGCACACTATTAACCGGCATAATGGGCTCCTTTGTGCTGGACTACTTTGGCTGGTCATATGTGTTCCGGGTCATTGGACTCATGGGCTTTGCGTGGGCTCTGGTTTTACGTTACTATGCAATGGCTGGTGAAAGGAATCGCATTATAAATATCTCAGCACCTGCTCGACTCTGTGCTAACAAGACGTCCGCGGAGACAGCTGTGCCCTGGCTGCGTTACTTTAGCCGCATGTCTTTTTGGGCCTGCGTCCTGACGCATGCCTGTGAGATGAACTGCTTCTTTGTGCTGCTCTCTTGGCTGCCCACGTACTTTCACGATGGATTTCCCCATGCCAAGGGTTGGGTGGTCAATATGATACCTTGGCTAGCATTGCCCCCATGCACGTTCTTTGCCAAACACTTGACCACACATCTGATAGCCAGGGAATGGTCAACGACAACGGTGCGGAAGCTCATACAAAGCTGCTGCTTTGCGGCACAGAATGTGGCGTTGTTCGTGATGAGTCGTACTACGGATTTCCATACGGCACTCATCTGTATGACCATCATTATTGGCGGCACGGGTTTTCACAACAATGCGGTTACAGTGAATCCTCAGGATCTGGCGCCTCTGCATTCGGGCAGCGTTTTTGGACTGATGAATACAGTGGGCGCCATACCCGGCTTTCTGGGTGTCTACCTGGCCGGACACATTCTAGAACTGACCCAGAGCTGGCCCATGGTCTTTAGCGCTGCAGCAGGGATTAATCTGGTCGGTTGGATCATATTCCTAGTCTTTGGCTCAACTGAAGCTATTGTTTAACCACTATAAAACATTACATTCTCTAGACGATCCCCAATCTTGGGGAAAGAATATTTATTCAAATGTGTAAATAGTTTTAAGAGGGCATAGTTTTAAATAGAACAAAGCAAACTGCTCCTAGCATGATAAGTTTAAACATCCATTAATTATATATTACGGACGCATGCCCCAAAACTAAAGATAACGCCGTTGATAATAACTTTTAAGCTCGTTATCAGTCAGTGAAGGCCGGAAATAATAATAATTTTAAACATTGTCAACTAAGCTAATGACAGCATGGAACAAAATGAGATTAAATGCAATTATTGTAAAAAATTATTACTTATTTTGCTTTACTTTCTCTCTTTAGTACTTTCTTTTTGCTTGGTACTGTTTTTGAAAAAACGCGCGAGCAGCGTACCGGTTTTTTAGAACAACGCAACAGTTGGTCGCCGTCGATCTGGCGACGCTGCCACGTTGCCACTTCCTGGAAATTTTGGCAGCCGAAACGAATTTTAAAAAAAGGGCGTCGGGAAAACACGTCGTTCTCAAAAACTAGAAGGGCTAGAGACACCAAATTTGAAACGAAGGTTCCTGAATACCCTCTCCAGATAGAGTGTGCGTTAGATTTTGAATATCTCACCCCCCTCCTCCGCAAATCGCACCGAAACACAAAACTTGGACCTCCGAACTCCCTCAACCTAGACACTTCGTACTTGGCAGGTGTATGGAGAACACAATATAGAAGCTATGCTGAAAGTTTCATCAAGATCGGTCCACAAATAAGGAAGAAATCGGAAAAAGAAAAGTGAAAAAAACTTCCGTTACTCGTTTTTTTGCCCCGCCCCTTTTCGAAAATTGCTCCTTTTTTAGTGCATTTTGTTCAGCGTGGAGAGGCGACTGTAACGGTACAGAAAAAGTATTCTAGACGGCGGCTGGTTTTTTCAAAAAACGGCGAAATAAAAAAAAAATTAACAATTTAAAAAGCGCGCGAACAACATGAATGTGACCGTTTTTCCCCTAAGTGGGCTGTGTATGAGACCTCAACTTGAGGGTTTTTCACTCAGGTCGCGGCTGTGCACACTGGTGAGGAATAAAAAAGGTACCAAACGGAGAAAAATGTACCATTTTGGTACCAAAAAGTACCAAGTGTGGGCTGCCGGTCTTAAAAATTTATTAAATTGTTGCAAAATGACGGACCGGCGGAAGGATATGTGGAAATTGCTGTACAATTTGGTGAATCGCAATAAGGCGAACTTATCGGCTGTGTATCATGTAGTCGATGACATACTCTGCCAGGATCCGAGTCTCATCAGCTGCTCGTCCGTGGAGGAGTTGCAAAATGAATTCCAGGACATCTTTCTGCTTTGGCTGTTAAATAAACTCTCCGGTTGCCTAAGTGAGTGTCAGGACGAAGGGTGCGTTGTTCTGCAATCTATATAAATGGTATGCTAATCGTTAACTTTACAGCCAGTGCCTGAAGAACGTGCAGTTGCAGCAAAAGCTGCTCACATCCTGTTGGTGCAATCATCCCAAGCTCTACGAGCGTCTTGTGGAGTCCTATGTGAATGCGGTGCAGCAACTTAGCGATCACATGAGCGCCTTCGATTACACCAGTCCCAACAAAAGCTCAAGGGAGTTGCGCATCTTGCATTTGCGTATATTCCGTTGTGATGTCAGCGTGCTGCAGGAATTTGATGAACAATGTACATTTGAGGTTATCCAGGTGCAGCTGGAGCACACGGATGCGTTTGCCAAGTATTTGCTGTTGGTGCTGCAGCATGCGCATCACATTGGGCGTGCCACACACACCGAACTGTTTGCCAGCAGCCTGCAACAGGCGCTGCTGACGTTCAAGGAATTCAACATGGACACAAAGTTGACCAGTCTGTGCTACTGCCATGCTGTGCTGCAGGCGCAATCTGTGGATAGTTGGCTGACCAATCCAGATGTGCCGCACTACGCTTCACTCACGCTGCGTGCCGCAGTGATGTTGTGGTCACTCTCCAGTCGCTTTTTGCAGGCTAAATGCATGTCACAGTTGCAACTGCAGCAACTGGCAGTGCACTCAACGAATCTGTTGTTGGTGTTGCAAGAACAGGACTTACCCGATCCTGAGAGTCTCGACCTATGCTGTCAAATGTTACATGAGCTGCTGCGATTACCCAACAGCGATTGGCGCAACAATTTGCTGCAAACACTGTGCAACTATCTGGAATATAAGTTGAGGGAATCGATTTGCGAGTTGCCGCCGCACACCACAAAGCTGCTGTTGTTTCGGTGGCAGCGACAGCCTCGTGAACTGCTACCGCTGCTTGCGATAGTCGCTGTCAAGCAGCAGGCTATCAGAGCTAGCATTCTGGCCAACTTCAATAGCACTCTTATTCAATTGTTAACCACATCCAAACCCGCTGAACTGCAGTTGTTGCTGCTGCTGCTGCGTGCCTTGAAACTAATGGAGCAAGAGCTGCTGCTGGATAAACAACAGGAGCTGGTCACGGCAAGCGATGAGGCACTCAATGCAAAGCTCTTGTCACAGCTGCCTCAGCAGTACGAGTTGCCACTGAGCATCGAGGCCAACAGCAATTGGAATCAGTTGAGTTTACAGCTGTTGGATCAACCTCAATGCTCAAGCAACACGGAAGTTGTGGAGATCAGCGCACTGTTGTTGCAATTGAACTGCATACGCTTGCAACTGAAGCCACACACCCAACAGCAGCTGCTGCTGGGCTTGTTGCAACTTACCCAACGGGATCCAGTCCAGGGATTACTTGCCTTGGCTACGCTTCGCTTGGAGACGCCTTCCAGCACGCATACCCAGCTGCAAAGCTTCTTCAGTCAAAAACATCTAGAGTTCCTCAATTCGGAGAACTTGGAGCTGACCCGACTATTCTGCGAGTACTTGCCACAGTTGTATGTGGCAGGCTACATCAAAGCAGCACAGTTGCAGCAATCGCTTTCCAGGCTTCAACCCACCGCAGATGGACACACTTTGGCTGCTGTTTTGCGACTCTTGCTCTGCACACAGCAACCTGGAACGGCTCACGTATTCAGGATTAAGGATCGCATTGTGTTGCATTGTCCTAAATGCGAACCGTTGCCTGCCACGCTTCCCGGCTTATATCTGGGCTCTTGCAAGGCCAGTACGCCCAACATAAGTCTCTCCAGCTTTCCAGATCTTGCCGAGGCCTTGCTGTTTAAGCCAGAATGTGGCTTTCTAAAGTATCACTTGGATTTGCTTAAACTGGAGTCATCACACTGCCTGCGTCTGATCAAGGAGACGTCTAATTTACAGGCACTAAACGAACGCAGCTTTGAGAGACTTGTGCCTGTCCTGGCAACACAATCACCTGACTTTATGCAACAGTTGGCATCTCATGTTCTGGACTGTATTGTGCAAATGCTTTCCAAGCCATTGGAGGCGCAGAGCGAGACGGAGCAGCGTCAGTGGTTGCGTCTGATTGTCTGCTCCGCGCATCCCGATATGGATGAGCTTTGGCTCTTTCATTGGTTCAAGATGAGCTTCTACTTCTTGGTGCACACACGTTCACTGGTCGCCCAGGAGGCGGTGCTTGCCGCATGTCAAATGTGTGCACGCCATGGACTGCAAACGCTCACGCTCTGGAATTGGTATAAAAGGGATGCACTGAGTCTGGTTGTGCAGCTGGCACTACATGCTTATCTGAATGAAGGTGTGCGCTTCACACGATCCCTGAGAGCGGTATGTTATGGCTTTTAATTGCTGGAAACTATTGATTAATCTATACAATTCTCTACAGCTCTCCAAGATGTTGGGTTTCTCATGCGTGCAGGAGTTCACCTGCAAGTATCATCGCCTGCTGACCACCTTGGTGCTGCCTTATTGCATACGAGAACCACGCTGCAAGGGCGTCTTGGTATTAATTGCTAAGCAACTGCATAAACCGATTGCTTCACTCTTCTCCATCTCCTTTCTGCGCCTTTACACACATGTCTATCTCAGCGAGCAGCCGGAGCTGGCGAATCGCTGCATTGAGCTCGTCGTTAGCTGCACCAGTTCCACGTTGGAACAGCTTATGAATGCCGATGTTAAAGTGAGTTTACAGTGCAGTGAAAGTGGTGTCAGTGTTAGTCGGAGAAATGTTAGTTTACATCTCTGTAAGGGTCTGTGACATCTCTGTAACTTTGTTAAAGCTATAGTAACTGCTATTAATATATCTTCTACTCCCCTTTAAACATTATTATGCTTGCATTTCTTTCAGCAAACTGTGGCCGAGCTGCTCATCTATTTCAATCGCAACCCCACCTTTGTCATGCGCTCCTTTCAAAGTCTGCTCCAGCTGAGCATTGGAGCCGAGGAGCTGTCTAGCCAGGCGGCCAATGCACAGTTCTCCACATTTATTGCGGAACGCATTCTCGGTGTCATTACGTACTTTGAGAGCTGCCTGTCGGAGCCGTCATTTGAGAAGCCCCTCAAGGAGGAAACCCTCTACAGTCTGGGGCAAATTCTACGCTTTGTTGGACCACAACATGTTACCCAATTCCGCTTCAAGATCATTGCCATGTTGAGCTTTGTGCACACGTTAAAGGAGCCGAATCTGCAGCGCATTTGCCTGAAGATCTGGCATATCTTTCTGCATGTGGTTAATATACAGGAGTTGGGTCCTTCCCTGGGTCGCATTGTGGCCACTCTACAGCCGTTGCTCGCTTACAGCGTGGAGCATGTCAATGAGCTCTATGAGTTCGTCATTCTTCGCAATGCCTCCATGCTGGGGAATTACATTCAAGGTGAGGATGCACAACTGTTTGTATAGTCTAATCTAATTGTCATCTTCTTGTAGATCTCTACTTTCTGGAGCGTCTCGACAATGTTTCTTCCCCGATTCGTGAGTGCATCAAGCGTCACACGGCGCAGCTCTGCCTGGCTGGACCAGCAGCTGGAGAAGAGGAAGCTCCGCTGTTGGACCAGCTGCGCTTTCTGCATAAACAGATCACCAATGAATGCCTGCAGGTGCGTGTCTATGGATTGGAGCATCTGGCCGAGCTCTTCAGTCGACGACGCCAGCAAATGAATCAAATGTTATTGAATGAGCTGCCCATGGAGCCGCTGATGGAACAGATTGTGAATGTGCTCATGTCCGGCTGTCAGCACGATGATCGTTCGCTGCAATTGGCATCAGCCAAGTGCCTTGGCCAACTGGGCGCCATCGATGCCAGTTATTTGCCCTCCAATTACAACTTTGCGAGCCCAAAGCAATTGCCATTGAGCGTCTTGACGGATGACTTCACGGTGCTGGCATTGACCGCACTCTGTGGAGGCTATCAATTCCAACAGAAGACAAAGCACGTTGATAGCTTCTCCTTGGCCATACAGGAAACTCTTGCAGTTTGTGGTATTGCGCCCAAGGAGCAAAAGAAGCTGCAATTGTGGCAATCTTTCCCATTGCGCATGCGTGAGATTATGGAACCGTTTCTCAACTCTTGCTACATTTGCTCCCAGCGTCCGAGCACATTGAAGCAACAGCCGCTCTTTGGCAGCCACTATACGCAGAACTCCTACGAACTGTGGGCATATCTCTGGGCAGCAAGGCTTGTGGACTATGTGCAGTCCTCAGAGACACGACACCTGCTCAGCTCCTATAAGCCGTGCATCCGGCGGGATTCTAACATGTTGAGCATCTTTTATCCATACATTTTACTGCATGCTCTTCTCGAATGCAATGCCGAACAAAAGGCACACATTGAGCAGGAGTTCCAGGCCGTGCTGCAGGCCAACGATGAGCTATCGAAGAGTAAGGCAAAGACAGCTCTGACGCCGGGTGAGCCACTGATCACTGAATTCGGCTACAAGCTGTTTGAGTCTAGAAAATATGGTGCCACTACCAAGTCCACGAATGATGTACCAGAGACGACAACCACGGCTGAGGATCAATCACGTCTGGCTGGCAAACTCTGTGCCGAGTTGTTGGATTTCCTTCAGCGTTGGCTACGGGAATGGCAGCGTCTGCACGGCATGAGCACGAGTGGCAAGCCGCCACAGGATGTGGATGCCAACTATGCGGCTATTCACGAGTTTCTGCAGCGCATGGACAAGTTGCGTGTGGCCCGAGTGAGTTACAATTGTGGCGAATATGAGCGCGCCTTGCGCTACCTGGAGGCGTACATTGAGCAGGGCGACAAGGCGTCACGTTTGCTGGAACAGTTTACGTTTCTCGTGGAGCTCTACGGACGCTTGATGGATTCGGATTCAGTGGAGGGTGCCGTGCAGACGCGCAGCTATGATATGAGTGTGACGCAGGAGATTCTAGTGAATCGTTTGGTGGAACGACAACAGGACATGATTACGTGCTATGAACAGCTCTTGACAAGTACGGAGCAACTGCAGCCGGAGCATATACGCGCCATGATTGATGCCTATCTGAGAATGGATACGCCCAAGACGGCGCTGCTCATTGCCGATGGATTGTCGCAACGTCTCTCGGATCAATATACGGATCAGTATTTCAGCGAATGCAAAGCGGAGCTGCTGTGGCGTCTGGGCAGCTACGATGAACTGGAGCAGCTGCAGCAGGAGCAACAGCATCGCTGCAAGCCCAACTGGCATGCCCAATGTGCACAGGCGTGTCTGGCCCTGCGCCAACCTGCCACAACGAAGTTGCAGTTTGATTCCCTCTTGGATAACATGCGTGGTTCGGTGTTGGAACAGCTGAGAAGCTGCTCCGCCCTGCAACAACATTCCTATGCCCATGCCTACGATGATGTGCTGAAGCTGCACATGTTGCACGAGCTGCAGTGCAGCCAACAGCTGATGGAGCAGCTCGAGTTGCAGCCGCAGGATGAAGAACAGGAATCGCAACTAATGCGAGATTATTTCACAGATTGGCAATCGCGTCTTCAGGTGGTGCAACCACAGTTGCGTGTCCTCGAACCCATCTACAGTTTCCGTCGCAATTTGCTCGCCGAGCTGATGCGTCGCGTGGGCAATCGTCCATCACTTCAGGCTCAACTGCAGACGCAGCTGGCACAGCTGTGGCTACACAGCGCACAGATCAATCGCAATGCTGGACAACTGCAGCGGGCACATCTGTATCTGATGAAGGCATCGGAGTACAAGCCCAGTGGTCTCTTTGTGGAGCGCGCCAAGCTGCTGTGGCAGAAGGGTGATCAAGTGCTGGCCATGAACTATCTGGAGGAGCAACTGTCCGCCATTAAACTGCAATGCGATGGCAATACCAAGCAGCTCTCCATGGAGCAGCGTCAACTCTTTTTTGAGGGCAAATATTTGCAGGCAACTTACAATGCGGACTCCATGAATCTCTGTGCGGATGCCATCTTGAGGTACTTCCAGGAGGCAATTGCCGTGCAGCGACAGTCGGAGCGTTGTTATGTGCAGTTGGCGCAGTTTCTGGAGAAGATGCGTGAGGCACGCACGGCCTCCGTCACCACAACGCAGACGCGAGAGGATGAGGAACTTCTGCTGCAGATTATGTTAAACTATGCAAAGTCCTTGCGCTATGGCAGCGATCATGTCTATCAATCTATGCCGCGTCTCATCTCCCTCTGGCTGGACACGGCGGCCACGGCCACCGCCACCGCTACCGCCACAACAAACACCAGTTCCTCGCACACGGAGCTGGTGAGGAAGATGAATGATTTGTTAAACAATTGCTGCACAGCTCTACCCACAGCCATGTTCTATACGGCGTACTCTCAAATGCTCTCTCGGCTATGTCATCCCTCTCTTGACGTATTCGCTGTACTCCGCACGGTGATCATCAAGCTGATCAGCGATTATCCACAGCAATCGCTCTGGATGCTCTTGCCACACTTCAAGTCGGCGGCCGTGAATCGCATTAAACGCTGCAAATTGATCCTGACCGATGGAAGATTACAGAATCCAACCTTTGAGCGTCTATTGAGTGATTTTAATACCCTAACGGAGCGATTGATTGGCGTTACCAACAAGGAGGTGACATTAGATCGCAGTTATAAGCTAAGTGATCTGGATAAAAGATTGTCATTGCTCTGCAGCCAGGCGAACTTCTCCAACATTCTGTTACCGTTTGAGAAGTATATGCAGCCGACGTTTAGCTTCAGTTCTGGAGAGGATAGCTATAATCCCACGCCCAGCAATTGGTTTCCGTATCAACAAATCTATATCAATGGATTCCAGGAGAAGGTATTGGTTCTTCGCTCTGCGGCGAGGCCCAAGAAGTTGACCATACGCTGCAGCGATGGTCAGGATTATGATGTGATGGTTAAACCCAAGGATGATTTGCGCAAGGATGCACGTCTCATGGAGTTCAACGGATTGATGAAGCGTTATCTGCATCAGGATGCACGGGCTCGACAGCGTCGCCTGCACATACGCACCTATGCGGTGTTGCCTTTCAATGAGGAATGTGGACTGCTCGAGTGGTTGCCCAATCTCAATTCATATAGAAGCATTTGCATTGCATTGTATATGCAACGTGGCCAGGTGATGAGTGGACGGCAGTTGCAACAGTTGGCAGTGCCGCAAATGGATCCACCCGAACGGAAGCGTGATGTGTTCCTCAATCAACTGATGCCCGCCCATCCGCCTGTGTTCCAGGAGTGGCTACTCCAGAGATTCACCACACCCCACAGCTGGTATGAGGCAAGGAACTCGTATATACGCACCGTGGCTGTCATGTCCATGGTGGGTTACATTCTCGGCCTGGGTGATCGTCATGGCGAGAATATACTCTTTGATGAACGCAATGGCGATGCCGTTCATGTCGATTTCAATTGTTTGTTCAATCAGGGCGAAGCGTTCGCCTATCCCGAGGTGGTGCCCTTTCGCCTCACCCACAACATGATCACCGCAATGGGACCCCTGGGAGTGGAGGGCAGCTTCCGCAAGTGCTGTGAGATTACATTGCGTCTGCTTAAACACGAAACCAAGACACTCATGTCCATGCTGCGTCCATTTGTCTACGATTTGGGTGTCCAGAGTCGTCTGACTGCAACGACAGCCAATAAGCTTAAGTCTGGTGCCGAACTCACAGATCCCAAAGTAACCAACGATGTCAAGCGCATCGCAGAACGTCTCCAGGGTCATGTAAGTATACAGTGTATCTTCTATTTATTGCATCTTAACATCTCAATTCTCACACCTTTCCACAGGTCAAACGACAGCAGGCGAACAGCATTCCACTGTCCACAGAAGGGCAGGTGAACTTCCTGATCAATGAGGCCACCAAAGTGGATAATCTGGCTGCCATGTACATTGGCTGGGGTGCATTCCTCTAGAATCTAGAGTTTAGAGTCTTTAAGTTAACTATATAATTGTTGTATGTTTAAAAGAAATGTTGGCTGAGATTATTATATTTAAATAATAAATATGTTTTATACAAGTTAGCAAGTTTTTATTCCTTTAATTAGATTCGATTATATTCAATGAATGATTAAAGCAATTTATATTTTATTTAACAAAAAAGGCTACAGTCGAGCACAACAGACCGTATAACACCCTGTACAGGTTTCTATAATAAAAGTATTTTGATAATCAGTACTTTGATTAAATTAAAAGTAAGACCATAACAGGTGTTTAAAGAATACCCTTTTACTACTAGTACTTTAGTTGGTACTATTTCTATGAAATAAATGCGTTAATACTACTACTTCTACTACTATTTCTACTACTACTTCTACTACTACTTCTACTACTACTGCTACTACTATTTCTACTACTACTTCTACTACTATTTTTACTACTACTGCTACTACTACTTCTACTACTATTTCTACTACTATTTTTACTACTATTTCTACTACTACTTCTACTACTATTTCTACTACTATTTCTACTACTATTTCTACTACTACTTCTACTACTACTGCTACTACTATTTCTACTACTATTTCTACTACTATTTCTACTACTACTTCTACTACTATTTTTACTACTATTTCTACTACTACTTCTACTACTATTTCTACTACTATTTCTACTACTATTTCTACTACTATTTCTACTACTATTTCTACTACTACTTCTACTACTATTTCTACTACTATTTCTACTACTACTTCTACTACTATTTCTACTACTATTTCTACTACTATTTCCACTACTATTTGACTACTATTTCTACTACTATTTCTACTACTATTTCTACTACTACTTCTACTACTATTTCCACTACTATTTCTACTAATATTTCTACTAATATTTCTACTACTATTTCGACTACTATTTCCACTACTATTTCTACTACTATTTCTACTACTATTTCTATTACTATTTCGACTACTATTTCTACTACTATTTGTACTACTATTTCTACTACTATTTCTACTACTATTTCTACAACTATTTCCACTACCATTTCCACTACTATTTCTACTACTATTTGTACTACTATTTCTACTACTATTTCTACTACTACTTCTACTACTGCTTCTACTACTATTTCCACTACTATTTCTACTACTATTTCTACTACTATTTCTACTACTATTTCGACTACTATTTCTACTACTACTTCCATTACTACTGCTACTAATATTTCTACTACTATTTCTACTACTACTTCTACTACTATTTCTACTACTATTTCTACTACTATTTCTACTATTATTTCTACTACTATTTCGACTACTATTTCGACTACTATTTCTACTACTGCTTCTACTACTATTTCCACTACTATTTCTACTACTATTTCTACTACCATTTCTACTACTATTTCTACTACTATTTCTACTACTACTTCTACTACTATTTCTACTACTATTTCTACTACTACTTCTACTACTATTTCTACTACTATTTCTACTACTATTTCCACTACTATTTGACTACTATTTCTACTACTATTTCTACTACTATTTCTACTACTACTTCTACTACTATTTCCACTACTATTTCTACTAATATTTCTACTAATATTTCTACTACTATTTCGACTACTATTTCCACTACTATTTCTACTACTATTTCTACTACTATTTCTATTACTATTTCGACTACTATTTCTACTACTATTTCTACTACTATTTCTACTACTATTTCTACTACTATTTCCACTACCATTTCCACTACTATTTCTACTACTATTTCTACTACTATTTCTACTACTATTTCTACTACTACTTCTACTACTATTTCTACTACTATTTCTACTACTACTTCTACTACTACTTCTACTACTACTTCTACTACTATTTCTACTACTATTTCTACTACTATTTCCACTACCATTTCCACTACTATTTCTACTACTATTTCTACTACTATTTCTACTACTATTTCTACTACTACTTCTACTACTATTTCTACTACTATTTCTACTACTATTTCTACTACTACTTCTACTACTACTTCTACTACTACTTCTACTACTGCTTCTACTACTATTTCCACTACTATTTCTACTACTATTTCTACTACTATTTCTACTACTATTTCTACTACTATTTCTACTACTATTTCTACTACCATTTCCACTACTATTTCTACTACTATTTCTACTACCATTTCCACTACTATTTCTACTACTATTTATACTACTATTTCTACTACTATTTCTACTACTATTTCTACTACTATTTCCACTACCATTTCTACTACTATTTCCACTACTATTTCTACTACTATTTCTACTACTACTTCCACTACTACTGCTACTACTATTTCTACTACTATTTCTACTACTATTTCTACTACTATTTCTACTACTATTTCTACTACTATTTCTACTACTATCTTTACTACTATTTCTACTACCATTTCCACTACTATATCTACTACTATTTCTACTACTATTTCTACTACTATTTCTACTACTATTTCTACTACTATTTCTACTACTATTTCTACTACTATTTCTACTACTATTTCTACTACTACTTCTACTACTACTTCTACTACTATTTCCACTACTATTTCTACTACTATTTCTACTACCATTTCCACTACTATTTCTACTACTATTTCTACTACTATTTCTACTACTACTTCTACTACTACTTCTACTACTACTTCTACTACTATTTCTACCACTATTTCTACTACCATTTCCACTACTATTTCTACTACTATTTCTACTACTACTCCTACTACTATTTCTACTACTACTTCTACTAATACTTCTACTACTACTTCTACTACTATTTCTATTACTATTTCTTCTACTATTTCTACTACCAGCGGCTACTTAAAATCGAAAACTAAGAATCAATTGGAGTTCAAGGCCCCACAAAGAAGTAGTTTTCTGTTATTATGTTTAGTTAACAGAGGTGGATACATTCTGTAAAGCGAACTTATGAACAATTAATATTGCTAAGATGACATACTATCTCCTGTCCTGAGAAGAATCGTCATAAAAATGTGTCACAAAATATAGGGTATTTAAGGCTAAAAATATATATATATATATATATTATTTTTTTTAACGAACATTGTAGATGTTATTTTGAACTTAACCAATACATTCTGAATATTATACGATTATTATACCCTGTTCCCATTAAAAATAGGCAAAAGAAGGTATAATAATTTTGTGCAAATGTATGTCATTTTATATTATTTTTTCTCATCAAAACTACAATTCCTTATAAATAGGTTAAACTGTTCTTTATTTATCTTGGTATTATTTCAATATTTTCGAAGTTCTATTAAAAGAGAATAGAAAAGGCGTGGATTTAAAGTTTTCTTGTTGAGAAATTGACGAAATGCATACATCAAATCACTTTCGGATTCCTTAGTAGCTTGGCTTATCCTGCTCATCTTTTGAATTAATTCGTTCTTAAATGCATTCCTACGAATGGACGAATTATTTTCATACATTGAATTGAATTCATCAAATTTAAACTTTGTGTACAGATTAGCTCGTTCCGTAAGTTCGTGGATAAACAGTGATTCCTCACTAAATGCCAATCCAATTTCCCAAGAAAGTTTATGAAGATTTGTTTCATTTAAAGGTGAACGCTTGTCCTGCCAGCGCCCTATGAATCCCTGCATTCTATAAATAACATCTTGTGGTGCTTCCTGCGAGTCGATGATCAACTGTGCAAATGATATTTTATTGTCAAATTCGCCTTTCATGAACGCATCGAGAAAGTTCTCGCCAAGTAGTCTTAGGTCAGTTATAAGGATTCTATCACTTTCGGGAATATCGGGAATAGCTTCTGCTTTGACAATACTCTGCAATTTAATTTGAGAAAACATCAATATAACATTCCCTTCGAACTAGTATATATAATTACCAAGAGAGCGAATCCTATAAGTAACAAGTAATGCATCTCCAAGAATGTTTCAACAGTCTGTAGATTAACCCAACAAATCCTAGACGTTTTATATATCTTTTTTTCTGATCTGGAATTACCCACATGCGATCGCAATAAATTTCCGACAATAATCATTATTGCTACTACTTATCTCGGATCGGTCGACTTCAGTAGAAGTTTTGATAAGAGACTGCTGCTGGCTATCAACCGATTTCAAGAAATTATATTCAAGTCGTCAATAAATACATATTGTGATGATATTTCATTCTTCATTTGCAAAATAAATCATTGCTTTTATATTTAAATACAAATTGTAATTTGCCGCCTTTTTATTCTAATACTCTCTAAGTTCTCTTAAGAAAGTAAAGAAATCACGCACTTTCAAAACTCTTTGATTCACGAAGTCGTCAAATGCAGTCAGTAAAGAGTTGCTTACTTGTTTTGTTTCCTGGCTCACCTCACCCATCTTTAGAACAGCAACTTCCTTAAATGCAGTCAGACGTTCTCTGTCATCAATTTCAGCCTTGGCTTTAATGGCACTAAAGCCACCTCTGGTATAGTAGTTTAATCCACCATCCTCAGCTTTGTACTTTGTTAGTTCGTCTAACTCCAATCCTGATGGGAAATCCACACTAAATTTGGCATAATCTTCTACAGTCACACGTGGAAGTAGTGGACTCCAGTTTGATATGAATGTGCGCATTTTATCAATGACCGATTGTGGTGCAACATTTGAATCTATTATCATTTGGGCAACTGTTAGCCTGCCATTCAATTCCGCAAATAAAGTCGATCTTAAAAGAGATTCGCCGATTATTTTCAATTCATTGATAAGGTTTTGATCTTTCTCTGGAAGCACTGTCGATCGGCCACTTGCCATGCTCTGCAATAAGTACCGAATTATTATTATATTTATTTATTATTTATATTTATTACCAAGAATAGAAAACTAAGCAACAGCAAGAAACGCATCTTTAGGTAAATGATTTAACGTCTGCGGACTTGATAGCAAAAGTATTGCCTTTTTATACGTTTTCCTTTAAAGAGACGGCTGAATATTATTACTATAATCAATAATTATTAATGAGTAATTGTGTAAATACTTCTTATCAACTCGGGTCCAGCGAATATATACATATTACTCCTCAATGATTGCATTCAATGTTCGGATTCAAGGACTTCTTTGCACAGATCATTGGTACGATGAACCTTGATAATAATTAAAAGCCACACCAAAGAGAATGTCCGGTCTACCTCAGTAGGCGTTGGGCAAGCGCGTTTGGATGGCAGGTCAATTTTTGACAGTATTTATCCGCCTGTAGCTGCAGAACGTCACCAACCATAAGTACGCCTAAGTCACGCTCAATGTCTCTATTCCGCATGTACCAAGGCGCATTGCACATCCTCCTGAGGATTTTGCTTTGAGCCACTCGAATTTTGTTAATGTTTGTCTTGGCGGCTACTCCGTAAACTTGAAGCCCGTACTTCCAAATTGGGCTCAATATCGCCTTGTATATGGAAACCTTGTTCTGCAGAGAGAGCTTGTTTCTTGACGACAACAGCCACGACATCCTCGCCGCCTTTGCCAGGATTGTTTTTTTCACCATTGTTGTATGCCGAGCGAAGTTTAGGCATCTGTCAAGGATGACTCCGAGATACTTGTAGTGCGATTCATGACTGAGGATTGATCCCAACATCCTAATTCCTGGACAGAATCCAATTCTTGTCGCGAATGTCATGTTCGCACACTTACTAGCATTGATGCCAATGTTCCACTTACGGGCCCATATCTCGAAGCTCCTGACATATTGTTGCAAGGCCTCGGCGGCAGTACCAAGAGACTGGCTCCTGGTAAGAACAGCAGAGTCGTCGGCATATGTTGCGATAAGAACGTCCTGAGGGTCAACTGCTCGTACTGGACACGGCTTCGGCATGTCGACTGTGTATATAGAGTACAAAGTTGGTCCAAGTACACTATCTTGTGGAACTCCTGCGCATATCAGTCTTTCAGAAGATTTGGCACCATCGACAATAACGCTGAACGACCTGTCAGCCAAAAAGCTGCTTACTAGCTGGAATAGTTGTGGAGTCATTAGCTGCTTCAGCTTACAACGAAGACCATTGTGCCAGACACGGTCAAAAAAGCCTGCTGTATGTCCATGAACACAGCCACAGCATACTCTTTCTGCTCCATAGCCGCCAGTGCAAAATTCCCTTACGAAAACCGAACTGCCACTTTGGTATCGCTTGAGATACGCTCTCCAGACTTAGGATCCAAGTTAAGATGACTCTCTCCATCATTTTACCCAATGCCGGAAGGAGACTGATTGGTCTGTATGAGTTGACCTCCGTTGGTTGCTTCCCAGGATTGGGGATCCTGGTAATCAGTGCCAGACAGACGACTGCCCCACTTCCCCCACTTAAATCGTATTCATATTAATATTACTTCAGCGTGAAAGTATGGGACTGCTTCTGCGATTCAGCACTTTATGAAGCTCCCTGAATAACCCCCCAGATTGAGTGTATGTTAGATTTGCGATACCTCACTCCCCTGCCTCGCAAATCGCGCCTGAAGACAAAACTTGTACCGCCCACGCCAACGCAGACACTTCTAACTTGGCACGTGCATAGAGAGCACCACATGGAAGCAATGCTGAAAGTTTCATTAAGATCGGTCCACAAATAAGAAAGAAATCTGAAAAATAAAACTGAAAAAAACTTCCGTTACTCGATTTTTTGCCCCGCCCCTTTTCAAAAATTCCGAGTTTTTTGGTGCATTTTGTTCGGTTGGAAGGGGGTGATTCGAACGGTACAAAAAAAATGTTCTAGGGGGGGGCTGGTTTTTGAAAAAAACGCGAAATAAAAAAAAAAATTACGAATTTGAAAAGCGCGCGCAGTAAAAATTGTGTTGCATCTCTTAGGCGCGAGCTTAAAATAAAACATAATGCGCTCGTCTGCGTTAGTCTAGCGCTTCAGCCGCTACCCGCCCCCGCGCTCGCTGCCACTTGCTAGCGCTGAACTTTGTGCAAGATTGTTATCAGCTAAACTCATCTTGTGCAGACAAATTGTTCATTTGCTAAGAAAATGAATAAGAAAACATCTTCTCACTCCCGGCCTGGAAACAAGTCGTTGGATTTCGAGGCGATGAAACTTGTAGCTGGTGAATCACCAAGAAACCTACGTACATCGCTCATCTCAGACATGAGGATATTGCATTTAGACGGAACGAGCAACTCGGTAGCGACTCCGACTCCTACGTGTACTACTACTACGACCACTGTTAGCTGCGGATTGACATATTCTGTAGCATCAACATCGTCCCAATACATTTGCGCAACACCTAACATTGTGCGTGAGGTAAGCCAAAGCGCAGCTACTAATAGCCGTTCTTTTCAACTGCCCATGGTATCACTGCGTAGGAAACACAAAGGTAAAACGGTCACAAAAACAATTGTTAAGGGCAAACAACCTGTAGTCAACTTAACTGAAGGACGGAAAGACGTAAGCAACCCCGCCTCCCCTCTCCTGCATAGCAACCGATTTGCTGCACTCGCTGAAGAAGCGGAGGCACTGATGGAAATGGATGATCCAGTGGAGCATACAATGACAGCTAATGACGAAGGTACTCAGCAACAAAAATCATATCCGAAGCCGCCAGCGATCTGTGTGCCGCATGTAAACAACATGAACGAGTTAGAGGACGTTTTAAACAAACGCTCTGAGGAATATAACATTCGCACTTCCAGATCTGGAATTTCTCGCATTTACAGCAAAACACGACCGTCGGCGGCGACTGTACAAAAGCGACTGAGATGTCCGGTCAGAGTAGTAACTAATCAATAAGATTATGTGACTATGTCAGAACCCTGTCGATAGCCAAATTATACTTGGTACTTCCGATAGATGGCGCATAAACCAATACCAAACGGTAAGAATTTGGTCATTTACTTCAAAGGGTCAGAGAAAGGCGGTTCTAGCTTGTGGATTGCGTGGTGCGCAGTTTGTGTTCGACAATTTCTTTTCGTATATATATGTAATTTCTCGAAATGCTGCAAATGTTTGGGGCTTATTGCGTAGTCCTTTATGGCCGCCTTGATTGCAACTGAAAGCCAGTTGTGTGAACTTCTTCACTGCTAATACCCTCTCTGGCAATGGCGCTAGAATGTGTATGGATTCCGAAAGACATCTACGAAAGTAGTTTACGATACCCACTTAGTTGATTATAGTTTTAAATGCTTCGATCCGGTCGGTAAGAGGAAAGAGGTATAGGAATTCGAGGAGGCCGAATGGAGTACCCACAGCCTTTTTTTTGGATATCGTCTTGGCCATGATCGATCTGAGGATTCTTTGAGATGTTGGCTGCCGGTCTTAATTGCTGGAACCGTTTCGCAAATTCGTTGAAAGTGAAGAGCCATGTAATAATTATATTATATATATTATTTTATTTTGATTTAATTTCATATCTCATAAATGTACACATTTAAGTTAGACAGAGACAGGACATATATAATTTGATATATTGTATATAATATAATTTAGCAGTTAGTTAATCTTGTTGTTCATTCGCTTCATGGCTTAGGAATTTTTGGGCTTGTTAATTTAGCTATTTGTTATGGATCTTCTGGTTATTTGGGATTTACGTATATTTCGTTTATTTCGCATATATGTTGCTGATGCTATGGTAAGCGCTGTATGGCATAATAATAAATTGTTTAAATAGTTTTTGTTTTATAAATATGCAATATGTTTGTAACAATATTTAATGATAATTATGCAAATAATTAAACTAAAGTGAAAGCTTTTTCCTTTAAATGTACATCTTGTAAATTGGTAGTAGCAAAAACTTAATGCTACATTTACAATAGATTTTCTCTCTTAGATGTTTTGTTGGTTTCCCTTGGGTAATGGTATAAAAATTTGATACCGACGTACAATATGTCACTTAAATATAAATTTGGGGGATTTTTTGGTTTTTATTTACAGAATGTTTATGTTTTTTTTTTTTTTTAGCAATTGTTTAACATTTAATGTTGGGTTTTCCTTGACTTTCTATCTGTTTTTGTCTACTTTTTTCGGGATGCGTTGACTTTACGCAAATGGTCACCAAGTTATTTGGAAGGAAAATAGTAAATAGAATGAGTGAATAGAATGAATGTATATTCTCTAGAACTTATGTTATTTTTATTTTTTTTGGTTTTTGGCAATTTGCATTTTTAACAAGTGCGCTAAAAAGTGCAATCTAAATTTTTCGGATGCTGAAGAGTGAAAAAGGATGATATCTTGATGATAGATGGATTAAGAGATTGATTTGATTGATAGATTGGTGCAAATGTAAAATTTCTTGGAACTGCTTTTGAACTTGTTTGCGAAAGTAGTGCAAGAAATTTCATTTGTGTAATTGAACATCAAGTGGTGTGTTGTATATGTGAGTTGGTGTATTTGTTGAAGGGGGGGATGGGGTGGGGCTTGGGCAGTTTCCATTAGCGTTCAGTTACAACGCATTAATTTGGCATGTACGAAGTTGTTCTTGATTTTGTTTATATTTATTTTCAGGGACATTCTATTCAGCTCCCGCAGAGCTGTCAGGAGTTACATTGGAGTCCAAGCTGGCGCAGTCGGACTCTGGATCCTGATTCTCTGAGTAGTTTGCAGCCTCCTGCAGTCGCATAAGCATGTTTAGCTGCAACAATTTAAGAAATGATTTATGATTTATGATATTTATGATATTGAAATGATTTTATCATATTTACCAATGGATCCTGTTGCTCGCCATTGCTGAGGGCCACTCCCTCTAGGCCCACATCCTCGGCATTTATCTGACGCAGAGGCGGCACAGAATCTGGACCGTAGGGCCAGGGATATGAATTGCGTATGAAGGCCGAGGGATCGTTCCAGGCTCCACCGCGTCGTCCGTAGAGTTGGACGCCCTCGCGCACTGCCTCGATGAGGTAGGGCGACAAATGATAGTTCCAAATATCCGTGAACCATACTTGTGAGTCCTTGAGGTCCAGAGGACATGAGAGAAACAGACGTGGTCCAATTGTCACATCACTGGAGCTGTGCACCTCGAGGAAGCGATTGATATGCTGCCAAACGGATGGCAACCAGGCTAACACCGCAGCCAGCTCCGGTTGCGAGTGCTGCGTCTGTAACTCTAGTTGGAACAGACGTCGGCGCAAAAAGCGACCCAAAAATCCCTTAACCGGTTCCATGTGATTTGCTGTGAGCACCTGTGGATGAGAAAGATACAAGGTCAATAGACAGATTAAACCATGAACCAGGTGAGGGGCACTTACCCAGCGGAAGTTGTGATGCAGCTGGAGATTGGTAGTGTTGCAGGTCGCCTGCGACATAGTGCCAATGATGCAGGGTAGCTTGGTGGCTGGCCCAGCGCTGAGCAGACAGGAAAAGACATCGCCCAGCGCTGAGGCATGATGTAAGTTATCCAATATGATCACAGATGGCAACTCCGAGACTCCATTAGCAATGGCTGCCTGCTCGGCAATGTGTCCCAGGTATTGACGCAGATCCTTTGAGGTCTTGTGGTCTACGCTGTAGGTTGAAAGCGATAACGGGAATCAGTTTAGAAATGGCAACAGCAAAACAAGGTCAAATGAGACACTTACTTGAACGTAGCTATGGCTTCCGAGGGATTGCCACGTCCAGCACGAGCCACAAGGAATTCTGCGAGGCGGCGAGCCAGATAGGATTTGCCCGTGCCACTAGGCCCGCACAGGATGAGGCGTCGATGCTCCGTAAGCAGACTTATGTAGCGATGAACGATGCTGCGAGGAATCAGGCTATCGAATGCCAGGCTGCCCACACCCTGGAGGCAGATGTAGAGGGTCTTCACATTGCCCACAATGTAGCCGCAAGGTAGGAGCTCCGGGAAACCCATTTCGGGTCCACGCTTAGCTTCGCCCAAATGATACGACGTAATGGAATCCGTGTTGAGGCCCAAGTTTGTGCCAGGATCAATGCGAGCTACATAATCCTTGAAAGTCTTTCGCACAATGTAGTCCAGATTCTGCCACGTCGTCTTGCCGGAGATGTAAGTGCAGGCGATGACGAACTCATTGCAACTGGCGGCCGTGAAGGCAGCTCCCTGGCAGTCAACCTGCTGTGACTGGTTCTCCGCTTCTTGGCTGGCGATGATGGCGCCATTCGCATAGAAGTCATCCATCTCGAGCAGCTCCTCGCAGTACTTGGCAAAGGATTCAGGCTGTCCCAAGTAGCAGGCAATGGCTATTTTCTTGCCATCGCACACATCCGGCAGCTCCTCTACGGTATTGGCCATATGGACTGGACTGCTAAGCTGTGCTGCTTCCAACGCCGGTGGCGGTGGTGTCAAATCAATGTGTGTGTTGGGACTCAGTGGTGCGACGGGAGCTGCGCTTGGTGCTGGTGGTGGTGGCGGCTCTGGAGCTGGTGCCGGCGGCATGCATTCTTCCTCCAGTTCCTCAGTCAGACGAGGTGGCAGCTCCATAGGAGGTCGGGCATTGCCATCGGCCAGTGAGTAGCGTCGCGAGGCATCCGAGCCACCGGCCCCTGCACCTAGAGATCCATTTGGACTGATAGGCTGGCCTAGACTAGCCTCGGATCCGGCCAATGAACGACTGGTAACCAGTTTCTGGAGACGCTCATTGTTTTGCTTGAGGGACATCATCTCAGCGCGCATTTTGTTCATCATATCCTTGAGGCTCTCCAGTTGCGAGGCGGAACTGAGCGCCTCAAGGCGAATATCCGTCAACACGAGGTCCTTTTCACGCAGTTGCTTCTTCAGTTCGTCGACCATCTGCTGATCTTCCGGATCAATGGCATCGATGGGCTTGGCATTGTCAATTAGGGTCACCGTTTTGGCAGGACTACTCTGCTTACTGGAAGCATTCGTCACAGGCAAAGGAGGCGCTGGCTGTGTGGCCAATGCAGCTAGACCCAAAGGACCTTCGCCGTGACCATGTCCATTGTGCATTGGTGCCTTGCCGGAGCTATGCTCTTGCGTATGATGATGCTGTCCCACATGGCGACTAGTCTTAGAGATCTTGGCATTGCGAGAAAACGCCTTAGTAAAGCTGCTCCTCAGCCAGCCCTTCTTCTTGTTCGCCTTGTTCTTATCCTGCGCCGCTGAGCAGCCCGAACTGATGGAGTTCAAAGAGCACATCGAGTCCGTACTGTGCTGTCTCTGCATGCTCATTCCCAACCCATTACCATTAGGATTCCCATTGGGATTGCCATTGGCATGACCTAGCCGCGCATTGCCCGTCGGTACAGGAGGCGGCTTCTGTTGTAACAGCTCGTTCTGACTCTGCCCCTGCGTCTGCACGCCCATGCTCTGCATATGGGCAGTTGTTAGGCCGGCCTGGATGGACTGCTTGCGCAACAACTCGATTGTTTGCCGCATGTCAGTCAGTTCCCCATCCTTACGCTCCGCCGTCGCCGTCAGCTGCTGCAGGCGATTCGTCATGTTGGAGAGCGACTGCTCAAATGCGGACACCACATGCGCCTGCAAAAGAAGAGAAAATAGAGAGGGGAACAGGTGAGTTCGATTGGCCCAAGAACTACACTTAGTACTTTCTGACTCGCGATAACTTATCAATGCCTCCATACTATTCTCCCCTTCCTGCACAATCGATCCGTTGCACATCTCAATCGTGCTTCGCATTTTAAGCCCTGTTTTATATGCAAGCGACTTCTCAACCAACCAATAATAACAACAACCGCAGCCGCGATGGGCGATAGAGATGTGCAACGGATCGAATGTGCACGAAGTTGCGAAAGTAATATAATAATATATATTCATATAATATGTTTGTTATGTTATTTTAAAATTTAGTTTTTGTAATTAAAACATATCGATAACTAAAATGTTGCTATCTATTCAAATAATAAGATAAAAATATAATAATCGAATCCTAATTAGTTGGATCAAATCAATTTCGACGTATCGGTAACTAATAATACGAATGATCGAAAGAACTCTTTGTGCTTGTCTCAAGTTCGTTTCGTGCCAAGTCGTGTTAAAGTAATGCAAGCTGCCATCTCTAGTCTAGACTCTCACAGATGACTCATGTCTTATGGACAGAGCCTGTTTAAGCGACGCTTTACAAACTTTTTACAAAACTTGCTTTATAACTCCCTCAATCTGGCTGACGACTGTCCAGACACCTGTGCCATAAACAAGCATTAGAAGGCTCTGCCTCCAAACAGCACCAATAAGCCACAGAGAGATCTCCAGGCAGGCAACCAAGCAGACAGGCGGTATGGCGGAGTGGCAGGAAGGCAGCTCTCCAACTTCTCGCCTGGCGCAAGTTCATGAAAAAGTCATCGTGGAATATTTTTATGATGCGACGTGACCGAAGAGCGTCGCTGTGGTTTCTGAGAGGTCATTACAAAAAGGGAGAAAGACAGAGAGAGAGAGAGCGAGAGCGGATGTCTGAGAAAGGGAATAATTCAAACGAAAACCTAAAACTGTCTTGGAATCGGACTAACTACATCAAGCTAATGAGCGCTATTAGAGTTGAAAATAATGTGACTCAGCACGGAAGTTGTAATTGCCATTAGCTTGTCAGACAATTGAGGGAGAGAACATAATGCGAGGGAGCATGCTGATTGAGTGAGGGGCGGAGAAAGGGCTAAAAAGTGCATAATACCGACTGATTCTACAACTGAAGCTGCAACTAGTCACATAATTGAGTTAGGAAACAAACTGAATGCCTTCATTTATCATCCTACAATTGATGTTTGAACTTGGATAATGGGCTTGTCGGAACAGCTTGTACAGTAGTTCCTCGATAGTACATATCCAATTTACGAAATGATTTCAAATTCTGCAGTAAAATTTACAATTGAAAATTATTATTCCCTTAAAAAGTAACTAGTTCTAGTAAATATTATTTTAATTAAATATTTTTTTAAATTAAAAGCAAGTATTATTTATAAAAAGGTTTGATTTTCAATCGACATCTATAAATTAAAACAAACAAATCCAAATTTCGCTGACATAATCAATTTGCTACTTACAGGGTCGGGTCCCCTTTAGTCTATAGGAAAAGCCTGATCTTATCTAACTTGAAAGTTAAGATAATTCATTAATTCATTGTTGCTCTGCACCCTCTGTCTCTCCCCCATCAAACAATCTCGTTTCTTTTCCTTGTGATTTAGTAATTACATAAAATGATGATTAATTCACATTAGCATTGGCATGCGGTCGTTTCATTCGAAATCTAATAATTAATTCAACCGACCAGGAATATGAACAAATGATATCATCATATTCGATAGTTGAGTTAAGTTATGAGCATAAGAACACTTTGCTCAAAAGACTGCTAAAAGCTCAAGTAACGCTTACTATTGCAGTTAATTATTAAGCTATTTTTTTTTTATTGTCTGTTATCTTCTCTTACTACCGGCTGCTTTAGGTGCTTTACGTGACCATGTTAAGTATATTGATAAGCATCTAACACGTTTCACATTTTAATTTGCGTGCCGTTTATGCAAATCAAGTCAAGTCGACGCGCTCAATATTAACAACAGCAACAACAACAATAATTAGAATTTTAAGTAAATGAAAACAAAGTTTACAAATACTAAGGCAAAAAGCAAATTGTTGACCAGCTTTGGAACTTGAACGTTCACAGAGTTCAAGGACGCCAATTACATCGCCCACTTGGTTAATCTCAGTCAGCTATTGGGTGCTTTTTGAAGTCCCCTCTCCACTTCCCACTCCGTTCTATGTCTCATCTATTTGCCACAACTAACATTTTCCTTTATTTAATTGCTTGATAATTAAGTTTAATTGTTGAGACCAAGTTTGGCGAAACTTTGAAATTTCCACAGTATTATCCAACACTGCAGGATTTCCTTTTACAGTCAATTCCCCTTGCATTCCCCTCTAATAACAATTAACGTTCTTCCCATTGTCTCTATCTCTAAATTGCTTGATAAAAAAAGTTTTACAATTTTCACAAAGTATTATTCAACACTGGAGCTATTCCTGCATTATTGCGGTTGTGACACGTACTCATACGTAGTGTAATCAATTTCTATGTTTGCCTCTTGCCTCGTGCTACGTGCGGCGCTTGCACAAATGAGGCGCACTTTTATCTCCAACAGATAATATAAAAAGTTGGCAGTGGATATGCGACCCCAACGGGGTGCCCCGAAAGGTATCCCCCAACATCCTAGAGGCTGCCAGTGAGAGCTCCCGCTACGTGGCTTTTCATTTGAAGCTGTTGATTGTAATGTGCTCAGCATGCGTACCTCACATAGTCAGAGGGACTCCGAGGAGCAGAGGGGGTTTAGACTTTGGAATTCTTGTTTTAGGCACGTTTTGTCAAGCGGAAAATATAATTTTATTGGTCTGGCAAAGCCACCACAAGGTTTAGTTTAAATTTCTGGGCATGTAACTCAATTTGAGACAATGTAAATGAGCGGACAGGAGGACACTCAGAATGCGAGTTGATAATGATAATGAACATTAAAGTGCTACTGTTATTGATAATACCCTTCCGTTTAAGCGAACAGGGTATTCTGTATACACTGCGATACGACAGACAACAAAAAACGCATAAAAACTACAAAGCAAACGGAAGTGAAGCCAACTCATAGTGCACAGCAATAACAATGGCAACAATGGCACAACTAACAACAGCACAGGAGCAGCAGCAACATATTTGCATCATACAAGCATTAACCCCTGCAGGCTACTGTCAGGACTGTCAAACTTTATAGTGGCTGCTAAACTGTAATGCTTGAACTGTTAAGCTGTATGGTGACTCCCAAACTGCTGCTGCTTCGTTTAGCTTCGCTTAGTGCAATGTGTTGTATTTGTTGCAAGTTGCAATTGCTGTTGTTGTTGCACTTCATTAGCACAGTGATGGCAACGAAGCGTAGAGAGACGCGTTGCGCTTCGATTAACAATGCTAACTCAAAAGGGAGAGAGAACGAGAGAAAGAGAGAAGGAAAGAGAATGAAGAACTGCAACAGCAACAACAGCAATTGTCTACTTTAATTTGACTGTCAATGTTGCTGGCACAAGAGTTGCAGCTGCTGTTGCTGTGGTCTCTGCTGCTGCTGTGTCAGAGTTGAATTTATTGCTTGCAATTTAACAGATACCACAAAGCAAAGTTCAAGTTCAATGGCAGCCACAACAGCGACTACAATGGCGACAAGTTGGCAACCCAACCACTTGCTTTCTGGTCAGTAGATTGTCACAGCAACTAAAACGTAACAAATAGTTGCTGTTGTGCATGATAGTGTTACTATCAGCTTTGGATATCTCACAAATATTGATAAGGCGTCGGCGGCCTTCGATTAGCTTTACAGTTAGTTCGTTCTTAACTAGGTCGACAATAATAGGGGCATGTTTTGCTGCCCATGTTCTTGGCGTGCATAAATCATGTGGCAACAGCAGCAGAAGTGAAAACAAGCACTTGACAATTGTTGCAAACATCGGGCTGCCATGTGTTGTCGCTGTCTGTGGCAGCAACAGCAACAGCAACAGCAACAGCAACATACGCCTTAGGCATGTGCACTTTAACCTTCTCAAATGATTTATGCAGCAATTGCAACTGAAACAACACTTGACATTTGTTTGCCGAGATAAAAGCAGAAACACTGAATAACTGTAACAATTGTCACTGTCATTTGATATATTTTTCTATTATGCGGGGGCGTTTTGAGGGGGCGTGGTGGCATTAATTGAAAGTTTCTTTAGCATTTGCCCAAGGCCAGTGAAAGTTTGACATTTACTTGCAGGAGGCACGAGGAGGCGTATCCATAATTAATGATGAATGAAGGTCACAGGATCAAGCTGCATGTTACTAGTTGCAATTATTAATTTTCTGCAGAGGTCTGATGACTTTGACCTTTATGTAAAGCCAAATCCCTCATGGTAAAATTGATTTGTTATGACCTCAAGCACCAGCATCATTTTGTAAAAAAAAAATGAATAATGAAAGTCAAATAATGTATATATTTAAACAAATTAAAGCTTAGTTCTCGACTGTTTGAGTCCCAGCACCGGCAAAACTCTACATTTTTCTAAAATGTGTATTGGGTGTTTTGAAATTTAAAGTTGAGATATCGATAATTTAAAATTAACTTCATCTGCTTATTATACTAGTTAGTAACATCAAATGAAAAAAACTTAAAAAGCTTAACTTGTTGCAATTTTCAAGAATTCTAGGTAGAATCAGCTAATTCTATAAACTTCCTTAGATAACTGCAGTAGGCCATTCCACAATCGTATCGTAATCTTGGGTAGACATTAGATAAGATAGCGTTTACCATTACTAATATACTTTCTAGTAGCTGATATTCTGCAATGACTCTAATCACCAGCTATCAGTTATCTAATCAAAATTATAGCATAGGTGCAAAATACTCAAGTTTTGCTTAATTTCTTAATTTTTGCATTCTCTAAATTTTATACTTGTACAGAGAAATGAATTAATTTATTTATATATTGATTTATTTTGTATATTTCATTTGACTTATCCTGATTTGCAAATAATGAAACTTTGAATTTTTGTTTCCCATTGATTTACCGCTCAATTAACGCCCCGATGACTGTTTACCTCTCTCCTTTTAACCTGAGCTGATCATAACAGATCTGCCGCCACATAATAAACTGATTAACAAACCAATCTATTTTGATTATTTACTGTGTGTCTGTGAGTGTGTATCTCCTTGGATATCTTAAGATGCAACATTGCCACTTGGCTGAGTTCGAGTCTGGGGATTGGACTTTTATTGAGGAGTCGTCAGCAGGCAGGCCACAGATTGTGAGTAAAAATAGCAAATCATTATTATGATCTTGTGTAGAAACTGTGATCAAGGAGAAGGAGGATTGTCTGTATGCTTGAAGTGAGACAAACAGCACCACAGGCACACTGAACCCACACGGATCCAACAAGCCACAGCCACTGAGTCCGAGACAGAGTCTTTGATCTTGCGCCGCTTTGAAAGCGCTCTACAGTGACTGCAACAATGAAAGAACAGTGGCTGCAAAAATCCAAATACACAGTCTGCAGATTTCATTATTTGCACAACAATTCTACAGTTTGTCAGATACTCATTTCTTCCACTCTTCAGTTTCCAAATCTCTCATCTCTTTCTGCGCAGTTTTCATGACACTGAAAATTTGTGCCTCGCATTCGGCATTTCACAAATTTTGTGGCTTGGCTAATGGCCAGCAAAAAAAAAAAAAACAATGGCAACAACAACTGTGACTTACGATACCCCCAAGTGTAGGTTAAATTGCTGTGAGCACGGGAACTTACCTGCAAAGAAAAAGAAAAAAAAAAAAGATTGTAAATTCCAACTGCAATTTATAATATGTGGACAAACTCGTAAATTGCAAATTGCAAATGGGCAATTTAAGAATTTCTTTTATACATTCGATTCGATTAGATAGGGTAGGTAATTGGCAACTAATAAGATAAGCTAAGAGATTAGAACTGAATAAGTGAATAGAACGATAGAAATGTCCAGAATATAGGTATATGACCATAAAGGAGTTTTCCAGATTGTATGACAAGAGCTAAGTTAAAACTCGAATTAAACTTAATACATAATTTTCGTTTTGGATTATTTTAAAGTATGCAGCAAACTTCCTTTAAGTCTGTATCCCTAGTAAAATCTTCAATATTTAAAATTTTTTTTTAACGAAGCTTAATAACTTAAAGTGATAGTGTTATTAAATTCTTAAATGAATAGAGAATTGAGCAAAGACTTCATATTTTAACATGTGCTTCATGATAGTAAGTAAGGAAGTATAAATTTATAAGTGCAATGTATAAAAGTTAGAGTGTATGGTATATTTATTTATATATATGTATGCATATGCACATTGCCTTTGAATATTTGATTATTAGTATCATTGTATATAAATACAAATATGCAACTTGCAACTTATGTATTATTTAATTGCACACATGTGATGCATAAATGTAATATGATCAAGAATATATATACATTGATAATGGGGTGTGTCAGGCCTCTTTTTAATGTATTTCCCGGTGCACAGTATAATAATCTAAATAAGATAATTAATCCAAATTTACTTATTGATTTTCTTAATACTTGATTCTTATACCTTTTTAATAATAATACAATTAATAGACGATGCACTTTTTTAGAGTATAGAGTCTAAATATTCTCAATTCTTTTTTAGCTTTTATTGATCTTTGAATTATAAATTTGTATAGATCAACAAATTGACTGATGAATGAATATTTAAATATGGTTGAACTTTATTGAAGAATTAGATATATATAAGTTTTTTTTAATACGATCTATCTATTATATTCCCCTTATCTTTTTTTACTTCAGTTACATAACTCTGGTTACCCACTAGTCCTTCAACTGTCTGTAATGCCTTGTTTTGTCAAGATCAATGTCCATTTAAATGTATGCACTGTTTGAGTATGTATTGATTATTGGATTTCAAGACCGGAAGCCACAAGACGCGACACAACAAAAAGCAATGTGAGTGTCTGTTTGCATTCAAAAATAAAATTCATGAAGCTGCACAATAAAGACCTCAAGTCCAGGAACCGGTTTTCAGTAGAGGAGGAGGAGGAGGAGGAGGATTTCTACATTAAAATTCAAATCTCCGTCTCATTCTTTTTCTTATTTTTGTTTTATTTTTATTTTCTTTTATCTTCTTCAGTTTATTTGTTTGTTTGTTTGTATTTGTTTTGATTCTGGCTTGTTTTCTGTTTGAGTTCCTTTTCACTCTACGATGATTTCCTTGGGGAGATGAAGTCAGTCTATCATTCGTCCTGGTTGCACTTGTCCACTGTCTCATCCTGAAATCGCTTCATCATCAACGTTCAATTCTCCAAGTCTTTGTCTCTATTAAATTCGAAACGAGTCTGGATCTTGAAACAGGTTTCTAAACAATTCTTTTTTTATTGACGGACTCAGACACCTGTGACTCTTTGAACTACACGCTCACGTGCCCCCGATTGCCTGCACCTTGTTGCATAGCCGAATAAATATTTATGAATTAGGTACATACAAATTGCATTCGTAATAAATTAATCAATGGCTGTAGCGGCGACAGCTGAAGCTGAACATGTTGAACAGAGAACAGAATTTAAGAAAACAAATAAAAGAATTCAAAAATCTTGTTGGAAAAAAATACTAAAATCCAAAATAACTGCGTATGATCAGGTGTTGTTGTCATGTAGCTTTTGACAAAAACATATGCCGCCAAAGAGAGAGAGGGCGAGAGAGAGAGAGGTGGGGGAGACGTAAAGAGTAAGTCAGACAGTCAGACAGTCACTCAGTCAGTCAGTCAATCAATTCATAAACCCCTTGGGGGGTTTGTGGGATGGCAATAAAAATGAACTACACTGAGAGAAAATATCATTAATGTGGGATTTACGTTATTGTCTTAAGTAAATTCACAATGTTTTTTATTATATAAGTTTATTTGTATATTATTATGGAAAAATTAAGTAATGCTCTTTAAATCTTAGTCGTTAAATGGTTTTTTGTGCGATCGTCGTTTCGCAACTTCGTGTGAGCTCTCTTTCTCTATCGACCTTCTCTACCGGCTTCCAGATCAGAACTCTCGCATTCACCTCGAGTTCAATAACTCTTCGTCTCTCAACTGACCGTGGTGAGAAGGCTGAGCGGCGATGCCAGACCCATTCCCACAACTCGGCCATCCTTCTATACATTCGTCTCGAATGCATCATCTTCATCTTCGGTAGGAACCCATGGCTTCATATATTCGGCACAGGTGGATGTGTACCTGGGACCTTCGTTGAAATACGTATATTTGACTACATCGTAGGTATCTTGCGCCTTAATTTTGGCAACACGATACGGGCCTAAATATTTGGGCTTCAGCTTTAGCCCACCACCAAGCTGTGTACGCTTGATTGCGACAAGATCGCCGACTTTGTAAGTTACTGCTGGTCTGCGTCGCAAATTGTATGACTTTTTGTTTTCTTGTTGTAACTTCAGGATCTGTTGCTTGGCGTTTTTGCGTAGTTCGTCTCTATTATCGTTGAAAGTCTGAATCATTTCTTCGTGAATAAGTTGCTTGATTTGAATATCGTCTTTGTTTCGCATTTTTATTCCAACGAGCAGCTCAAACGGCGTCATTTGAGTGCTTCTGCAGTACGTCGAGTTAATGGTTTGTTGAACTTTGTCAACAAACTGGTACCATTTGCTTGGGTCATCGATGGAGAGCTTGGACAGTACGGATATGATGATTGCGTTGAGCCTTTCAACCTGGCCATTCGCTCGTGGCAAGCCCGTTGTTACAGCATGATGTCTAATGTTCTCCTCTTTGCAGTATTGTTGAAACTCATCAGATGTGAAAGCAGATCCCCTATCGGAAACTATTTGAACTGGATTGCCAAAGGTTATGCTTTGAGTTTGCAGCCTGGAAACTACTTCCTTCGCTGATGTCGTCTTTGTTGGGTACAGCCAGCAGAACTTAGTGAAACCGTCGATTACTGCCAGGATGTGCTTGTACTGCTTATGCGTTGACTCAAGAGGACCTAAGAAGTCGATGTGTAATATTTGTAATGGAGCTTCTTCTTTCGGCTGTGGATGCAACTCTCCTTCCTTTTTACCAAGCTTGCGGTTTGACACTATGCATGGTATGCAACATCGTATCTGTCGTTGAATCTTGTCTTCGAGCTTTGGGATATAGTATTCCTTACCAACGATCTCCTTAGTTTTCTTGACGGAAAAATGTCCTTTCTCGTGAGCTTGCTTGATGATTTCGCGTTGCAAAGCTAATGGTACTACGATTAGTTCGTCGTCGTCAATTAGTTTATGTAGTAAGCCAGATTTCATGCAGTAGTTGTTGTGTATAGTCTTCTCAGCTAGGATGTCTATGATTGCCTTCAACTCGTCGTCTTGATCTTGGAGATACTTGATTTTGCTGTGCGTACTGTCGTTAGAGACCATCATGACTGGATATCTGCTCAGAGCATCGGCATGGCGTATGCGTGTGCCAGATCTATGCTCGACATCGAAATCAAAATCTTGAAGATGAAGAATCCATCGGGCAACTCTAGCGCAGACGTCTTTCTTGTCGATTGTTTTGGTAAATGCGTTGCAATCACTCACAAGCTTAAAATGTAATCCCAGAAGATAAACTCGAAACTTGTGTAAAGCCTCTACTACCGCAAGGATTTCCAATTCGTAACTAGAAAACTTTCTTTCTGCATCTGTCGTCTTTTTACTCATGTAGTACACTGGGTGTACTAGACCATCGTCGGGAGATTTCTGAAGAAGTACAGCGCCGAAACCATCAATAGAAGCATCCGTGTGCAGTTCCGTTTCGTGTTGAGGGTGGAAGATCTTCAATATCGGCTGCTCAGTAATCAGTTTCTTCAGCATAACAAACGAAGTGATCTCTTTTTCGGTGAGGACAAACTGGGCATCTTGTTTCATCAGGTCGGTTAAAGGCTTGGCTATAATTGCAAAATTTAAAATGAATTTACGAAAATAACCAACAAGGCCTAAAAAACTTTGTAATTGCTTTTGGTTTTTGGGTACTGGAAAATTGGTGACAGCTTTAGTCTTCGTCTCAGAAATTTGTATTTTCCCATTCTCCACAACGTGTCCTAGAAACTCAATCTTTGACATAAGAAAACGACATTTCTTGAGATTAAGTATAAGTCCATAGTCTTCACATTGCTTAATGACTTCCTTGAGATTTGACACAGCTTCGTCTTCGGATCTTGCGGGGATAATGATGTCATCAACGTATGGCATGGCAATACCTCGCCGTGTCAGCTCCCTGAATATTGCATTCACATGTCTCTGAAAAACTCCAGGAGAGTTGGTTAAACCAAAGGGTACTTTGCAGAACTCATATTGCCCATTGTGTGTTACAAACGATGTAAATTTTCGGCTGTCCTTTTCGATGTCAACGTGAAAGAATCCATTCTTCAAATCGATCGTGCTATATATTTTTGCATCAACAAGTCGGTCTATCTGGTCTTCGATCAGTGGCAGAGGAAAATGGTCTCTCACTATTACCTTGTTTATTTTCCTGTAGTCGACGCATAGCCTCGATGTACCATCTCTCTTCTTTACCAATATCACAGGGCTAGTGTACTCTGATTCGGATTGTTCCACTATTCCGTCTTTTAGCCACTGGTCTACTTGGTCGTCAATTATGCAGCGTTCGGAATATGCAAGCCTGCGTGGTCGCGAATATATCGGAGTTTCGTCTTTTATTACGATCTGCATCTGCACATTTGTCGAATTAGCATTTCCCGGTTTATAGTTTTTCACGAGTTCATACACTTGACTCTTGGCACTGGGACTAGCTTCTGGATTTATTTCAATTTGCTGTTCCTCAATATTTGTCACGTCTATTTTCATCACTGAGTTTATTTTCATTTCAGGGTCATCATCACATTTGAGTTCTTTAATTGTTATTCCGTCGCGATTTATTTTAATTTCAGCTTCTTTGCAAAAGTCTTCTCCTAAGACGATTTCGACATCTAGAAAGTTATCGGAGACAACCAAGAAATTAACTTTAAACTGCTGATTGTCTACATTCAACGATTCAATAAACGATCCGAAAGGCTTGACTTTGTTTTTTGAACCGAAACCGACGAGCAAAACACTAACGGGGCTTAAACTCAAATTGAATAACTTCTTGTACGACTTTTGACTCATAAGATTGTATTTGCTACCTGTGTCTATCAATGCAACGTAATTTTCATCTTGAACGCGCACTGCTTTACACATCGATATATGTTGAGCTGCTATATTACGCGTGTTACTTTCCTTTGAGTCTACATCTAGCTTTTTAAGGGAACACTCTCGAGCGATATGTCCAAATTCATTGCACGTAAAACACTTTTTTCCCTTACTTTTGTTTTCGCACTTTTCTGATGTATGTCCTTTCATTCCACAATTATAGCATCTTACTTCTTTATTTTGTTTATTCATATCATTTTCTTTTTTGTTATGTCCAGATTTATATTTATCGTCATTGCCTTTATAATTTTCAAATTTTCCGCGAATTTTCTCATAACATTTCAATTTTTCTTTAAATTCTTTTAGATCTTTTGCATTATATAAAATTGCCTTGTTTACACTTAAGTCGTTTATTCCGTCTATCACGTATTGCATTAGAGCACTGTTCTCCACACAACCGCGTGATGCCAACTCTTTCATATTAAAAAGATATTCTTGTACACTTTCACCTCTCTTTATTTTTCTGTCGGCCATCAGCTTATGTAATTGTGCACTATTAACTTGTGTATCAAATTCCGTGATTAGAGATTCCTTGAGCATTTGCCAGTTTCTAATTCCTCGTTCGCTCATTATGTAGATTTTAGCAATTCCTTTTAGAGATCTTTTAGCAAAAATAAATTTTTGTAATTCGTCCCAATTCATTGCAGCAGCCATGTCTTCAAAATCGTTTACCCAAATGTCGACTGCTAAAGAGTCATCTCCGTTAAAAGGTCTGATCGAATCTTCAATGTCGCGAAAATTCAATGCGAATCTTTGCGTCGGCATGTTTGACTTTGGTACTATACCAATATTTTCCTCAAGGGTTTTAACGTGTGGTCGCGCATTGTTGCTTCTGAATAATTCGTTCGTTCCGGCTGTTCGAAATGTGTTACTGCTTGCCGCTCTGATGCTGTCTCTGTCTACCTCAAGCGCGATTACATCTTCTTCGTCTTCGTCTTCATCGTCGTCTTCATCGTTTTCTTCATTTTCGTCTTCATGCGCGTCCGCTAGCAAATTTGATTTCACCAGATTGTGAAATATATGCGCAGTCAAATTGGTCTTGTCATGTTGCAGCCCTAATATGCTGCAAATTACAGCAAGATCGTTGTTAGTCAAATTATTTGTGACATAATCGACTTTTGCCTCATATGTTCCCTCGTTGTCGTCAAATCCTTCAAAATTTCGTAGGCGTTTACGATTGTCTCTATTGCCTACCGATTCGAATACAAATTTATGTAGAAGAACAATGTTATTTTTCTTTTCGTTCTTCAGCGCGTCGCGTATTCTTTCAAAATCAATGAGTCGTGGCATGTTGACTTCGTTGTGTATGTATGTGTGTATTTCACAATTGCTCGCAATTTATGTTAGCGCACGTCGTTGTTGCAAATAGTGTACATACAATTTTCACTTCTTTAATATTTCTGTTTTAAACTTTTCACTTATTTAAAACAATTTTATCGTCGTTACGTCGTTTACTTGTTTTCCGTAGGTTGAGCCCCCCATATTTGTGGGATTTACGTTATTGTCTTAAGTAAATTCACAATGTTTTTTATTATATAAGTTTATTTGTATATTATTATGGAAAAATTAAGTAATGCTCTTTAAATCTTAGTCGTTAAATGGTTTTTTGTGCGATCGTCGTTTCGCAACTTCGTGTGAGCTCTCTTTCTCTATCGACCTTCTCTACCGGCTTCCAGATCAGAACTCTCGCATTCACCTCGAGTTCAATAACTCTTCGTCTCTCAACTGACCGTGGTGAGAAGGCTGAGCGGCGATGCCAGACCCATTCCCATATCATTAATTTTTTTTTTTTTTAAAAAAAAATATTATATATTTTATAAAAAAAAAAAAAAAAAAATTTTTTAAAAATTTAAAAAAAAATAAATAGAAAAATGGAATTTTAATATTACTGTTTGTTTTATTGCATAATTATTATTTTTTTGGTATCGTATTTTAACCTTTTTATCAATAGAAATGATATCATTGTGCTGCATTTCATTAGCTTTACGTTTTAATCTATATCATTTTCTCTCTGGGTATCTGATATATCTTACATTTCATGTGCAGGCAGTCAGTCGAGTAGTTAGCAAGCTGTCCACAATCACCACATCTCGTCTATCAAACAGAAATTGTTTTAATAAGCGATGTCAAAAGATAAAAACTAACGAGTTACTTAAGGCCAGTCCAGCATCTTAGCAACTGCAACTGTTGCCCGCCTCACAGACCCCCTCCAGTTGCCCATCGACTTGCCAATTTGTTGGTATTTTGTCAGCTCTTTGAGTTTGTGTACAATTTTTATTAATTATGCATGACGCTACTTAACAGATACCGACGATATATCAACTAATCGAGTATCTGCTGCGAAACTAGAGCAAAACTAATAGAATTGTGCTTAGCAAAGATTGAAGTAACTAAACTTAAGTTTGTTTAAAAGAGTGCTAACTAAATTATATTTACATATATTGAACATTAGTTATTATGATAATGATAATATAATATTTAAAATATATTAAATAACAATACTATTAAAATTAAAAATAATTAAAAAGACACAAATATGTTTAATTAATTAATAAATTGTGCATATCAAATTATTTCTTCGATATCAAATTGAATCGTTCAATGAATTTATTTCCTACGTCAAATTATTGTCACGCCTATCAAAGATCAATGGGCAATCAAAATCACATCAATCAGTTGTAAAGGTTCCAAAATGAAAATGATGTCGTTACTGTTTACGATGCTGATGATGATGATGATGATGACATGTGCTAATAATTGCCAAATATGTAAATTTTATATAAAATTAAATCAATTAAAGGCAATCAACGTTTGATATTCAACTTGTTGAACTATTTGAACTGTTGATCAGAGCACAGTGCTACTCAAACTGTAATTATGATTGTTTCACACGCCCCTCAATTGGCCTGGCCAAAAAAAAAAAAAAAACTAAGCTAACCAACTGCCAATTTCACTTTTCACTCACAGCGTCACCTCATCTCGAGTTACCAATAGACCCGACAGCTGCTGAGCACCTTAGTTCCCCTCGCAGAGCACAACTCCCTGTTCCCATCTCACAATTTGCAGTTCCTCCTTAGTCGCTCATAAATAAACATGAAAAATGCTTTAAAAGTTGATGGCGTTTGCAAAGCCTAAAAAACAGCTTTAAAACGCGCCAAATCAAAGTGAGTAAAGTCAAAAAAGTCGGCAAGGGGCCTGCGGCAAGGGGCCTGCGGCAATCGGCATTAATGGCAACTTTATTTGTTTTGAAAGTTGACATTGATTAGACCCGCAATTGGCGGCAGACTATTGTCTATAGGGTATTACGAATAGGGTGCTGAGCTGTAGAGTTACCTAGATATACATAGATATTCCATGAGTTTAATGCACTCAAGTTTCAAGCAATCAATATAATATCTGTCTAACTGTAATTATAGTAGAGCATAGTATAGTATTTTGTTATTGTGAGATCATCCTGAGACAAACAGTATGCAAGTGCATACATACCTCGCTTGTAGGGCATTCGCCAGCTGCAGTTGCCAAGCCAAATCAAAGCTGATTTCTTCGTGGACAACATATCAATTACGTTGTCTGCAAATCAGGTCATCAGTTTTGGACATGACCAACAACAGATGTTGTGTTGCACTCGCACTCACACACTCGCACACACACGCACACACAATAGAGGACAGAGCCAGAAAACGGATGCAGGATTAAAATCAACAGCACCCAGCGCTCCTCAAACTGTAATCTGCAATACGTGAGCCTGGCTAAATAATGTTCAAGACGTTTGCTCATTTATTTAATATGCCGAGTGGAGTGGCTCTTCACGGATCGCCCCGGCCTGCAATGGACTCGTGTGGCCCAAAGGCAACGAAGCTCATGCAAGTTTTATTAAATCAATCAGTGGGCAACGCGTCTAACGGCGACTGACAGCCAACTGCCTCGCATAGCTTTACCTTATGCGCCGTCTTGCATTTGTAATGCCAAAGCCGGATGAGGCATGTCAGGCTAACTACCACATGCTACATACCACACTGCTGCTGCTACAACACACAGCACTCAACATACAACATACAACACACAACACACAAGGAACAAGGAACATGTCGCAGCGCATAACTGTTAGCTGCGCTACTGCATTTCTCTGACTCTGGCAATTGCTTTTGCAACTGCAGATAGATATCGATAGACATTCTGTAAGCTAATTGTCAATTGAAATACTATCGATGACTTAGTATATCGATTACATAGGTAGTTGATATTATTTATCAATCAATCAATCAATTATATAGCGATAAATCAATTCATATGCACACCTCTGATTAATAGCTGATAAGTTACCTGTAAGTTTGTAAAGCTTTTGTAAGCTTGCTGAATTTGCATTGTACTTTAGTTGATGGTTATAGACAAATAATCGTAATGGTATTGGAGATATGTAATATCTGTCATATTTATTACACCATCAATGTTGCTCAAAAGTTCATCGATAGTTTATCGAATTACCGTTGAAGTTAAAAGTGATGACACAGTTTATGATAAGCGTTTTATATTATTGTTTATCAAAGAAACTGACTATCGATAACTCAAACCGTTATCTATCGATAACTTTCGCATTAATTTGTTACCTGTTCATCCAACTGTGGCGACGCCGGTAGGGTGAGTGCTCCGCTTATAGGCGGACATGACTGTCGCTTGAAATCTCTTCTTATGGCCAGTTCGTACCAAGGAATCAATGGCTTGCTTCTTAGGGTTGTCTGGCAGCCGATCTTGAAGTCCAATGGATCCATGTACTCGGGTGCCATTCGGTTTAGATCACTGACTGCCGCATCGGCGGAGGCATAGATATTGCCAGCGGACTTGTGATTGCCCTGATGTGCCCAGTGGGCGGTCATGTCCAGCATGGAACCGACGGGCACATCGAGACTGCGATGCAAGCCTGCGCCCATGCTCTTCACCCGCATATGGCCCAGTGTGTGGTATCGCCGATCTACGGCGCTTGGTAACATGGGCATGGCACTGGGCACCACGAGCAGCTCGTCCTGATCGATGGTCGCTAGGCTCTGGCTGGTGTAAGAGCGCTCCAGCAACTCCGTGCTGTTGCTGCGCTGTGTCACAATGGGCAGCTCGTACAGATTAAGGCGTCTTGTGGTCGGTGGCCGTGTAGGCGTGGCATAGATCTTTGGTTTGGCATAGAGACTCTCACGGCGCACAGGAGCTGGCGGTGGAAGTCCAGTGGGTGACAGGGGCACTGACTCCGTGAGGGACAACGTCATAGGCCGCCGACTGCCCGTCGAGCTGACCGAGTTGTGACGCAATGTAGCACGTCGGGAGTCTCGCTCGTGCATATCGAAGTTCAGCTTGGGCAACGGCGAGTAAGAAACACGCTCCGAACTGTCATAGGAGCTGCGAAGTCCGCTGTCCAGTCGCCGCTTGGGACTCTCCGGAGCGGTGTACAGAAAGATGTGCTCCTCCTCGCCGGCGGTATTGTAGTCAGGCGTCTTGGGCGTGGCGCTGCTCTGAAGAGAGTCCAGCGAGAAGCGGGAGTTTTTGTTCACCCTCTGATAGTCACAGGGCATAGAACCGCCGCCCGATGAGCTGGACGCATCGGACAAAGGACGAAAGCCAACACCTCCCGAAGTGGTCGATCCTGATGCTGTGGCACTAGCATAGATCGGCTCGAGGTCTGATCCAATGGTGGGAGTACGCACGGGCTTGGCTCTCGCGTAGATCTCCTCGCCATGGCCACCACCCAATGACGAACTCTGGCTGTAGTTGCTCCTCAGCGAGACGGTTCGCTTCCGCTGTGTTTGCTGTCCAGCCTCAAATCTCAACCCCGCCGACTGCAGCTCGTGTGGTTGGGCGGCGGCTGCTGCCTCGGTAACTTCAGCGGCGCGTATGGAGCGGGAACGGGTCAAACCACGAGCTCGAATTGTCGCATAACCATCGTACAGAGGCGACGTTGGAGGTCGATTGCTGGCACTGGCAGCCGACATGGTTTAGGGTTGTATCTCTTTAATTCAGCTTTGGAGTTTGGCTTGTTTAGCTGCTCTGGTTGGAAATTGTTAACATTGGTTTCTCATAAGGCTTTCATGTTGTTCTTGTCTTTTTGTCTTTCACTCGCCACATTGATTAATTGCTGCTGCATTCGAATTGAGGTTTATCATTTATAATCAACCGTGGGGGTCTGCTCCTCAGCGTGCTCATTGCCCATTGGGATAGATCGAGAGCTGGTGCTGCTCTCTTAATACTAAAACTGCATCAATCATTCTTAATTGAAGCCCATCGCTTCATAAATTAATGTTGTAAAGCGGCGTGCATTGAACTTGCGAGGTGACACGCCCAGCTACAGTGGAACCCCCTACTGCTACAAATATGTTTGCTTAATATCAGTAGAATAAGCGTCTCATTAACGCATAATTAGCATCCATTTCACATGGCTGGCTAACTGTCTAAGTTTTTGATTGACGGCCCCCAAAAATGGCGCGAAAAACCCACGAGACTTCAACTTAATGGGACAATACAACAGTGGAGAGCGGATCTAATGAAAGCGGCGACTTGTCAAATTTTGAATGCCACAATTGAGACACGCTCTAAGGGCTGAGTTGGCTCAAAGCAAGTTTCAAGGTTGACAAGAGAAGAGTTATATCTACATATAAATATATATGTATATTTAGACCATAATGTTCACATTTCAAGGTAAGAAGTGTAGCTGCGATTTCAGAGCGATTATCTGTATTCTTTATAAAGTAATTTCATCATGTAAAACAAATATTCGATTATAGGAGAAGAGTAGATAAGATAGCTATGAATTAAGAGCGAATTACAATTATGGACGAAAACTGAAGGGTTTAATAAAAGTGACATATCCTCAACAATTGATTAAAAATATATTAAATTAATGTTTCGAGAAAAAAAAACATTTAATTGAGAGCAATTGTTCGTATAAACAACACATTTGCTTTTGCACCACTGTAAATATAAATATTATTAATTCTTCTTCTTTAAAAACTCCAACGATACAAAGCGATTTCGCCATTTGCAAAGCTGCAATTTTTATAGACACAACAATTAAAATTATTGTTTATTAGAACTCAAACAGAGACACAAGTATATAGAGAAACAAAGGGGTATGGAGGGCAGAGAGAGAGAGAGAGAGAGAGAGAGTGTGAAGTCCAAGCCATGAACTGCAATCAAAACAATTACAGCCAATTCACGCAGCGCTATAAAACAACAACAACAACAACAACGAGGGGGCAATACCAAAGGGAAATACCAAAGCTGAGAGACGTCTCGTCGTTGTGGACAGACACAACAACAAGTTGCCTTGAGGCAGCTGCAGAACAACCAAAACATTGTAGAGGGGCGGGGGGAGACTTAAAGACTTGAGCGTATGTTGATGACATTAGAAAATTGTTATTTATTGCATTTCCAAGTTGATATTGTTGTTGTTGTTGTTGTTACTGATGTTGCACAAGAACAGCATGAGTCAAGCTGTCATTTAGCAGAGTCAGCAAATTTCGCAATGATTCGGTATAGGAACCACAACCAGAAACCGAAACAGAAAGAGCTCAAGAACCAGAACCAGTACCAGAACCAGAATCGAACCCAAAGTCCGCATTCACGTGTCAACGACTGCAGTCCAACTAACAAACCAATTGACAGCGACAACAACAACAAGTGCCTGGCATGTGGCATGAACTATTGCAGTCGTAGAGCCGCCACATGGCATCAACACAGACCATACTTATAGATATGTATGTTTTAAGTGCTCGTTCTGCCTGTCGCAAGTGTCAAAGAGTTGATAAAACTAAAACTCATAAACTTGGCAGCCAGCCGAGAGAGACATGCGATATCAGAGGGGATAAAATGCCACACCTCCTGCTCGCCCCGCCCCTCAAAACCAGGAAATGTTTGCTGTGGTCGGTCTGAGGCTTAGAAGTAATGACAATTTTGCTGAAGCAGTTTTATGGAGCGGCCTTGAAGTTTGTAGATAACAATTAAAAGAACAACTTTAAAAAGTAAAAAGTAACAAGAAACACAAAAAGAGATTTTATGCTTAGAGAAATTTGTTAAAACTAATCTTAATGCGGAATTAGTACTCAGCAATAACACATTTAATATTCCACTTTCCTATTAATAGTTCCATTATTTCCTATGTAGAAAGTTGTGTAACGAACAATATTTCAAGTGCTTTGTTTTCAATTTATTTAGGATATTTTCAAAGCATTGTTAAAATGGCTTTACTATATTTCATAATACAATTACTTATATTACCAACTGACAGTAAAGTCAATAATCCAATCTAATCTAATCCAATCTAACTTTCAATCGCTTATGTAAAATTTAGAATATTATTTTTAGATTCTGTTTAGTCTTCAAATTGCAAGATTGAGCAATTCAATCAATTTTTAATTGTGACGCACTGTTGCAGTTGCAGTTTGACAGAGTCTGCAGCACAAGGCAGCTGCGCTAAATGCGGCATAAAAGTTGAGCTATGGGTATGCGGCAAGGCAGATTATCAAATTTATGGCTTATGCAAGATGTGGACAAGAAGAAGTGCAACAAATACAACTTAATGGTGCCGCATTGTGGGTCTCATAGGGGCTGCACCAACAGTTTAAGCAAACAGTTTGACAAGCGTAGCAATTAGAACTTAAAGTTGATTGAGTAAAGAATTTATTTTGCATAAAGTTGCGACTAATTTGACAAAATATCGAACTCAAGGCCTTACAGAAGGCGAAACCAAAGTAAATTGAATTTGTATGTTGGACGTAGGCGTTTAATTGTTTTGCATTTTGTTTATTTTATGTGTAATACAATGGTTGCATTGGAATGTCAATTGTGCTATGAAAATGTTGACAAATATCAATTGTCATTGAACAACTGAGCTCTCTAGGCGTTTCTAACTGCTTGTCAGGCACTGTGTTAGCTTTCTCTAACGACTGCCACAGTTCGACAGTCATTGGCCTTAACTGTGGAGCGGGGCGGAAGAAGTGGAAGTCCCACAAGCTTATCGCAATGACGTCTGTCTAGGTTTTTCTGCTGCTTTTTCCTGTGGGCTGTTGCTGTTTCTCCTGCCGAGGGTCGCTCCAGTCTAGACAACGTGGCTGCTTATCAGGCGAGCCAAATCTCACAAGGAAATTGCCATAATTTTTAACAAAAAATAAAAAACTAGAAAAATATAAAAATAATAGTAAAACCTAAATACAAATCAACCAACGTATAAGATGACAGACAGTCCGAACGACAGACTGAGAGACGGGCATCTCATTTGATTAATGCTTTAAGGAAATTAAATGAATTATGGATTCATACGATTAAAGTGCGAAAGACTTAAGACCCCCTAAGCATCCACTCAAAGTCATCATCCGAAACACAACTGATGTTCTCAGTTCAGCTGGGAAACTAATAATAATACAAATATTCATGTTCGCATTCGTAATTGCCTGATGTGTTGATCTCTAAGCTCAAGTAAGTATTTGCCACTTTTTGCTCATAATACCGGTCTGTCAAACTGTTGACAAAATGCGCAATAAACAAGCAAAAAATTTATTGTTAGCAACTGTGTCAGATTCCAATGAAAAAAAAAAAACAAAGTCAACAAAATTTGGATTTCTGAATATTCAATGTCAAAGCTGGGTGAAAAATAAGGCTGAAAATAAACCCAAAACTAATCAAAGTGAGGCTGTCAACTGCATTGCTAAGTAGCTTTGTGTCATTCATTTGAGCCAGGGGCGGCGCATGGAAGGTGCGAAGAGGGTGGGAATTGTGTTAGATATACTATTTTATTTTATTTACCGCTTTCAGCAAGGAGGTTTTATTTGCCAAAAATTAAATTAAAGATCAGATAATATATCTTTTAAATATATTAAACATATCCCGAGTCAGATCAATATAGTACAAGAAATTTGGTATATGAGCTCTTGGTAGTTTAATTATTATATAGACTCGCAAGACTGATTAAACATGTAGCTGAAACAGATATAAAAGTATATATAAATAAGATTTTCTAATTGGTTCTTCAAAGGCTACTTTGAAATTCATCACACTTAACTCTTATGAAGTCATAGGAACCCAGAGCATTTGATATTTAAGAAACGAAAAAAATATTTGTAAATGCCACAAAAGCACGCAAGTTGTGTGTGTACAATAGTGTGTGCTTGCGAGTGTATTTGGTTTTTAGTCATTAGAAGCGTTGCTCTTGTAGGCTTTTAATTGGGTCAAGTTGTTATTTCAATTGAATGCGGACAATATTTTGCCCCCCGTTGCTTCTGCTGGAGAAGTGCTCCCAACGGCAGCAGCTCACTCGAAGCTTAAGTTTATATAGTTATTGAGGTGTGTTATTATAGCATATAAAAACACACATAAATGTATATATATATATATATGTTTATAAATATATATGACATCACAGGGAATTATAAAACAATAAACATTTTATGCGCATCACAAAAATTGTTTTCTTCGTTTAGGAATAGATGAATTTTCGCTTTTAAAGAAAATAATTCTCTATTTTTTAAGCTTTTTATCTGCACAGGCTTATCGAACAACGTTTATCGCTCGTAGACTGTATAATTTAATATATGTATATTTATTTATATATGCAAAAATTCAAAATAAAAGTGAACTAAAAGGGCGCGCCACACACACACAGCACACACAATTTTTGCGACCAACAAAAAAAAGAAGAAAAATATAAAAAATATAAAATTTATGTTTTATGAAAGATTTTTTATCGCTTGTCGAACTGCATTAATTGGACACGAAACCTGCTGTGAGAAGCCGACGTTGAATCGAGTCTTTTCAGTTAATATTCTGTGAATTTAGCGGGTGGAAGTTGAACAAAAATGGAACTCAACGAGTTTCTGTACGAGTCTAACCCCATCGACTTCCAAATCGAGATCGAGGCTTGAGATGAAGGCTGGGCACTTCCTCAAGTGGTCGACGGACGACGCACTTGACATAAAGCGACTGAAAATTATAAACAATTGAGTCTAATTTAAGTTTAGAGCTTTCTGTAATAACAACATTAGCCCATGTAACCTGAGCCAAAGAGGCTCTAAAGTGAATGTGAATGAGGGAGGGCGTAAAAGAACTGAAACTACTTTTCTACACTTAAGTGTGTCTTTCCAAGTACGTCAGACCTGTCAAGGGGATTGTCCATTACGTATCCGCATCAGTACGCTCATATGGCATACTAGTTTGTATAGTATATATAGAGCTGCCTTTAGTGCATTTAATTAAAGGCCAACCCATTGTGGAAGATGCTGTCATGCAATTGAATTGCGCTGCTGTAAATGTATCTTGACGATTGCAAATGGGGGTAATAAAATACATTGATGCTGTTACTGAAATATTAGATGCTTTAACTGCTCAGCCTCGAGGTCTACAAATAGCGACAAGTAATTTAACCGATCCTATATACGGAAGAGCTTTGAGATGAGGTTGAATATACAAATATAAACTAAAAACAAAATTCATAATAATAATCAAGATACATTTCTGAGGTATCTAACAGTATATAGCTAATAAGAAACCCAGTTTGTCTAGACACAACATGAGAAATGTGAAGAGGAAGGAAACTAGACGAGATTCAAGATATCAACACATACATCAATCTGTCGAACACTGTTAATCGCGTAGAAAGCATCTATCGCGTCCCAAGTAAACTTTTGGAAATAGCAAAAAACCAGAAAAATAAATCGAAATTCGCTTTCATTTGAGGCATAAACATAAATTAGCATATCGTACTTTTACTCGAAGACTGTGGCAAGACATTCAATTGTAGCTACCGGTCAACGAATTGCCAAACTTCAAGTAAAACAAAAGCAATTTGTAGAAATCTAATCAAATCGACACGAATCAGACACGAATCGAAACCAAGCGAATCAAATCGAATCAAAATGTACGTATACAAATCACGTCAGCAAACAATTTATCAACGAGTCTAAGTTCGAATCTCAAACTGAAGGTGCAACTCGGGGGCAGAGTCGGAAGAGTCAGGCACTGTGTTGCTTTGCTTGAATACTTAAGATAATGAATGCAACTCCACAACGATCCGATTCACTTGCTGATAAGCCTGCAATCACATATGATTGAAGAATGAATACCAAGTTTAATTTAGAGTTCCAAGCGAGATGCAGTAATTATAGTTGACTGCCAGACTGCCGGCTGTTCATGCAACACCCGCATCCCCATTCAACGTCATATCAAAGTCTATGCGTCCACTTGATGAGCAACAACAAGAAATTATCATTTATACACAAAATATAGAGAATATAGAATGTAGAATATAGAATATACTTGTATACAGATGATGTTCCCTACTCTGGAAACAGCCCCATTGCCCATTGCCCATTGCCCATTGCAAGTTACCCGGCTCACAACTCTCAACTCGCAACGTGCTGTCAGGCAACATTCACTCGTATCTTGTGCATGTTGCATGCAACATTGCCCCCTACCTCCTCACACCCCCATCACCGTCATTATACTTCTGTTGATTATGTTGATGAGTTTTTGGGTCGTCTCGTTGCTCGGTCGCTCGGTCGCTCTCTGTCATGCTATCAGCAGCCCCATCTTGCAACGTGGGCAATAATAATAATGAAAAAGTTGTTTCTCTCTTTAATTTTCCCCCCATTTTGGTTTCTCATTTTCGGGTATGCATTTCGGGTAAGTGCTTAGCGTGGTCACGGGGTTAAGGGGTCGGGCTGCGTTTATGTTTCTTTAACATGCGCGTTGCATTGGACGATGGCACTAATAACAAACAATAACAACAATATAAACAATGGCAAAAATGAAAACATTAAGAGCTGGTGGCAGGTGACATTGTTTCCAAAATTGATGGAATTGAAAAGGAGTTTTAGATAAACAATAGCAGAAATAGAATATAATATATATTTTAAATATAACTGAATATAACTTTCGATTTTAAAAATGTTGTTTCGATAATTTATTAGTAACCCAATATGATAAATAATAACTCATAAAATGGTCTAATTCCTTAAGAATCAGAAATAAGAGTTTCGATTATAATAAGTGGAATTATCGATTGATTCTCAGTGTCTCTGCTTGGGCGCTATCTTCCAGACGGAAATAGAGGCTAACGCAAATCGAACAATCGATAACTTTTGCCACGAATCGTCCAACATAATCTATAAAAAATAAATTAAAAGATAGACTATCAAATTTTCAAGTGCACGCCTATGCATAATGTCGTGAATTAATCAACGACAACCAAGTGAAAGAGGAGATAAAATAAACTGTAGCAGATAATGTGGCATAATGATAATTAAATTTTGGAGACGTCTTCCCGGGAAACTGAAGCACTAAATGGATGACACGTAGATAGTGATTCCTAGAACTGAGAACTGGTTGAACTCGTGGAATGGGGTTCCATTTAAGAGGCTCCTCCTCTCAATTGGTTGCAAGTACATTGCCTTTGTGTCTCTTCAAAGGTATTAGGAGGGGGAAGAAGTGGTGAGCAGCAAAGGTTCTGTAATCAAAGCAGATGTGCAACAGAGTGCAACCAGTAACCAGTGTTCGTAATTGTAACAACAAGAACTTGCACCACTACCACAAATATAAGTTGCAGCTGATTAATGATTTGTAGCTGGGCGCAACTTCAATTGAACCTTTTGAGGCATCTGCAATCAGCTCAGTCATTTTTTTAAACGTCAACTGAAGCCTGGCCCTTTTAAAGGTGCGACTCTGTCGCATTCTATAAAGACGACAAAGCCGCAGATAATGACTGTTTATTGAGTGGCAAAGTGCGACATACGGCGGCTGCAACATGCGCATAGGTAGCGACTGCTGCTGTGCTGTGTGGCAGCTGTGGCAGATGGCAACATGTTGCTTGGCAATGTGCAACAGTGACCAATTATTCAACATTACAAGGTGCAACCTAGGTAAGATGCTAACCTTAAGTTATTCATACGGCTAATTAGCGTAATGCAACAGAGGGCCTTCAAAAAGGGTTGCAACTTAAATGCAATTATAACATCAGTTGTCTTTAAGTGGTTCCCTAGTTGAGTTGCGCTTTTGCTCTCTCAAGCATTGTTCGCCAAGTGTTTAAGATATTATTTAATGAAAACATTAACTATAAATTAGAAACGTAGCAAAAGAGAGAGATAGAGAGATTACCAACCTCTTGAGGATACTGTTTTGTTTACATCGAGAACTATCTGACTATCTTCAATCTCTTTCTTTCGTCTGTAACAATTATATCCACAATGAGTTGAATTAATACCTCCATGCTCTAGAAGATTGCTTCCCTTTGTTCCTCCACAACTTTACCCATGATAAGTGCCGTTTCTTTTATGCCTTTCTTTCCATTTCTTAACCATTTTCCCTATTTTCAAATTAACATTTTGTATTCTACAAAAATATGGTTCGCCCTGCTGTCGCCGCCTTTCCGTCAATTAAACTCAACCCAATCCCAGACACAGAGATACACACATTTTCCCAAGCTTCCTATGGACAACCTTTTGTATAACAGGTAGAACCCCCACCCAATCTATCTATACCTAAGCAAGCCGTAGATTTGTCGCTGCTTACGGGTCATTAGCCCCGTGTAGAACAGTAGCACGTTAGCTCTGTGTCTGGGATCGAATATTGAATGAGTTTTAGGGAAACAATTGAGGCTCATAAAATGTTGCCTATTAATTAAGTGGCGCGCCAGGCATTTTGTAGTTTCATTTTCTGGTATTTTCATTGAAGGTGTTGGGTAGAGACGCTACTCTCATGTTGGCACCGCTGTTGTGACTGCACAAATATTTAAATAGCATTTACACGGCGGACAAGCACAGAAATGCAAAACACTGCACAGCTGCAGAGGCAGACAGTTTGGCTCCAACACATTTAGGAAAGGAGGGGGTCGGGGATGGGTGAGCTCCATCAATCGACTCAGTTACAAAAGCAGTTGACTTGCATGTTTATACCCTGTAACTATGCGTGAATATGGTATGCGTTTACGTGGCATAAATATATAATAATAATAATCTTTTAACTTGGAAAACAACCAATCCATTTACTCATATTTGAGCATATTTTCTATTTACTTTAAAGGTGCTTCATAATTATGTATACGAGCGAAATACAGAGAGTAGAAAGCACAACCCTGAAGTATTTTCCACTACTAACTTTGTATAGGGTATCCCTCTATCCTCCTACCCTACTTGCTTGTTTGTTTTGTCTCTGTAGCCTCTACCAATGGCAAACAAAATGCCAGCAAACACAAGCTGACAGTCGGAGCAATGGCAGTTGGGAAAGTCAATCAATGGAAATTGTTTTGGAAAACACAAGTAAAACTGCGGCTCGCTTTAAAGGAAGCAAAACTCTGAAGACCAATTGATTTAAATGTCAGTTTGTTTATGCTGACTATATAGAGTGAGCAGATTTAAAGGTCTATATAAAAACGGGCAACAGGTATGGAATGTTGCACGTGAGGCAAATTGCAGGGGAAATGTTGAAATGTTGATCGTGTCGGCAGCTCAAACGAAAGCAAAGTCATAAGAAAATGTACAACAACAACTTCAAAGTTAACGCCTGCCTGCATATATTAAAACTAAAAACTCATTTTCTTTGGCTAACGACAATTTTCATTAGCTGCGCCTGACAATTTTCCTGTACGGCAAAACGAAAATCAATCTTCATCAGGCGTTGCGCCACACACAAAATGAGCTCTGCTGCAGCATAATTAATTGCAATATTTTTTCAATTAAAATACTTGAGTTTAAAAGCCGCTTGCGTTGAACTTTGCAGTTCAAATATATTATTATAAGTTGAAAACAACGGCAAAAAAAACTGTTCACAGGCTCATAAATCTCGATTTTCGGGATGCTCCCTCCGATGGCGGCATTCCCGAGGCGCCAAAGTCTAATAAGAATTTATTACATAAGAAGTATGTATACGTATATATATTTGAGAGTTGAGCCACAGGATGCGAGGGTGACGTTGAGAACTTCCAAAATTTCATTTAATTGATCGCACGCAACACGCAAAGTCTTTCGGGCGGTTTAAGGGGCAAACTGGAGATGAAAGCAAGCGGTTCCGGGGAGGGTGACACTGCTAACGCCGAGGCGACTACACCTCCGTTAGGTACATGAGCTACTCTCTCACACACACACACACACACACACCCAGCTGCCGGGGTGTACACATGTGAGTTGTCAGGGTGAGAGCGAGGGTGCTGGGAATATCGGATTGAATGCACTTAGCATTGCCATGTGTACAGTCAGACCTAATTTGATTATTTTGTTGTTTTTTTTTTTTTTATTCTGGGATTTGTTTCTGCTTGCTGTGATATATTGGCCTGTCACAAGCTTAACGTTGCCATTGGCGAAAAAAAAAAAAAACAGAAAAATAAAATGGCAAATGCAGCTAACCTAAATGTGGTCTTCGAGATCTGACAGCCGAGCAGGTAGCATCAACAAAGCAAACTAAACTGCAAGTGTACAACTTTCCATTAGGGGCACATAAAACTTTACAATATGCACAATTGCACAATGGACCAGACAATTCGTTTTATTTTGGATACCCCTACGAGCTGCAGTTCAGTTGAGGCAATGCACCCGACCAGAGACATTGTTGTGCCGGGTGAGCGGGGTGATGGGTCATAAAGATACGATTCTCAGTACAGGGTTCAAGCGAAAGAAATAACAACTATCCAAGATATGATCTTTATTACTTAACTACTTTGTAGCATATAGAATTTTTAGATGCTAAGGCAAACTTTGTTCTTAGACCCCCGTTATATGCCTATGCCTCTGCTTTCATCATTCATCATCTACGGATGCATCCTATGAACAATTTGCCCAGCTCATTTCGACATGCTCCATTAAACAATTTGCCATTGTTGCGGTCTTTTCTACCATTTGCAGTCTGCCTCTCCCCCCCTGCATCTCTGACACTGTCTGTTTAATTTGTTGCTGTTTGATGAGAAACAATAACTGCGTTTCATTATGACAACCAAGTCACACCCCGGCACTTCATCTCATCCCGGTTTTCGCTTTCCACATACTCGTATATAACCCAGCTGATGTTGCACATTTTCCTGTTCCAATATATATTTTGGTTGTTGTTTGTTGTATTGTAGTCCGCTGATTGTGCAACTTGTGTGTGACTTTAGTCGAGTCACTGCAGACACTCTCGTTATTAGGGTGTTTTGGATAGGCTTTTAGCAATGAGCACGCTTTGGGCTTTGGGGTTTGAGGCGGGACAATATTTGGGGCTAGGGGCCTTTCATTAGATCACTTTGTTGTTTATGTTGTTCGTTATGGTGCTTTAGCTTCCGCATCGCAAAAGTTGCTGCAACATTTTGTTTATTTATTAACTTTAATTTTTATCTTTATATCTTTCGGTTAACTTAAACAGTTGTATGCAATTTCGTTTGTTATCTTTTTGTGTCACATACGTCAGATAATTTGTTGTATATTTGGCTTTTTGTTTTGATTCACTTTGTTGCCTTGTTAACTGACCAACTGAACTTTATGCTGCGTGGAGAACCCGTAGAACCCAGCGACCGGTTTTCCATTAAATATGTACATATGTATTTAATTTGCTTTTATTTTTTTTTTTCATTTCGTTTCGCTTATCGCTTTTTACAAAAACACTAAACACGTTTAAAGGCCCTGGGATTAATTTATTTATAGATTTTAAAGCTTCTCATAACAAAAATATGCTCAATGAACCTTTCTTTAAATCACAATTCACGCAACACTTGGCTTGGCTTTGGCTTTACACACTCTAGTAATCAGTTAAATAAATAAACAACAAACACGATCACGTAGTTCGAGCGATTCTCACGTTTTACATATATTCAGCTCTCAGATACTTTTTCGCTACAGATACAAAATACGAGGCGACGCGTAGCACGTCCACTTCACTAAGAAGTTGACGTTGTACTAACAACATGCTGAGAGAGATCAGTAAAGACCCGCACAACATGAGCGCTAGAGAACGAGAGACCGAAAGGCTAGGAGAGAGAGCGTGACACTAACGTACAGCGAGAGCGAGAGAGTGAGTCAGCAAGTTGCTGACGATCAGCAATATGCGAACCGCATTAGCAACATGTTGCCAAGCAATTGGTTGCCTTCTTAAATGTTGCCAAACGCTGTGCGTGCGTTGCGATGTCTGCCGCATCAAATGCGGAACTGAATATGACACACTCGACTCCCAAATCCTTTGGCAGCCAACTAGCACCAGCAACGACAGACGCATCAAGCGTCCTGCTGCTACGCAGCAGTTGCTGCGGTGGCGACGACGTCAGCGTCAGCAGCGGCGGCTTGTCGGCGGCGACAAAACAAATAACAGCATCAAAATGGCAAAAACAGTAATCGATGGGGAGACGAAGGGGAGGCATAAAAACTGCGTAGTCATATGACAGCAGGGATACCCTTCCCATTTGCACATGAGCCGTGCGAGAGTACTGAATGTTTCAATAATATAGAATAAATTTAAAATGAATTATAAATTCCATTAAAAGTTGAAATGTGATTTTCTTTTTGTTTCGATGTATTTTGAATATTAATCGATTATTTGTAATTCTTATTAGTGAATATTAAAGAAAGTCAATGCATACATTAAGAAGGATTGTATATTTCCGATCGTCGATTGTATTTTCTTAGTATAATAAATAAAAGGGTATATATAAATATAATATTATATTGAAAAACACTCATAGCCCAATGCCCTAAAGGGCATCAAAAAGTATATGTAGCCCAGATCAGGACATTGCTGGCACAGGAGCCACGCCGTGGCTGTGACTGGGGCGACCAGCTGGCGCCAAAGCGGCGGCACTGCCGGCGTCGCTGTCGCCGTTACCGTCGCCGTCTTCAGCTACCCCATCGACTCGCTTTTTATTTAGATGTTGGCAAACTATTCAGCAAAGAGAGCAAAAAATTACAGACTCAGCTTCCTGTATGGAAAGGACAACGGCGATGGCAAATGAAGTTGCGCAGTAAAGATCGAGGGGGAGAAGTAAAAAAAATTGTGCAAATTTGTGTTTTGTAGTTAGTTGAAGAACCCCATTGGGGAAAGGGAGAGGAGATTGAGGGGTGGACCAGGGCGCTGCAGTCGCTTTATTTGTTGGCGTCATTTATTTTTAGCACGAGACGCTGCGGCGCCAACGACAACGATAAAGTCGAACCGAAAGTCGTGATTAAGGGGCTAGGAAAAGGGGACAACAGGGCAGAAGCTGTAAAAACTTTTGGGGTTTGTTTAACGAGTCGGATTGTTAAAATGGAGCAAGGGCTGATGGGAGACACAACTTAAAAAATGATTGATTATGTCAAATTGAGACGCCATTGGCCCTTGACTTTGTGGCAGCGGGAGGAGTAAGTGCAGGAGGATGTTTGTCTCACCAACTTGGCCTCGGCCTCGGCCTCGACATTTGCCAAGGCAAGCATTTGCCAGCCAAAAATTTATATGTACTTTATGTTCTTAGCCTCAAGTCTGCATTTTTGCCAACTCATGTGAAATGCGTGAGGAGCGAGGGATGGCCGCAATGTGGAAGCATTGGAAAGTGTAGCATTGGAGCTGGAGGAAGTCATTGACTGGCATAAGTTGAGCGTTTTAGTCGACTTATTGGCATAAATACCAACGTTGATTATATATGCGTTATTATTGGTTTCAAATGCCCCAAACTTCATTGGGATTAAGATTAGGAATTTTGGAATTTGATGTATATTTATATTATACAAGTATCTATTCTAATATGCAACACACTTCAATTAAAATATGTTCATTATCTTATCCGCTTATTACAAATACGATTATGTAATCAAATCGTACCATATTTAGAGACTACGAATTAGAACTTAATTATTGATAAGTACGCACATATACAAGTAAAATTCGAATATAAAATCCATTCAGATAGAACTATATAATGACAGCATAATACTGCAAATTCAAATACGGATTAATAATATAATATATATCTCTAATAAGAATTATGATCCAATTTAATTACTTACAAACTATTGTACATACCAATTCTTGAATAAATATAATAGAAGACGCAATAACACTTACCTAAAAGTAAAGAGAAACAAGAGCATAGTTAATATTTATTACTGAGATATAGTATTAGTTAAATCGTAAGCAAAGACTTAGCTAAATTATGGTTTATCTGTCACTTGAGCAAAGCGTACAATTTCAGCAGCTGTACATTTAAAGTCGATTAAACTATTTATCTAGTAAAGTAGAGAATAGAACGACAAATACCCAGAACTTCAAGTGGCACAAATATTGACAAGCGTATTGTCTTTAATCCCAAGTCAATTAAAATTAAGAATTTCAAAGACTTTGTTATCTTTCATGCTAACCCACTTTGCCCTTCTCACAATGCTCATAAACACACTTATGCCCCTTCACTCCCCCCTTCCCCCTAGCCGTTGCTACTGTTTGCGAATCATCTGCTTTTGCTCAGCGGACTTGACGCATAGAGGGGGTCAGCTGAGGGGCAAGCGGGTGTCTCTTCACGCTTCTAATGCTCTTGCATGTGTGTTTGTTTGTCTATGTGTGTGTATGTGTGTGTGTGTGTGAGTGTGTGTGCCCATCGGTCAGTTGGGTCAATTTGGAGTGCGTGATAAATGGGCGCGTTGCGTGGCTCGAGACTCGTTTCACAGTCGTTGTGCCTTGAATTGTGGTTGGGTCTAGAATCTGGGATTGCCTAGTGATGTTGTTGTTGTTTCTGTTGTTGTTAATATTGCTGTGCTTTAATATTTATGGTAAGTGATAAGATTGCTCAATTGAGGTCTCTGTTTTTGTAGCTGGCCAAAGAGCCAAAGCTGTTTAAAGTTGATGTAGGTTGGAAGTTTCATAAGCTTCTTTATGTTTTTGTATTTCATTTATAATTTTTCTTTTTGGCGAAAGAGTGCATTAGCGAGTGCCATAAAGCTTAGCCTGATAACAGACGAGGAAAATGGCGCAAGAGAAGGGGAAAAAGGGGAAGGAGAGAGTGGTTGATACTAGGAGTTTGGCATAACTAGAAACATAAGCTAAATGTGAAAGGAAGATTTGATATGTAAGGAAAATATTAAGTTTAAACTACGCAGAGCAGAAACTAAATAAATATATTTAAGAAATGAAAGAATCTAGCTTAATTTTAAAATATAAGGTATATAAATATATGTGAATATTATAAAATACGTATTTAAGACTTGTTTGCTACACTATAATATTTTGGTTTAAAGAGGAACTAACTGCACTCAACTGACAAACTTAAGGACTGCAATTTGTAACCCATGAAATGCCAAAGAAAAACTCACAAAATAAACGCAGCTAACATAACTGACAACTGGGGACTGTGGGCTGTGGATTGTTAATTTGACGGAAGGAAGGGAGTTAAGGAGGAAAGAGGAAATGTATTGGGATTGAGTATCGAGGATTTTGCCTCATTTTTGCTGCTATGTGCGACCACAAAGTGAAATTGCTCGACGTCTGTCAATAAAAGAGCCAATAGCAAATAATATGCCGCAAAACTGCTGACAGAGCGAGTGAAGACACTCAGAGCAATGGCCAAGGGGGGAACGAAGCGGAAGGAGGGAGCAATGGATTGGCATTTATGATGTTATTACTCATAGCTGAAATTAATTAAGCGCCAGTCGCAATCGAGCCTCTGCCTTTGGCTCAGTTATGGGGCCGGAAGGCCAAATTGCAGGGAAAACCAACGGAGAGGAAAAGCGTCGAAAGAGCAATTAAAAAACTTTTCAAATACAAACATAAAGTGGGCATGACTCTAAGCCCAATCAACTCACTGGCAATCATTGCATTGTCTCTTCAAGAATCGTTGTGTGGAATCAACTTCAAGTTGTACAAAATTTGAAGTTTTTAATGCCGTCAGCGAGTTAACGGCTTCAATTGACCAAGTGGGCAAAGTTGGTAAACAGCTCAATGGCTTAATTAAATTGTTCAAAATGTAGTTTTAGAATGTTCTTCTCTAGTTGCATAAGATAAAGCCAGGCAATACATGTTTCCTACATTTGCGCGCAATTATATAAGATAATTTGAAATGCAAAAGATCATCATAATGTATTTGGCAGTGTTGGTAAATTCTCAATTGCAGTGCTTCAAAATTTGACAGTGGCGTCACCCTCATGGTTTTTGATTGAGTATGTCTACAAATGCAGAAACTTCCAGCTCGAGTTTGCAATTTTCACATTCACATTAACTTTACTTTATGAAACTGAAGAGAATTATAAAAAAGAACACACCTTGTATGCACTTGCAGCAGCTAATGATTGCTATTTAAAAACTCTAAGACTTCAATGAAATTGTGTCAGAAGTAACTGCAGTTTGAGGCCACGATAGAAGACCCATTTGTTGCTTCTTAAATAAATTCTTAGAAAAGACATATCATATTAAATGCGAACCCGCCCACTCCACATACCTCTATGACCCCTTCTTGACGAACCAAAACGAGAACTCACTCAATGCCATAAGAATAATAATACTAACAACAAATGCTGTCAGACATAACTTCATTGCAATTATTCTCGTCTTTCTGACTTTGTTTCAGACAAGACGCATTTCATTGCACTTTTATGGCAGCTGCTTAGCGAGCGAGCGAGAGATAGACGGAAAGAGAGTGAGAGAGAGAGTGAGAGAGAGAGAGAGAGAGTGTGTGTGTGTGTGTCTGAGAGAGAGGGAGAAGCCGGGAAGGGGTCAGTGGAGTCGGAAAGTTATACCAAAGTTTATTATTGTTCGTTTGGCTGGTTCAATGGCAAGCGAGCAGAAATGACATTTTTCACGCTTGACTGGCTGCGGAAATTGGTAAAAGTTGTGAAAAACTTTCAAGCTGCTTAAAGCTCACTTAAAACTGATGATGAGGCAAAGCAAATGAAGGCGGTGAACCCAGCGAGTCCGTCAAATGGCATTCAGCGAGCAATTTACACGTACGCCTTGACCTTGAGACGGGGTCTCAGTCGGTACAGATTTAAAAAAAAAATGTTGCTGTGTCAGTTTGGGAGCGGGGTGCCCATAAAATATTTTATAGCATTACAAGACGTAATAATAAAAGATAGAAAGATAGAAAGTCCGGGCCCAAAAATTGGAAATGCAATGTAAAGTTTATTTTATTTATTTCTGCGTCCGTATGATGAAAATTGTTGACGAATTATTTGATAGACATGCACAGGCAACAATGAAATCAATTTCGGCTCACATGCAGACTATTTCGTTCTCTGGAACACACCACGCTTAACCCGCAAGCCCCAAAGTGGGCAGAAGTTTGAGACTCCCGCTTGGAGTACATCTGTCTTGGCTGGCACGGAAGTTTATCAGACTTTTGCGTGACTTTTGTTGACAACTTGAGCTACACACAGCGAAAGAGACGGCCATAATAATAAAATAAAGGAGGAGGGATGCGATGGGAAAGAAAATGACAGAAGGCAACTTAGCGTAAAAGTTGTTCACAACTTTGATAAAAATGCGACTCGACTGCAGCCCCGATAAGCGAACAGAATGAATTCCACTGCACGACGACAGTTACAGCATCCGATAAGGTAAATAACACACACAGACTATCGAAGTGTGGAGTGGAGTGGAGTGGAGTGGAGTGGAGTGTGAAGCAAGAGGGGAGAGTACATACTACCTGCCTGGAGTTATGCTGCAGCAATTTAAAGCTTAACAGCAGCCGCAACATTGTTAGCAGGTTTTCTTTTATATTTTAACGCTGGCAATTGCATTCCTGCGCAGCGCCCCAAAGTAGGCAATGGACCTGTCGCAGAATGCTGCCACAGCTGCCCCAGAGTGTTGCAGTCTTTTTGAGGCAGCAACTAAATGATTCCCCTGGCAATTTGGCCAAAGTTTCTTAACCACTGTTGAAATGTGTTATACCAGTTGTCAAGATACGTACCTTGAAGTTACGCAAATTAGACAATGCAAGAATCTTTAATTTTTATACAGATTAAGATAGTTTAATTATGTATAATATTAGTAATGGGAATGGGGAATGCAAATATACATGTTAAACATTTATGATATAAATTAGTTATATATAATTAACTACATATAAGGAAGGGGACTTTATCACAATGAGGCTGTAGACTCATTAGAAGATCCTATATATCTGATAATTCATTTTAACGAAATACTGTATAAAGCTCATTTTCGGGGGAGTAATTTTCCTCGGTCCGAAGACCGAATTTTGTATGCTCTCATTCTGATACTGATGATAGTTTGAATTACATAAGAGAGTCTAAGTTTATTGTAAAGTTTGATCCTTATTGTAACTTAACCGGGAATGTTTTATAATACCGTCTACCGTCTACAACATATATCTTCAAACCATCTGTCTTCACTATATCCAACCAGCCAAGTCAACCGCCTTATCAGCAGATTACAATAGAGTGTCAGTCTGAATACAGTGCTTAATATTTGACAGCAATTGTGAATGGTGAGTTTGAGTACTTACATTTGTCGATAGTTGACTGCTCAAGCTGAGCACCTGCTCACGTGCATCCTGCAGTTCCCGCTTCAGTCTGCGTATCTCATGTGCCTGTCGCTCCTCCGCCGAACCGTATAAGGAGCTGCCGCCTGACAGGAGCGAAGCGGCGCTGCCGTGAACTAAAGAGGGAAATGCAGATGGAAAATATGTGAGATTAGTTGGGAAAATTGAATACATTTATTCAGCTATCTGTTGTCCTCACCTTCATCATTCTTCTTGGGATATGTTAGACGATGCGAGGCGGTAATGTTGCTGCCACCGCTACCGTGTGCCGCTGCCAGCGCTGCTGCGGCTGTGCCATGTGTGGGTGACAACGCGGACGCAGCTGCCACAAAGGGTCCACGACTGAGCGGCGTTGGCGAGGTGGGCTGACTCCAGGCTACGGCAGCGACATTGCCGGTCACATTACCATGTGCCTGGGCAGCCTGAACTTGGGCCTGGGCTTGGGCCACAGCTGCCGCCATTTGGGCACTGAGCACCCCATTGGTGCCAACGGGCAAACAATAATATGGCTCGATTTCCACATCGCCGCCACGACTCAGCATCGAGGGATACATTTTCTCCGATTTTGTGGATCTGTGGGTGATTGAACAGAAATGTTAGAGGTTATTAGGTGTGCCAAAAGGTGAAGCATACAAAGTTTAAATTGTATTTAAAGTTATACATATAATTGCAAATGATTGCTAATAAATAATAAGATTATACAACTACATAGTATTTACAGGTCGCTCTAATACGTGTAATGGCCGAGCACAGCATCGAAAGCATTTCACGGAATCATTTGAATATTAATGAAATAATACATTTATCGATTTGTTGACTTATTCATAGTTTAAGATTCATTAATTAATTTGCAAGTCGGAATATATTCTTAAATCACTGTTTGTAAATAATAACTAATGTATTAAAGAGTTACTCATTTCTCTTGTTGCCTTGTTGGCAAGAGCTTATCGTCATTTTTGACCCTAACACACTCAATAGATTTTCACATTGAGTCAATAATTACTTAAATAAAACCATAAAATATGCAGGCGATCTTAAATGTATTTAAGAAAGTTTTAAATGAATTAAAAGCTTTTACAAATAATTAAATGCTGATTTATAAGTGCTTATTACACATGAAATTAATTGCCTTGATGGAGATTAACTTTTAGCATCAGCAATATATTAATTTATTGGCTATTAATTATGTATCTTGTATTAATTGAAAGTCACGTCGATTGGCCTCAATCGGTGCTTGAATTGAGTGCAGCTCAAGATTTCAGTTTGCCACATGGCTTAATTGCTAACGTTGTTATTGTTGTTATTGTTGATGTTGTTATATGGTCTAGGGTGTGGTCACATCACGTGCTGTGGTGTGTGCTATTTGCCAGACATTGCAAATTTCCTGCTGTGGCTGTGCTGTTTTTTAGGCCAATCTGCATGCGAGTGTTGCCAATTTTTAGACGCCGCGTCGCGTCGCTTCAAATTTCCGTATAATTTTGTCAGGGGCAACGCGACAAGTTTGGCAAGTGTCTGTCTAACCGTCTCTCTGTCAATGTGTCTGTGGTTGAGTGTATGTTTGCTGATAACGTCATGGTGCGGGTAGTTGTGTATTCTCATGCAAATTCCCTCGACAAATTGTCATAAAATAGGATGCTTTCAAAAGCTTAGAAAATGACCGCACAGAAAATATGAAAGAGAGAGAGAGAGAGAGAGAGGGAGAGGGAGATAGAGAGATAAATCAGTAGTCTGCTGTATTCTAGCTGCTGCTCTCACTACTGATAACTGACATTAATGGCATTTCGCATGCGAATCTAATATTACGTATACGTCATGTGTGCAAGACGCCTTTTCTATCTTCCCTCGTCTGCACAAGTTTTCTATGTTTGCATTTGCGGTCTGCCTGGCTATGCATGTGTTATAGTTACGGTTTTTGGTATGCTTCAGGGCGTTTAATTTACGCTCTAGGGCATTTGGCACAACAACCCTACTATGTGCTGGGGCTGTGTGTTTGTGTTAGGATTGCTCTATTCTGGTGCAAAATTTGATAACAAGCCACCGCAACTAGTTACTCTGGTGTTGGCCACTGTTGATACCCCATACCTATGTCGTTTGCCACATGCCACTTCCTTTTGCATAATTGATGCATTGAAAGCAAGAGTGAGACCCAAGGTAGCCAACTACAGATTAGTTTGCCCACAAAACAGGAGCGGTTCAAGCGAAATACCGGCAAAAGCTAAGTTAAACAGAGGCTTGAGGCTTATCAAGCTCCAGTTGTACAATTACCCAAAATTAAACTGTACATTATTTATAGATCAGAGCTGATTAACTTTAAGTCAATCCTAAAAGTTTGAATAATTTTTCTTAAATCAAATTGGCAAAGTAAAATTTAATACAACGTTTTTTACTATTTCCAACACTCTTTAAGGTTTTGTGGAACTTTCCGTTCTGTCTGAACTTTACTCCTGTATTTTTTATACCCATTAAACATAAAATTTAAGCAAAATAGGGATTAATATTACCGATTGCACACACACATTTGCGACAATTTGTTATGTATTTTCAAAGCTTTAATTAATGTAAACTTTTGTTTACATTTCAAATATTTATGTGCTCTCAATTATTATCAAAGTTTAGTTCGGTGTTACATTTCGATATATACTGTGATCTTTGAATTTGCTTTTTTAAGGAACACTGGCACAGGGTATATACTATCGCATGCGTTTTTTTTATTTTGGTTTTCGTTTCTTTTTATCAGCATTTTACTGAAAAATGTTTGTAATGAAGCACTTGAGAGTCTACATGGCAGCCAACTGCTGACGTGGCAAGAATGCAATGTAAAAATGTACAAATAAAACAACAACATCGACTGGCAATGGTAGGAAACTTTCATTGCAGCTGGGCTCCATCGTCGAGTCAAAGGTTCACAAACCTATTGACATGTCAAATAATAATCTGGCCACCTCCTCACTCAGTGCCCCCAACTGGCTTTCATTTCAGACCCCAGAGCTGTTATTTACACTTATGCGATTCTCCCTTCTGTTTTTGTCGGTTCTCATTTCGTCTTTATTCCTCGCATTTTTTTGTTGTACTTTTTGCTGTTTTACACAACTTTTACATTGTCTGTTTTTGGCGCAAGCCCACTGCGAAAGTTCCCCTTTAACTATTTGGGCGTGTCGCGGGAAGTTCAAGAGTTTTCCGAATGTGGAGAGCTGTACTTAAGCTTTAAAATATGCACGAGACGCGGCCAAAGCTAACAAACATATGGCGATCACCCCGACCATAAAAAATAAACTATTACAAATTGTGTGCATACTTTCAGGCGCGCAAGCGAAAAACAAGCTCATTACACATGTACATATATAGTTAGTGTAAACAAGTATATGTATGTGTGTGTGTGTGTAAACTAAAAGACAATGGAATGTGTTAAGCTATGCAAAGCAAGTTTATTTGTTAACCTTCAAAATTATACGAGTTGTGCATGTAATAGAGTTTTGTTAATTGAAAGAATGGAATGAATTAAGATTTGATAATGTATTTGATAAGGTTTGATTGATATAAAATGAAATGATATTTGTAGAAAGATCGATATGCATATTTCTTCATTTTTAGATGATTATGGAAATCGAATTTTACGAATATGGAAACGATTTTTGGTTCCAAATTGTGGATATTCTGATAATCATAATAAAAGGCATTATATCGTTGTTTCGATAGATTTTGTTGTGTTCTTTTTATCTAATAGTTTGGCTTATTTGATAAATTATTTGCATAAATTTCCATTGCTTTTTAACCATCTAACGAACATGCGGATCACATAATGAGCAAGCGTCTAAAGCCAGACACACTTATACACACACGCACACACATTCATCCAGACGGTTTTACACATGAAGGATCTGCATTCTGGCGACGCTGCAAAGTATGCAACACGTTAATGTAAATTGCAAGAGGCAAGCACTTTTAGTGAGTGACAAGCGCTAAAGTGGCAACTGAGGCGTTGTTTATTTTGGAGTGCGACATTAATAGTGGGCGTGGGCGTGGGCGTGGGATGCAATTTAAGGCGTAACTCAAAAGTGTGCGACAAAACATAGCAATCTGTGAGACAAAGTCACCTTGGATATGTCCGTTCTTTCAAGTAGCTTTTAGGGATAAACACAAAGTGTAAAGAAGAGAGAGAGAGAGAGAGAGATTGGCAGTTAGGAACAAGAGATTGAGAGAGGGACGAGGGCTTTTACATGCGTTTTATATTCACAGTATTCATATACTCGTACACTCACCTGATGCTATTGCTGCGATTCATGCGCGGACTTTGCACATAGGGTGATTCATTGCCCTGAACTGGCATTTGACTCGCACCTGCACCACCACCAGTTGAGCGATTGTGGAGCATCTTCTGACCATGTCGGGTCATTGCAGGTGAACCAATCTGCATCTGGTCGATGGCATCACCATCTGAGAGGCGACTGCCAGCCGTATTGCTGTGCTTCAGCCACATTGCATACGAACTGTACTCCGGCTTAACCTCCGCATACGTCTGTGTATCCGACAATGATCCGTCGTGACGCGTGCCACCCGTTCGTGTCGAGACCCTAGGGTATAACCAGAAAAGGGTTTACAGTTGTACAACATATGCTTTTTATTACCGCTTCCTTACCTGTGCTGGAACATATGCATATCGCTGCCCGGCTTGGGCAAACTGTGTGATCCCGTAGCCAAACGCTCCCGTATGGATTGACTGAGCTGCGTTGCTGTAGGTCCTGTTAGCGAGAAGCTGCGGTGCTGTGTGTTCGGTGGTAGCTCTGCGGGTAATCATAAAATTCAGATAAATATATTTTTAACATATTTTAAAAATTGTTACAAATAGTAGTTAGTAATAGTACTAATAGTAGTAGTTAGTAATAGTACTTTCTAGAATATGTGAAAACATTAGAGTCCCCTGAAGCGCTATGTATACAAAACTTACTTTATTTATGAGCAGTAATTTTAATTGCCGGATTATTTTCATTTATAATAATTTAACTATATTTCCTATCTTTAGAAAAACTGAATATTGCTTAGTTATAAATAAGTAGTATCGATATGGCCATGTCCGTCTGCCTGGCTATAGTAAAAGACTTCAAACTTGGCATTTAGCTGCCGTAAGTTTTAATTTAATCAAGTGTAAAATCTGAACAGCAAATATTAGTATCCAACACATAGATGGCGGCCGTAGGTAAAACAATTTTATTTTTAATATTATAGGTCACTCTCCCTTGCCCGCAAATGTGTTCTATTATATAATAATCACGGACGCTATACAAGAAATAATAATAATAAAATGAAGATGAAACTTCTGGCCTGTGTTTGTGTGCATCTATGTGCAAGTTCTTATAAGTGTATCCAAGAGCCTGAGGTCAGAGTATCTTGTAGTTGAGCTCACTGTAAACTATAGCATTTGCACTTGTTCTTGTTTTGGCTAAAGTATTGTTAGTATTTTTCCGTTGATCTTTGTGGTGTCTTGTACATTTACTAGTATTGCAATTCCAGGAAAAACTATATTCAGTTTTCTTCTTTCTGCAAATTTTATTGCCTTGACATATTAATAAATATTTATAGTCAACTTACTGTTCATATCATTGGGTAACGTTTGAGTACCGCCGGTCACTTTACGACCGCCGGCGGTGCGTGGCACAGCCGATACGTGAGCGGTGCGCCCACAGGGCAAACCATTAACTGCACCAGCGCCACCGGCTGCCATGAGCATTGCGATATTTTGTTGTTCAGCCGTGGACGCAATGCTGCCATTGGCACGTTTCACATAGCCAAAGCTTGGAGGAACACCCTTGGTGCGTGACGAGGCCGATGGAGAGCCTTGTTTCGAGGAGTTGCCACTGCCATTGCCACTGCCACCGGCCAAGCGACGCGATGGTGATGATTTCTCCGATTTATCCACCTTGTGCCCGTTAAGGGGTTCCGGCATTTTGGTCCAATTATCGCGACCATTTCGTGAGCCTGGCCTATGATGTGGACTGCCATCCATTTTGTTATTGCCGTTGTTGTTGTTATAATTGTTGTTTATGTTGTTGCTGTTGGAGCTGCTGCTGCCGCTGCCGCTGCCACTGCCACTGGAGCTGGCCTGACTGGCCGCCGAGCTGCCGTTCGCCGCGGTTCCAATGCTATCAAGTGATCCGCGACTGCTGCGAATGCTGCAAAAATTTGAATATTGTTATTTAAATAATAGCTAAAAATATATATAAAATATATATATAAATCAATATATAATAGAATTATAAAAGTTAGTATATCCTTTTGAAAACGAATATCGAAATCACACAATTTACATAGTGTAATAAGTCCTCTCATTTGTAAATACAAGGGTAGAATTCAACAATCAACTAACGTATTGGTAGCACAGTTAAATATTAGCTTATTTTTGCATTTATTATATTCATAGTTGTCCAATACACAAAGTCAGCCTTGTGGAAAGCAAAGACTGGATTTAGACTTGAGTCTCTACTTGAACAAATGACAATCAGAGTGCAATTGAGAATAGGGAGTGAGACAGTGAGAGAGACATACAAGGGATAGTTATAGGACTCGACAAAGTGTCAAACCTGATAGGCCTCGAACAATAGAACGCCCTGCAAAAGGATCTGAGACGATGGGCAAATAACAGTGTGAAGTGCGATTACAATTGCAATGCTGCAGCACCAAGGCGACAAAGCCCTTTGACAGACTGTCCAAGTGCAAGTGGGAAGTGCGACGGGGAATGGGGCATAACATTTTCAATTAAAATGACAAAAGAAGCGCACAGAATGGAGTAGAGCGAAAGCAGTGGGAGAGAGAAGGTAACGGAATTCATCTCAAGTTGGACCAAAGGCTTGGTTGGCTCCAAAAGTCAACAATCAAATTTCATCTCTAAGCCGCTTACGCCAATGTTGGCTATATATCATCGCTAATTGGGCGTGTCGTCTCGCTGCTATAATAAATAAGGCTATTTGAATATCCTTTACTGAATTCTATATTTTTCTGAAATGCTCAATAAGTTATGAAAACATTTCATAAAGGGAAAATGGACTGGGAAATGGGCGCAGCGAATACCGAAATTTGTCATACACATGCACATTGCTATCGATTAGTTCAAATTCAAATTTATTGGTATGTTGACGGAGTAAAGTTTTCTTCTTATCACTTCAATTTAATTAATTATTAGATCGAGCCATCTTAGAGGACTGAAGAAGGTCTAGTTTGTAACATTCCATATCCCATTTAGTTCAAGTTGTAACTATGCCTCAGAATGTAAGTTTCTGTAAGCATATCCTTTCTTTTCTTTTGATTTATAATTTCTTTGTTGTTTAAAAAGCCGTCTATTATGTTTAAAATTGAATATACTTTGCTTATTTTAGCATTGAAATTTACATTAATTTTAAGCGCAGATTCAAATGCTTTTAATTTTCTCAATTTTCTGATACAATTTCAATTTGGAAAACGCGCGAATTGCAGAGGGAATCAACCATAAAATTTAAAAACAACATTTAATCTGACTGCGTTTTAGATTAGATCTATTTGACTTTTGATTCAATTGCACAACGGCAAGTGAATTAACTAATTGTGGTTTCTACTGCTGGTCGCATTTAAGAGCGATGGCTATTTCCGTTCAACATGCTGAAAAGTATGCTATGATTTAAGCGCCCAGCAGGCTGGGAGAATTGCAAGACAGGGGAAAGAACAGCTGTGTGGGTCATAAAACTCAACTACGCCCTGGCAAGCAATTACCGTTTAGATATGCTCAGACTGTAAGAGGCGCTTCAAGGGGCAACAGCAAGAATAACAACAACTGTAACTGAGACGTCCACTTTAAGGTGGTGAGGGATGAGTATCTGTGTCTGTGTGAGGGTGAGTATGTGTAGGTGTGTGTGTGTGTTTGTGTCAGAGTGAAAGTAAGCGTCAGAAGTGACACATAAAGCTCATAAATTGTCGCATACTCAATATGCACAAAAGGAACGAGGGCGATAGGGGAAAAGAGAAAGGAGGAACGTCGGTTAAATCAATAACGATTGCCACGTCCGTCGACAGTTGCAAATGATCCACGTGAAACCTACCGCATGGCAAAATCGATGGCATGCAAACGCCAGTAAAAAAAAACACTTATCAATATGCATCAGATAGAATTGTATAAAGTATTATACTTTGCTCGCCTCAGTGGCTTTAACTCTTCAATTACAATTCATTTGAAATGCACCGAAAAAACTGGCTAGTGACCCGAACAGAGAACTCAGCTGGAGTGGAGGGATGGGAATGGGCTTGCAACGTGTGCAAAAAATGTGCACATAAATTTTTAAAAAGATGTCGAAAAAAGAAATGGAAACGGGCAGACGTCAGAAACAGAAGCGTAGCCTGAAAAGGGGATTGCCTATTAATAGTCTTTACTAAAGAAAGGAATTCAAGCAGAAATAAAGAGAATGAAATGGAGTTGAATTGAATCAGTTTGACAAAGGAATTGCAGCTTATTATTATAGAATGTTGATAACTGAAAACGCGTTCTTTTTCATTTTATCTTTTCTATTTTGTTTAAATTTGATCAAAGCACATAAAACGCACTTTATAAGCGGTATATAATTAAAGATGCTTTCGGTTTAGGACTATGCTTCTGTGGTTAGGTAACTAGATATGCAAGACAGGCATACAGATACATGCCAAACTATGCTTGCTGAGATCGAATCAATATATATATATTCTATATTCTGTAGGAGATGCCGCCTTCTGTCTTTTACATGCTTTGCGAATAGTTATATAATTATAATAAATATATAAAATATAACATTATATTTTATATAAATAAAATTATAATTAACAAACACGTTGTCTTTAAATTCATTTGGCATATATATAAGTATTTGTACATAACATTTTCAAATGGTTGGCCTATGTTTCTATTCGGAATCAAATATATTTTAAAGCGAACATTTCATTTCATTGTTTAATACGACTCCCTTTCCCAATCCACTAAGGACTTAGCTTGGTCATATTTTGGACCCCTCTTTGCTTTCTGCGCCAATGTGCAAATTATTCGTATATATTTCAGCTTCTATAGCTCCTTTTCAAACCATCGTTATTTGCTATTATCCTGGCCACACATACAACCACATGGGGAGTCACAGATGCATTTTGAAATAGTGTATTTAGTAGGGCGTGGAAAACAAATTCTATGCATGTTCGCTTTGAAATTGTTTGCCGCTTTTCCGACGTTTTCCCTTAGTTTTTTTTTTTGTTTTGGTCATTTCATTTGCTGGCTGCCTTTGCACAGATCGCAGGTCCAATGCAAACTAATTTCGTGCATAAAATGTAATTTGAATTGGGAGGCCGAAACAACGGGCAATAAACAAACTGAATGGGACCGGGCTGCGCTTTAGTGTTTTGAGCCATTTAAATTGGTTGTTGTTGTTGTGTAACTTTTAATTTACTCGCTAATTTATGCAATAACGCGCGGCACTTGTTGGCGAGTACTACTACTTTTAGCAGACACTGTTCAGGTCATTTAGTTAGACATGTTCAGCATATGCGTGTAATTGCCGCTTTTAATTGACAGCTGGCTAGGCTTTTGGGCTATAAAAGTGAAAGGAGGGGAAAGGGGGACTGCGTTCAGCTTTTAGCTAGACAATTAGGCGTATAGTTGAGAGTCCTTTGAAAATTGCTGACCCTAATTCATGGTACCATTAAGAGCGAGAGCAAACCAAATGCTGATGTTGATAATCAGTAAGAAAGTGTCTTGTTGACTACATTAGTAGTATTTGACATTAGTGCAATTAGTTGGGTAACTAACTGAGTTGCGATAAGATGTGCTTAGCATATTTATAGTGATTTGATGTGGGAATTACTACTAAATGTGGTAGAGTAGACATATCAATATCGTAAGACCCAGTTTGGATTGAAATTGGCATTCATTCTACTAGGATTACTTGGGTCTGCGTTGTCGAACTCGTTATTCTTTTACTGAACTTATCTTAATATTGTGATGTAAATATAAATAATAAATAGAGATATAAATATAGATGTATTCCTTCTGTATTATTTACTCAGAAGTTCAAATAATAAATAACAAATGACTTTTGCTTTATCTGCATAAACAAGCTGAAATTAGTTCAACATTACATAGTCATACAAATCTACTGGACACTCGCCATCAGGTGTGAACAAAGTGATAAACATTATTGTTGAATGGTCGCCTTTTCATATTCATTTTCATTTATTAAAACTGTCAGCAGGCCTTAAAGTAGGTTGAGTTAGCAAGGGAAACGCACACTCCCCTCTACTCTCCTCTACATTCTTTTCTGTGCATGTTTTGTAGAACTGATAAAATGTTATGAATGGAATTCCGACAGCTCTACGGGCGTTACAAGCACATTAATAAAAGTGTCGAACATGTGAGGCGTTAGGCGCTACTAAACAGAAGAGGGAGGGAGGGGAGGTTAGGAAAGGGGAGCGGTTACAAAGTGTAGCGATACGACAACCACGCACGCAACCTTCAGCAGTGGATTCTGTGTGTTTGTATGGTCTATGGCTTTGGCCTTGCAACAGCGCCTGAAAGCATGCAACACTCAACAATCCCAACGACGAAAATAGCAACAACAAAAACATCATTAATTTGCCTGCTGACTGTGTCAAGGATGTCAAAGGGTAGACACATTCCCACCGAGAATCAGGAGTCAAAAAAAAAAGAGGAGGACACTTGTAGGCGCACATCAATTATACAACTGCCTGGGATTCAGTTGGTATTTGTAGCTCTTATTGTTGTTATTATTGCTATTGTTGCTGTTACTGTTACTGTTGCTGTTGCTGTTGCTTCCTTGTCGCAATTGTTTGCCATTTACGACTTCCGTTCCATTGACAGTCGCCATAAATTATGGTCTGGGGCATAACAATGAAAGCGAAATTTCCTTTTTTTCTTATTTCTTATTTTCGGGAGGAAAGAAGGCATCCGCATCGCAAAGTGGCCATAAAGCAGAGGGCCATGAAATGGTTTCAGCACATTAGACAGAAACTGCTTAAGCTGCTTCTATAACTTCAACTACAGCTTTAGCTTCAGCTTGACTTAAAGCTTCAAAGCTTCAACTTAGCAGCACGAAGAAAATTCTCTATCGCCTTGTGTAACTTTTCCGCAAGTTTTCCGAGTCAAAATTCCAGGACAGACGCTACACTTTGAGGTGGAATGCGGCGTGGATTGGCGCGACGTGGAGTAAAATACAAATGCAAATTAAATTAAAAACGAAACTTTGCTAATATGCTAAACAAAACTTTAGCACTGAACTCCAGCGCTTGAAAGAAACCCTAGGAAAGCCCAAGCAAACCACCTTAGCCCCTTCACGATTTGCACATTTCATTAAAGCAGCTACAAATTACAAGTTGTAAAGGAAGTTTTAACTTCAATTTGTAGGAATTCCTATACTTAATAAGAACACTTGAAATTGAAATAAGCTGGGTATGTCGTCCTAAGCTATAAATTATATTTGCTTTTATTTTTGAGTTTAATTAGGAGATCTGTGTTATTAACTAATGCAATCATGAAAATATTTCACATGGGAGAAACCTATAATAACCCTATTAGCTGTCATGTTATTCCGTATATTCCATACAAGTTTCCAGTTCTATTGTTGAACTTTCAGCTGCCTTCAATATATACTAAACCTGCCTGCATACTCCTAGTTATACCTCCATAGGTATAGACAGGGTAACATTGTTATTGGTCTTGTTAGCTCCAGCTTTGCAAAGTTATTGCAGACTGAATATCGTATTTTAAGTTAATTTAAGTGCAACGAACTGCTTGCGACCGAAGAGAGCTGTAAACGTGAAAGGCGGTGTTCACAGAACAATTTTTGGGGTCAGTCGGCAGTTTGCAACCCTGAAAGAGGGCTGGCAAAGGTAAATGATACTTAATTTAATGTTAAATTTATGTAAGACAGCCTGAAGCTAATAAAAATGCCCCACATGTATACTTTCCATCCAATGGCAAAACAATTCACACTATCGCAGCAGGGCAGGACAATACAGGAATACGCAGAATAACAACAACGATAGTTACACAGAAAATGGGTTAACCGAGTTGGCCTAAAAACGTTAAAGTTTGCCGCAGTCTTAAACTGGCAGTTAGACCGCAACGTAAACACTTTGCATGATTTAAGGCCATATGAGAATTGCAGGAGCAGGTAAACATATATAATGTGTATAGACTTATAGATGTCTGAAGAATATTTCAGGGTGACTCACATGTTGATATAGTTCATTATGCATTAGTTATTCAGCTGGGAGAGAGGTGCGGCTCTCTTAGACACAACCCACTCGAAGAAGACATGGGAAAATCGATGGTTAAATGTGATTAGCTGACAAAATTGTGGCATACCTCTTGGCGTGCCACCTTCTTAATTGTTTCTATTCGTACAAGCAAAACAACTTAACAAATGAGTTTATTAATGAGCAGTGTAAAACAGTGTAGTTTTCTCCCAACTACGGAAAATAGGCGTTGCTCGTGTCTGTCATGCTGTGAGCTGACATTGATAGTTCAGTTAGTTGCAGGTGCTGAGAACGTCTTAATTATTAATTATTTTAATTAATGGTCGTTAATATATCTCTATTTGAACTCAGCTAGTAGAGCGATCTCATTCAATTGTAAAACTATACTTAATAAAGAAATTTATAATGTTTATATAACAATTAAGACTCTATAAGTTCTCAAAAGTAGACGGGTATATAAATGGAAGTAATGGAAGGCGCAGCATAGTACATGCTAAAAAGATATGTCAGTCATGGATAACTAGAAATACTTAAAGTATTCCTACAATATTTCTAAAAGCACTCTATGTTATTATGCTTCATTTTCGTATATTCGTAATAAACTTTTAAAAATAATCAGAATTTCCGGCGTAATGATGATTTAAGCGGTAATTACAAGGCTTAGATACAATCTGACATGCTTTGGCTCTCTATTGGTTAGCTGCACCACATGTTGCCTATGGCTTAACCCGCTTTTCCACTGGTTACAACCTGCTAAAGCGCTGCTGCCTTCCTTCCCTCTCCTTCTCTCCTCCTCTTCTCACTCTACACTCTTTGTCTGTTGGGCGTGTGCGCTTAAAGCCGCTTAGCTCATTGCAAATTCAACTAAAGCTGAGCGCAGAAACAATTTAGCTAAATCCCTTAAATATGGTAGGGGACTCGACGGGGGAGGGTTGTGGGATAGTTCAGCAGTTCTATGACTCAGCTCACTCAGTCTATAAACTGCTCTAAAATATGCACACAATGCTGCCCCAACGCCAATGCCTGTTGCTGTTTTATGGCCAATGTTGCCCTTTTCTTTGGTATTTTTCTTTCCTGTTTTTGTTCATTTTTTTTGGGCCACAGGACTTGACATGTGCGGTACCTAGTCGGAAGATTTATGGCCAGTGAGGGCAGAGAGTTGAATGAATGTCTGAATGTCTGACATTTGAAGTAATTGCCGAAATTGAGAGACAAACGACAATCGCCTGAATATTCGATGCTTATTTAACTTATCGACCATTTTGCATGTGTTGTATAACTTTGACTCCCAAACCTGTCCTATTCTCGCTCTCCATCTTGTGTGTCAACACTCATCCCTTTGGCACTGAGCTTACGCAAATAGAACTCTCCGAGGCAGGACAAACAGTTGCAGAGTAAACAAAAGCCGGCCTCTGGAAGTTTAATGGCCTGCAGCAGTCATTGACACTACTTCAATTGCTGTAGATAAGCTGACAGCATGAAGTTAGGCATAAGGTTTTAATTATTGTTCAACCAGCTGCATTAAAGCGTGCTACAACACTTGATTGAGTTAAATTAATAGACTAAGAAACTCTATTAAATCCAAAAGGCGTAAGGAATGCCCAACACTTGATTCAGTTTTAGTTTATACTTGTATTATGTTAAAACATGTTGAAGAACTGAATTAAACACCACTTGACCCTCACTGCATGGAATATAATGCCGCAAAGTCTGCAACAGAATATATTAAAAAAAATAAAAATCACTTGTCACTTTAATAAACTGAATTAACAGCAGGAATTTAATTAAAGCCACTTCACTTGTATAACTAAAATGAAATAATTATTTAAATTAATTAATATTTACTTTGAGTAATTTTATTGCATTATTTTATTTGTTTATATTTCCTAGTTTTTAAATATTTATATTTATTTTACGACATTTCAGCTAGCGTCAGCATTTTTATATGGCAACCGCAACGCCCGAGCGTCAAAATGCGTTTCTGGGGTTGCTCCGTTCTGTTGCCTCAAAACTAACTGTGGAAAATTTTATTTCGAAAATATTTAAGAGAGCGCACTCATGCTCACTCTCTCTCTCTTTCTCTCTGCAAGTTCGAAAGAGCGCAAAGAGAGAGTAAGTTCATATAAAGCACATGGCAAAGTTTATTGCTGAAAGTAAAAGGCCGAGTTGTCGATAGGGACGAGAAGTTGTAGTGAGGGAAACAGGGAAACAACAGAAACACCGACTGAGACTGAGACACCTGCCCACCTGTGCATTCATGATTGACTGAATGAATAAATGAATGCATGCAGAAATGAAGACAGTTGTTAGGCTGTATTTGCGAGACTTTGGGCGTTTTTAGCTTCCACGCAATTGTTTAAGTTGTCCCCGCATGCAAAGAGATGCCTAGAGCATGATGAAATGATACGAACCTTAAAACAGGAATGTGCACTTAGGACTGTCTGATATGGAGAGAAGTTTCTTGGTAGGACAATATTATAATGAAGGAAAGTATAAGAAACAGTTAATTCCTTTTATATTTTTATTTATTCTCGTTATTCTTGACTGTCATATGACAATGTTTTGTTTCTAAATTTCAATAGTTAGCTTAAATTAAAGCAAATATCAAATGATCTAATTTATAAATGTGTATCGTATGATTTAAAAATACTTTATTCAAAATTTCTTAAGAAAAACAAATAAATTATTAAATTGTTTTGTGCTCCGCGTCTTGCTTCTGGCAATCCACATGCTTCCGTTCTCAGACCAGCTAATACAAAGCAATGAAATGTCAAACAAGCAGCTCCTCCCACAGGGCATCAGACATACGATACTAGTACGAGTATTTCGCCCAACATTGTCTCTAATGTCGTTAATGGGTGGGTTGAGCACTGTGGTGGTTGCCGTTGTCAAAAAGCAACAAATGGCTTCAAGAGAGCCGACAGCTGAGCCAGTCCAAATGTGTTAAGAGAGACAGCCACAAATTTCGAAAATTATCAACACTCTCTTAGACTATCAGTTGGTCATGCAGTCAATGCTCCAAACTTGTTTCATGTTCGACAGCTGCCCGGTTTTCAATTGAGCCAAGGGCGGGCTCGTTCTTGTCTGTGCTGCAATTTTCCAAAAAAAAAAAAAAAAAAAACTGCACGCAAGAAAATCCAACGAGCATTCAATGAAAAGCGAAACTAGCCGATAACAAGTTGTCGTTGTTGTTGTTTGGTTTGGTTTGTTTTGTTATTGCTATTGTTGTAGCTACTGCTTTTTGTTGTTGATTGGCTGCACCGTTTTTTTAGCAAAGTTAGCGAGGTTTTTTTATCGTGTGGCAATTCAACTAATTGGAGTCGCTTGCCTGCCACATGTAACCCAGAAGTGCTTGGCCTCCCCACAAATGCTCATTAATCTCTTAGAAGGCGGCACTCAATCAGCAAGCCATCAAATTTCACTATTCAATAATTTTTCAGTGCTAAAAATCTAGATGTGTTGTGTTGGGCATTGTCAGACCTTAATTTAATGTTACGGATATTTTTTATAATTACTCTACTTTGCTTTAATAACACGGGAAATATTTATATGTTTATGTAAGTGGCGAGTAGATATGCATAATAGATGAATTGTTTTTGACAAATGCCAATTTATCTCTAAACCAAATGAATTTAGAAACCTAAGTAACCACCATTCAATAGAGTATAGTAATTCACAGCTATCGTGTGCGTTAATAATAATTACAAAAAATATCTGGCGGCTATGGTAAAGTTATTGGAAAACGATTAAGGAAAAGACTTTGTCATGCTCACTTATACACTTTGAGTGTGCCGAGTGTGTGTTGTGTGGGTAAAGAAAATGTCAGTTTGTGGTGCTGTCCGCATGTGGAAAGGTCAGTTTTGGCTTAAAGGCTTACGTGTGCCTGCCACATGCTATACTGAGAGGCTTTTAATCGGGTGAATACAAGCAAGACCAAAGCAGCGTTGAAATAGAGAAAGAGAGAGGGAGAGAGATAGGCAATGAAAGAAGACAGATGTTGAATTTACCCCATGTAAATATGGCCAACTGCAAATGATTTTTGTGTGCAACTGTTGCAATTTTGTTGAATTTACTTAGTGTATTTTACACATTTGAGATTTGCCATTTGAGAGATGACTTCTTCTATGAGTGCGCATTAAACAAACGAATGAATAATTCACGGAATTCTATTGATCTACAACAGGTGAACTGAATAACAAATTTTCAAGTATTGCTAAACCAATTAAATATTCCAAACATTTTAAATATCCAAGAATAAGTTTGGTATTATATTCTAGCAAATTATTAATTTAATGTTGATGCTGTTGCTGAAACGCCATAATGCCATAAACTGTAGAAGCTTTCATTTAGACGAGGTGTGTGTCTTGGCTAAATGTGTCATTGCTGTGCTATAATAAGAGCAGCAAATACTGAGCTTTTCATGGGCAGTAAAGCTTTTCTTGAAAGTGTCTAAATTATAACATTTTCACCGGAGTTTTAAATATAATAATCTAATATTAAATCAAGGCAACTGGATATACAAATTACAGAAGTTACATGTTGCAAGATACAGAATTTTTCAAAGAACTATTGAAATATAAAAATTACATTTACTGTTAGCAACAATTTTCCTTGGGTCCTCAAAACAATTCGCAGTCATTCTTTGTAATCAGATTTCGTAAACGTTCGATCCTTATTAATATTAGTCATTTGTTTTTTTAATTTGTGATATGTTAGCCGAGCAATTCAACGACTTCAAATATTGAAATGAACCAGACATGCCTTACTTCAAGTCATTTTGTGTTACCTCCATAAGTTCCCAATCATTAATGCTCCTAATACCCAACTCAGTGTTCTCCCTGATCAATTGACATTACCCAAGCTGTCCCCTTTTCACACAGTTAAGTACTTTATCCAATCTATAGAATGTTTATGCCACTTAATCCTCGAAATGTAACTGAAAGGCAGCCAGGTTAGTTGAGAGGGAATATGTTTTTAATGTGACAAACGCAACAAAATCAATGAATCAATTTTCCCAAAAAGCGACAACAAAGATTTCCACTTCATTTAACGTCACTCGGTACTTCACTAGCAAAAAGGGAAAATTGACGAAAACTGCAAGAATATCAAAATAATAACCAGGCTAAAGCTGAGCGGGCAGCTGATTGTTTGGCCTCTAGGGTCACGTCATTGAACACTCGAGTGGGCAGTCCCTTTTTGGAAGTGAACAGGAGACAGGTTGGTTGGTTGCTAAACAGATGGGCAGGCTGGCAGGTGAAGGGTATATATTTTAGGTCTACGGGTTCACTGAATTTGATGAAATTAATAAAAACAATTTGTATTTATTATGTTCGCCAAGTTTGCGGCAATTGGGTGCCAAATTTATTTTCAATTTGATGCCGCGTTGTGGTCAGCAAAAATTGGGAAAATGTGGAACATTTCAGGGGGGGACGTGAAAATATCGCGAGGGCTTACCTAGCTTAAAGTGAAAGCTTTAAAGTGGTTACAGTTGTTTGCAGTTGGCCAGTTGCCTGAAATGGCTGCAACTCACGGATGGGTCATAAGTCAGCATTTTTATATGGCAACCGCAACGCCCGAGCGTCAAAATGCGTTTCTGGGGTTGCTCCGTTCTGTTGCCTCAAAACTAACTGTGGAAAATTTTATTTCGAAAATATTTAAGAGAGCGCACTCATGCTCACTCTCTCTCTCTTTCTCTCTGCAAGTTCGAAAGAGCGCAAAGAGAGAGTAAGTTCATATAAAGCACATGGCAAAGTTTATTGCTGAAAGTAAAAGGCCGAGTTGTCGATAGGGACGAGAAGTTGTAGTGAGGGAAACAGGGAAACAACAGAAACACCGACTGAGACTGAGACACCTGCCCACCTGTGCATTCATGATTGACTGAATGAATAAATGAATGCATGCAGAAATGAATCCAGTTGTTAGGCTGTATTTGAGAGACTTTGGGCGTTTTTAGCTTCCACGCAATTGTTTAAGTTGTCCCCGCATGCAAAGAGATGCCTAGAGCATGATGAAATGATACGAACCTTAAAACAGGAATGTGCACTTAGGACTGTCTGATATGGAGAGAAGTTTCTTGGTAGGACAATATTATAATGAAGGAAAGTATAAGAAACAGTTAATTCCTTTTATATTTTTATTTATTCTCGTTATTCTTGACTGTCATATGACAATGTTTTGTTTCTAAATTTCAATAGTTAGCTTAAATTAAAGCAAATATCAAATGATCTAATTTATAAATGTGTATCGTATGATTTAAAAATACTTTATTCAAAATTTCTTAAGAAAAACAAATAAATTATTAAATTGTTTTGTGCTCCGCGTCTTGCTTCTGGCAATCCACATGCTTCCGTTCTCAGACCAGCTAATACAAAGCAATGAAATGTCAAACAAGCAGCTCCTCCCACAGGGCATCAGACATACGATACTAGTACGAGTATTTCGCCCAACATTGTCTCTAATGTCGTTAATGGGTGGGTTGAGCACTGTGGTGGTTGCCGTTGTCAAAAAGCAACAAATGGCTTCAAGAGAGCCGACAGCTGAGCCAGTCCAAATGTGTTAAGAGAGACAGCCACAAATTTCGAAAATTATCAACACTCTCTTAGACTATCAGTTGGTCATGCAGTCAATGCTCCAAACTTGTTTCATGTTCGACAGCTGCCCGGTTTTCAATTGAGCCAAGGGCGGGCTCGTTCTTGTCTGTGCTGCAATTTTCCAAAAAAAAAAAAAAAAAACTGCACGCAAGAAAATCCAACGAGCATTCAATGAAAAGCGAAACTAGCCGATAACAAGTTGTCGTTGTTGTTGTTTGGTTTGGTTTGTTTTGTTATTGCTATTGTTGTAGCTACTGCTTTTTGTTGTTGATTGGCTGCACCGTTTTTTTAGCAAAGTTAGCGAGGTTTTTTTATCGTGTGGCAATTCAACTAATTGGAGTCGCTTGCCTGCCACATGTAACCCAGAAGTGCTTGGCCTCCCCACAAATGCTCATTAATCTCTTAGAAGGCGGCACTCAATCAGCAAGCCATCAAATTTCACTATTCAATAATTTTTCAGTGCTAAAAATCTAGATGTGTTGTGTTGGGCATTGTCAGACCTTAATTTAATGTTACGGATATTTTTTATAATTACTCTACTTTGCTTTAATAACACGGGAAATATTTATATGTTTATGTAAGTGGCGAGTAGATATGCATAATAGATGAATTGTTTTTGACAAATGCCAATTTATCTCTAAACCAAATGAATTTAGAAACCTAAGTAACCACCATTCAATAGAGTATAGTAATTCACAGCTATCGTGTGCGTTAATAATAATTACAAAAAATATCTGGCGGCTATGGTAAAGTTATTGGAAAACGATTAAGGAAAAGACTTTGTCATGCTCACTTATACACTTTGAGTGTGCCGAGTGTGTGTTGTGTGGGTAAAGAAAATGTCAGTTTGTGGTGCTGTCCGCATGTGGAAAGGTCAGTTTTGGCTTAAAGGCTTACGTGTGCCTGCCACATGCTATACTGAGAGGCTTTTAATCGGGTGAATACAAGCAAGACCAAAGCAGCGTTGAAATAGAGAAAGAGAGAGGGAGAGAGATAGGCAATGAAAGAAGACAGATGTTGAATTTACCCCATGTAAATATGGCCAACTGCAAATGATTTTTGTGTGCAACTGTTGCAATTTTGTTGAATTTACTTAGTGTATTTTACACATTTGAGATTTGCCATTTGAGAGATGACTTCTTCTATGAGTGCGCATTAAACAAACGAATGAATAATTCACGGAATTCTATTGATCTACAACAGGTGAACTGAATAACAAATTTTCAAGTATTGCTAAACCAATTAAATATTCCAAACATTTTAAATATCCAAGAATAAGTTTGGTATTATATTCTAGCAAATTATTAATTTAATGTTGATGCTGTTGCTGAAACGCCATAATGCCATAAACTGTAGAAGCTTTCATTTAGACGAGGTGTGTGTCTTGGCTAAATGTGTCATTGCTGTGCTATAATAAGAGCAGCAAATACTGAGCTTTTCATGGGCAGTAAAGCTTTTCTTGAAAGTGTCTAAATTATAACATTTTCACCGGAGTTTTAAATATAATAATCTAATATTAAATCAAGGCAACTGGATATACAAATTACAGAAGTTACATGTTGCAAGATACAGAATTTTTCAAAGAACTATTGAAATATAAAAATTACATTTACTGTTAGCAACAATTTTCCTTGGGTCCTCAAAACAATTCGCAGTCATTCTTTGTAATCAGATTTCGTAAACGTTCGATCCTTATTAATATTAGTCATTTGTTTTTTTAATTTGTGATATGTTAGCCGAGCAATTCAACGACTTCAAATATTGAAATGAACCAGACATGCCTTACTTCAAGTCATTTTGTGTTACCTCCATAAGTTCCCAATCATTAATGCTCCTAATACCCAACTCAGTGTTCTCCCTGATCAATTGACATTACCCAAGCTGTCCCCTTTTCACACAGTTAAGTACTTTATCCAATCTATAGAATGTTTATGCCACTTAATCCTCGAAATGTAACTGAAAGGCAGCCAGGTTAGTTGAGAGGGAATATGTTTTTAATGTGACAAACGCAACAAAATCAATGAATCAATTTTCCCAAAAAGCGACAACAAAGATTTCCACTTCATTTAACGTCACTCGGTACTTCACTAGCAAAAAGGGAAAATTGACGAAAACTGCAAGAATATCAAAATAATAACCAGGCTAAAGCTGAGCGGGCAGCTGATTGTTTGGCCTCTAGGGTCACGTCATTGAACACTCGAGTGGGCAGTCCCTTTTTGGAAGTGAACAGGAGACAGGTTGGTTGGTTGCTAAACAGATGGGCAGGCTGGCAGGTGAAGGGTATATATTTTAGGTCTACGGGTTCACTGAATTTGATGAAATTAATAAAAACAATTTGTATTTATTATGTTCGCCAAGTTTGCGGCAATTGGGTGCCAAATTTATTTTCAATTTGATGCCGCGTTGTGGTCAGCAAAAATTGGGAAAATGTGGAACATTTCAGGGGGGACGTGAAAATATCGCGAGGGCTTACCTAGCTTAAAGTGAAAGCTTTAAAGTGGTTACAGTTGTTTGCAGTTGGCCAGTTGCCTGAAATGGCTGCAACTCACGGATGGGTCATAAATCAGATGCATTGAAAAATGCGATATTAAATAAAACGGAGCAAAGACTGCGGCAGAGATGCGCCAGACATGGCCATGTGTGGCAACCCCTACAGCTCGAGTCGACTGCACAGACTACTTGCCTCTTGTTGTTGCTGCATTTTGATTTACTTTTATGGCTAGACTACTGACTACCCTTACCCAACCGCACCTCCTGTCACTATCCCTCGCTTTTCCCTTTTACGAGGACTCGGTGCACTTGTTGGGCTTCAGAATTATGTCCTGCAGGTGTCGACGCCGCAGCTGATTAGTTTCAGCTTGACACTAATGCGACAGTCAAGGGTTGGGGCTGCATTAAAATTCAATTATTGAACATATTTTCCAGCTGCACTAAACGTGACGATGGATCAAAAGTCATTTGAGGGTCAGTTTACATGATAGAGAACCACACAAGCCAGGGGCATGAACTTGTCGAAGGCTCTCTCTCCGACCTCAACTCCCCCACTCTCCACAGATTAGTTGCGCCGACAGCTGTTGCTATTTATAGAGAACTCATGAGAGAATAAGAGAGAGTGGGTGGAGAGAGCTCCCATTTCATCGCCTCATGGCATTGCATTAATTTCACAGATCAAACGCGTTGATGGACCGAAGCTAATGAAAATGTAGAATGCCTTCATTTTTCCCCCAAGCGGCCTGATAAGTCCATAAGCGCTTTTTAATGAAATGCCTGGAGAAATGTGGGTGGGTAAGGCGGGACGAGAGGCCTCTGTTGACAAGTGTTTAATAAAATAACAAAATTATGATATAGCGTACTCCAAAGTGGCAGCTAACAGTAGATTCTCCCTTTACAAAGCCCGAAACAAATGGAATACTTAAGAATTCAATTTATAGCACTAACAACTTATTTAAAATAAATAAACAATCAATACTCAGTTGATTTTTTATACAACTATTTATATAAAAATAATCTTTAATACTTGAATTAATCTGACAGAAAGTTGGATCTTTCTTTCTTGCTTATTCCCTCTGAAGAAAAGCTGTTTAGCATAAGCCCCATTTTGGGCGCCTGACAATTGTTGTAGCCACTCCTGGGGACTCATCAAAATTCGCTTGTTAACAACAACTACCCATAGATACCTTTGTTAACTGAAGTGCCAAATGGCAAGTGGTTCGCAGTGGTTGCCATGCCACTGCGTGAATGTACCTCAATATCTATAGACTGTCATCTATCGTGCATATCCATTGTGTGTGTGAGTGAGTGTGTGTGTGTGTGTATGTGTGGGGGCTTATATCAGGTGACAGGTGAGTATTGTCAATTGTCAAGTCGTCTGCCGTTTGCTGCTGTTGACAATTTGCAAATGACATTTGACAAGCCTGAGTCGAAGCCTGATCCTGAGTCAGGATACCAGATACACTGGAGTCAACATCAAGTGGAGTTCTATGCAAATTGGCAATTTGAGCGATGGCTTTCGCTATGGCTTTGGCTTTGGCTTTGAAGAGGCCCAGAGCCGGAAGTTGTTAAGGTTGTCAAGTGTCTGCCATCACAATTAACTGCTTCAAATGATGAGTGCTTCTCTCCACCCTCGCCCCTCCACCCAAAATTCCACTGACAGGGCCAAATCGTGCGTAGCAAAGTTAAGGCCAACAATTAACAGTGCCAATGTGCCGTTTTATAGTCCACCACATGCCACATTCGGAGACACCTCACAACGGGCGACATATTTCTCAGAAGAACATCGAAACGATACAATGCCAATTGCTCTGTTGACTCATTGGTGTCAGCTGTGGAGCTGCACATGAGTCATGGGATAACTGGAAACAAAAGCGGTCATTGGAGCGCACAAATGTACGAATATGTATACAAAATATTTATCGAAAGAAATTCAAGACTTTTATCAAATCAAATGTCTGTTGTTTACATTGCACAACAGTGTTGAGTGTTGAACTAGAGATGTGTTTACTTACCGCTCCTCAATGGTTGTGGGCAACTGAGTGTGAACTCGCATCATGCTGAGAAAGTGCTTGCCATGGGCGACACTACCTCCTGCTGACCCTGAGCCGCTCAAGCCGCTGCTGCCCTCGGACAGATACCCATTGTCAATGTCGTGATAGCGATTGGACGACGTGGAGCTGCCTACACGCAGTGCATCGCCATCGCTGCAGTACCCTTGTCCCAGATCCGATTCGCAGAAGTCCAAGTAGGATTGATGAGGCTGATGGTGAAGATGCGGCTGTCCGCCTCGTGATCCTCGCGTGGGCAGCGTCACGTGTGAGTTGTAACCACGCAGCAAAGGTCGCATGGGCAGCACCGAGGACGCAGAGGCAGAAGCAGAGGCAGACGCAGCAGCTGCCGCGGATTGTGCCGCTGATGAGTGCATCTGTTCCTCCTTAGACTCGTAGATGGTGCCAACGATCTTCGCGGGTATCGTATGGAATTTGCTGGGTGAGGCCGTAGGCGTGTTGGGTGCAGAATTATGCGTTGGTCGCTGCAATGACGAACGTCCCGGCGGCGAGGATAAGATGTGTGGACCCGCATTGTATTCCAGTTTGCGTGGTCCACTCAGCGCGGACTTCGGTGGTGGCAGCCGACTGCTGCCATAGATGCCGCCATGTTGCGGGGTGCTGGGCTCGCTTAGGTAGCCAGAACCTTGGCCAGATAAGCCAGCGCCATGAGGAACTCCTGATATGTGGGATGCCACCGGCGGAGGAGGCGGTGCATTGGCGTAGTACGGTGGTGGTGGTGGTGGAGTTGAAGGCAATGCCTTAAGGATATGTGTCGCTTGATTGGCAGCCAATTGCTGCTGTGATTGTTGCTGCTGCTGCTGTTGCTGATGGTGTTGTTCCAAAGATATGTTGGCTTGACTGGCTTGACTGGAAATGTCGCTTGATTCGCGCTTAAAGAGCTCACCGGAGCCATTGGCCATGCCCAGCTGAGGCAACTTGCTAGTTCCCTTGATAGCTGCTATGGGCTTGGGCAACCCAGTGCCGCTGGGACTATGCAGGAGCTGTTGGCTCTGACTCTTCAAAGAGCACTTTGAGTCGGATTTGGAGTGCAGCGATGATTTGGAAGACGTCTTGGGAGTGTTCTTCTCGGCAGTACCTCGTGCCAATGAGCTCTTACCAGCTCGGCCCATTGTCGAGCTGCGGGATTCATTGCCCGGCTGCTGCTGTTGTAGCTCCTCCTTGTGTAGGGATCGTGCCGGACTCTTCTCCTTCTTGTCCAGCTTGCCCGCCTTCGATAAATCCTTCTTCTGCTGCGCTGCCAGCAACTTGGACTGCTTTGTATTGTGCTTGTGTTGACTCTTCTGGGCGCTAACGCTGATGCTCGGTGGTTTCAGCTGCGAGTTGTGGCCATCGTTGAGACTCAGACTGGAATCGGATCTCTCCGAGCGCGCGGAACTGAAGCCCGAGGAGGAGGACGTTCGCTTCGATTGGATTTGCGTTTTATTGGCAACTGCAGTTGCATTCACCACATTTTGTTGCTTCTCCTTGTTAAATAGCTTCAGCTTGTCAAGCATCGAGTGCTTCTGTGGCGCACTGGGTGTCACCGCATTGAGGCTGCTCGGCGAGGGTATACCACTCTGGTGGTTACTCTTAACGCTCGGTGGACGCAAACTGCAAAATGCAAAGACTCGTTAGTCTTCCAGAAGGCACCTAGACAGTGCAGAAGCTTACCTGTTGTTATTGCCGCTCTTCAGACTCTGTATGGTGTGATTACTGGTGGGCGGACTGTTTGGACGGCTCGTATTAAAGTCACTGCCGCTCTTGCCCAGACCCGGTATGGCTATAGGAGGGAACAATGGGAGTGAGAAGAGAGTTCAGTGTCAGTTCATTAATTCTGTTCCTTTTTTTGTGAGCGGCGCCCACTTGAAGATGTCAACGGACTGTCAACTAAGCGAAGAGGCGCAGCCAATAAATCAATGCTAAAGGCCATGCGGACATTAAACTTAATTAATTACTCTGTGTAAAATCGGAAACAGGCAGAAGATCAAACTCTGAGGGGGGAACTCAGTAGACAGGCAGATTTATATATGCCCGAGGCCCTAAAGCATAAATCTTCAAAAACTGTTTCATGAATGAGGGACAAATATGAAGACAATAATTTACTTTATCAAAACATATACGAACAATTGCAATATTTTCGGTAGTTGAGCTTATCAGAAGCTTACAAAATCTCCAGAATTTCTTCTCCTTACAAAGTCTATTAATATTGGGAAATAGTTAAAAGATCTCAGCCTGCTAAAGTTGCATATGCACTTGTTCTGTGAATTAGAATTATTTTCGTTGGTCACAGTTTCTTTAACCGATTTCCCAATCTGCGTAAACACGCCCAACTGGGACTCAGTCAGAACCTCAAATCGCCATCACGCACATTAATTACAGAATTCTCTAACTCCCAACAAATCAACTGCAATGCGGTGGTTTTCGGAGGAGGAAAGTCCCACACAAAGGAAATCCCAGAAGTGCTTTGATGCTGCCACACGAAGTATGTACCCCTGTTTGGACAAATCTTGTATAGAATGAGCTGAGCCGTGGGACTGAATGCATTGGTATCCCCCTGCTGGGGGTTGTTTGTTGGGCCGAGGACCAAAATTTGTTTATTCCCAGTAAACAAGAGGCAAGAGACTCACATACCCCGTCATATAAGCGCCACGTTAGGGGTTGGTTTTAAAAAGCATTTTTTTAATAAATTTCCCAAACCAGTTGAAAAAAATATTCACTTACATGACGTATGGTTTGGGGTCGGCGGCAGGGGGCGCACCTTGTCCGGGGGGCAGCGACGCTGGACCATGACCGTCGCGGGCAGTGGAATGGCAGTGCCGCCATTGACCTTTGCATAGGCGGGAGCTATTTGTCTGTAATGAGAAGAGTAATAAATTTTGTTACTCGTTTACTTTGGTTGTTTAAGCAGCGCATAAAAGATTTAAAACAATATTCGATGAATCGTACTTAAGAAATGCAAAACATATATTTTACGACAATTTTTTTTACGACAACCGCCCACGCGGCATGGCGACTGCATTTACAGCCTGGCTGAGTCGTGATTTGCATGAGGTGCAGTAACAGTATCTGTCAGATACAATTATACTTTTATTATGTTCTCTTGCCTTGCACTTATCTTGGCAATTTATACATCATTTTGCATTGCCCTCGACGCTGTTAAATTAATGAAGTCGCCGCCAAGCCCGTTATTCGTTCTGCAAACAACTGAAGACTCGACACGGTAAGAAATCAAATTGGCAACAATGCAAAACTTGACAATTGCAGCAAACACAAATCCAACATTTTTAACCACATTTTTACGATGCGATTGCGCGAAATGAAACGATGTAAAACGATAGACAACAGAGCTCATAAATTTGCATATCATTGCGAATGAAATATAGTTTTGTATCTGGCTGTCGCCACAAGCTATAAACAGCGTAGCTAAGTAGCTTTAGGTGCATCTCTTAATTCGTATAAAATTCTCAATTTTATTGAAGCAATTAAATTTGATTGGGGTTTCAAATTGGCTCTAAAACATTTGAATGCCGTTTACTTTGAATTGAGTTTAATTGCTTTAAATGTCAAGAGATCTCAGAGTGTGCTATAAAAATATTGTTGATATGTTTAAATGCAATAAAAATCCTTTTTCTACAATTTTAAATTTTTCGTAACATTGTTAATAATTAGTTAGTAATTGTACATATTTTAATGAATGATTTAAACTTAATATATTTTTAATTACAAAAAAGTGAATAATTATTTGATAAATTTAATATATTTCTTCTTCAAAATGGAAGTAAAATAGGCTAACTACTATTCCAAGTTGTTTAATTAATAATATATGCAAGTTTTTCTTGCATTTCATAATCAATTATTCAATTATCAACTATAAAAAAGTCGGATAGGCTGCTGTCGTCTATATATATATATATACTTTATACGGTCTGCCACGCCTCCTTATGTCAGTTGCTTGCTACTTTAGTGTCAGGCTAATATATTTCCTCTACATGGCATATAATTAAAGTGTTGTTAATAAAAAGTCAAAGCTGCTTAAGCAGCTCAAAAGTATCTTAATAAAAAAAATATTGTTTAATTATTTTTCATTACTCGGCAATTTTAATCCATTTAAGCTGCTTACAAAATGAACCAAGAAAATTGTTTTTCCATTTTCAATTTCTTTGCTACTTTTTGAATTTTATTTTATTTTTTTTTTTTTTTTTGTAATTACTCAAACTGCTGATTAAAAGCACAAATAAAGTAATACGAATAAAAGAGACGGGCACTAAGTTTTAATAAGTTGCGCTCATAAACCTTAGCAGGGGGCATGCCACCAACGCGAACAAAGCCATAAGATACAAATGTATCTTATGACTGCCTTTAGTTGGCTTGCTGCTATACAGCATTGTTGTTGGCCATTAATAAGGCAGGCAACAAAAAAAAAAAAAAAAAAATACTTAACAATTGTATTAAAATGGAAGAAAAACAGACGACGCGTCGTCAGACAAATGAAGTTGCCAGCTGCGTTGGCAGCGCCGTTGTAGTTGCCGTTGACTTTGCTCCTCTTGAAGCTACTGTAAATTAAATACGCAAACCCAAACTCAAATCGCAGATTCTCCATCCGCTCTTCCTTTCATCAAGTGTCTGTCAAGCCATTTTTCATTGCGGCGTGCACAGGCAACAACAGCGCGATTCCTCGCGGAAAAATTTCCAAATTACTTTTCATATAATTTTATTTGCATTTTATTGTGCGAGTTGCGAGTTTGTTGTCCCGCCAACTTTTTTTTGGCCACATTTCCCTGTACACTGTTTGCCAAGCCAAGTCAAATTAAAAGCCAAAGCTGTCTACCGACTTTTACATGCTTCGCCAAGGATGTCGATTGTCTGGATATGTTAAGAGATACAAGTTGCCACATCTACTATTGCATCTATGGCAGGCAGCATATGTTTTGCGAGGGCGGGGCGATAAGTTATTCGCTTGTTTATTATATGGTTGCTTTAAATATTTTAAATGATTAAAACAACAATTGCTTGAAGAAAAATTGAAGTTCACAGGGGAATAGATTTCCTAGTAGAATTGTACAATTAATTGACTTTTATCTACATAATTAATTGCAGCTGAAGGCTTCTTATTTATATATAAACTTTTATTTTTTTTTTATCAATTATTTGACAATATGAAATTATTTAATTTTAATATTATTTAATATTAAATTTAACGATTTAATATAATGCTTAAATCATATACATAATATTACCAATATTGTAGCAAGAAATACTTCTGCAATTACTGCCTACTTTCGTGGCAACTCTCGCATCATGACACAGCATTTGTCGCGGCAGCTTGTTATGTTAAGTCTGAAATGTATTCGTATCTGCAGCTTTGCATCTTTCAGGTGTCATATGTCAAATGTGATGCGTTGTGCGCCAACTTGTACCAAACAACATGCAACTTGTGTTCTTGATTTTACTCTGTGTATTTTCTTTGCAAATTGAATTTGTGTCTTTATTACGCATTTTTGATTTGTAGCTGCGCAGATTCGTTGGGTGTGCAGCACACAGGAGCCACAGCTGCCTGATGTCTTTGACCTTTGCAGAGTCTAGTAATAGCTGACTGGCTGCTTGGCTGCCTGTTCCTGCTGGTGGCATTCACCTGTGCGCACAACCCACGCAGTTGCAAGTCCACACCAGTCACTATGCATTTCCGCAACGCTTTGACTGTGGACTCTGACTGGGAACGTAAAGGGGTATAGCCAACTAAGCAACGCGTTGTCAACAGCATTTGCTTGTATAAATATGAAACGATTCCTCCTCCATTTCTCCTCTCCGCACATTGGGGTCCCTGCATAGAGCTGCCCATTAGTTGCATTTGCGATACATGTTTGCTGCTTTTGTTGCCGCACAATGTGTCACTTGAGTTGCATTTGTCATGCTGTGTTTTCAGCCAGCTTCTAAAAGCCTGACTCTTTACGTGGCATGGCGTGGCACGGCATGGTAGCATCCAAGGCACGTTGCCACAGCAACAGCAACAGCAGCGCAGCAACAGCAGCGCAGCAACTTGGCTGCCCTGACCATTTTGGGTTATTGCCAGTTGCCTTATACGATCTGGGGCGTTGCAACTCTTTCGCTTTTATTATGCCTGATTTGTTGGCATAACCGTTTATGGTTAGATGCAATCTTTCTACTCTTGGCCCTTGCTTTGTCTTCAGTTGCAGCAGATACCTTTGAGCAGCATTTCTTAAATCCTCAATGATTGACATGTCATTGGCAGTGAAAAGTTGCAAGAAAGCAAACTGTTAGCCAGCTCTTAAGATAAAAGAAAACATTTCGTATAGAATATAATATATATAATTTTATATATGAATTACAGTATCCAAACATTACTTTATATTTATTGTATATAATAAACAAGCAGATCAGTCGAGCGCACGCGACAGTATAATACCCTGTACAGTTCTCTACAATAATAGTACTCTATAATAAAGTATGTGCTTATAGAATGCTATTTTGAAGCACTAATATAGCACCTTTCTTAGCACCAAGCTTTTACATACTCGATCAAAAGCTGAGTACTACGTCACTTCATTTACGTTCATTTTCGCTGTCTCGCTCGCATACGTGTGCTGCCCGCAAAAGCACAACGACAACGACAACAACAATGGAAACATCTTTATTTCTTTTCTGAATATCTTTCTTATTTATAAACCGATCTTGATGAATCTTTCTGCATAAGTAAGAGGTGTCTACGCCATAATTAGTGATTATTATTTGCAAAATATACATCTAATTAAGAAATCCTGTAAGATCAGCTAAATATGTTTATTAAAGATTGTAGGCCATAGAGATTACTTTTGGAAAGTTTTGCACTATTATGATGCATAACTTTCGCTCAAAAGATAATTCATATGCTGGCATTGAGATTAGTTGTAGTTAGCGGCATTAGACACTCAACGAGCACCCCCAGCTACCGGCTAAAGCAATTTCCACTTTATATTAACCCAAAAACCTTATGAACCTGGTCACAGTTGTTGAGGTGCAGTTTATGCCGTTAAGCGTAGAAAATTTTCATAAATTTGCAATAGCAATTTGGCAGGCTACCGCGACTCGTTGGACCGCCACAGTCTGCCACAATCAGTTGCCTTAACTTGATTCAGCAACAACAACAACGACAACTTGCCACAAGTCGTGGCAAGCAACAGGCAAGCAAGCAGTCAGTCAGGCGGCACTAAAATTTATGTGAGCTTGTCTGGCAAAGAAGCCTCCGCAGCGTCCACTCCAAAAAAAACTTGGCTGGTCGCTTTTAAAGGTTGCTTTTAGATTTGAGGGTCTCTACGTGGTTCGTTTTTGGCTGTAAGCATTTCGAGTAGGTGTTGAATGGTTGATAATAGGTGTAATTATGTGCCATTGATATGCCTGCAGGAGTGGCCAACTGTTAGAGATAACTCCAAGGCAGACAGACTGAAAGCAAGAGACGGCAGAGGATCAGTTCAAAAAATAGTTGGGAAAATCTAGGAAATTAAAGAGAGAGAGAGAAAGAGAGAGAGAGGGGAGATAGGGAGAGAAGCAGAGGAAGAAGCAAGGAAACCTGTTGAGTTTAGTGGCACTTATAACTAGCTGCCACACTAAATAGAGAAATCAGGAGGAAGTTAAACGGAAGCTAAGTTGGCTTTTAGCCTGGGATTTCTCACTAATACGGACTTCTCATGCACTTAACCTACTTATTTTAGCTGCTCCTAATTCAGGTTTAGCAGCTTAATTCTATGTTTAAGTCTAAATAGGAGATTAGCATCATAACCATCTTTATGCTTTAAATATCTATCTATCTAAAACTTCTTGGCAAATATTATTTAATATATAATCGAAAGTTCTTGTCCTTAATATCTGTTGATTTCCTTGCCTATGGCAATTTGAGATAGTCATTTATTATTTAGCTTTAAGCTTGCAGTATGAGAAAAACTTTGCATTTATATAAAAACTAAATATCTTGCTGATGTTGCAACTTACAAGAAGTCTTCTACAATGCGATAGTTTTGTATGATTCGGAATAGAAACGAATCCTTTGGCTTTGACAGCTTTGTTTATAACTGCCAGCCATGTGAAATGGGCTCATATTAGAAATTGTAATGCGACACGCTGGAAAACGTGTTCATCTTAAAAGTCGTTCACCGCACTCTCCCTTCTCCAATGTCTTGAGGACGCCAGACAACTAAAGTCATGGTGTGTCGAGGCGAAGTCAGGCGAAAGATACACAATATGAGTTGAGAGTTGAGATACTTTACTTATAGCCATTTCTTATGGGTATTGTATTCCTATTTCTTATTCTTAGAGTCGCAGCTTTCAAGTGCGACATAAAGTCACGATTTTCAGTTATTAGACAGAGAAACTTTTGCCTCAGCTACAACTCCAGTTCCAGCTACATCTTCTTCGTCCAAAAACAGTTGTTTGTCTGACTTAAGGGACACATTTTCTCAGCTGCAGCAAGAAACAATTAATAGCGTCTGCTAACATACACACACACACACACACACACACGTGCGCTCCATAGAAGGCAATCTCCAAAGATATTCGTTGCTATTCCCTGCTAATGGTCGCTTGTCATCGTCGCCTTTCGACGGGTTGCTTGCCTGGCTGCCACCTTTGTTGACTGAGGCAGCATGTCGACGACATCTTTAAATATGCAGCAGGTTGCACGTCGCTTGGTCTATGGCGGGGCAAAACTTGTAAACAAGCCGCAGCCGCAGCCGCAGCCACAAATGGAGAGTAGCCAAACAAACAAAAGCAACAAAAACAACTCACAACACACGACACACAAGAAGCTACATCAAGTAGGCAACTCTGGCGCTAGCAACTCAAGTAGCAACTTCCACATTTCCACGTTTCCACTCAGGTATAAGTTCTACACAGTGTTGCGAGCAGAGTGCGAGAAAACTATTATATAGAAAAGAATGAAAGGTTATCTGCGGCATGCCCAACTGTTGATACCCTTGCAAAGCCCAGTATATCTTTTCGAGCGATCGCTCCAATGGCAGCTATTTGATATAGTAGTCCGACTTTGGCCAACATACATAAGCTAATATTAAATGAACAATTTGCTAGGTTGGTCCAGAAACTAATAAGTTTTTCATCCGATCCAGCCTGTTCCGACATATGTAAACGGACGGACCTATGCTATTCCTCTTCCATTTCGTATATCTAGGCAAGGGTATACAAATAATCGAATGCTTGGCATATGAGACATAAACACAAGAGACCGTTAAAAGATATGAAATTATTGGAATACTTTGAATTTAATATCTAAATGCGTAATATAAGAAATATTATAAATAACATCTAAAACTGTAACCCATCTCACACATAACATCTGATATACATATAAGTATCTATTTCTCGTAAATATTAGGCTAGAATATCCTATATGTTAGCCCTATCAAAGACACCATCTCTAGTCTACCCTACATCTGAGACCTGAGAGTGTAGCTTATATCACAGTCCTCCTCTTCATTTTTCACACCCAGCAAATGCAGCTGACAACATTTTGTTTTTGTTTTTATTTTCTATGTGGGGGTTGGACAAATGGGCGTAAATAAACCAGGCTGCATATCGGTAGCCCGCTATTAAGCAAACAGGGCGAGGGTTGTCCGATAAGTAGCAGCAGGCCAAAAGATTCCCAGCGAATGGATTTTCAATTATGCAACTTGGCAAATGCTTTGTTTATTGACTTTGAACGCTTTTCCATTATATTATATTATACATATACGTAAAAAGGTTTTCTTTTATGGTGGTTGAATTTATCAAGGGGTTGTTCCCACAAATATAACAGAAATGCACTTTATTGACATTTCACTGTAGATCTGCATGAAAATATTGAAATGGAAATGTGAAATGTGAGTGTTTTTTCGGATGACTCGGTTATGCAATGTTTGTTCTAGGGGGCAACAAACTTCCAGCTGTCTGTTGGTCGGCTCCAGTAAATTAGACCTGGCCCTAGTCTGGCTGCCAGCCAAATACGTATCCAAAGATCTCTGACTCTTTGGAAGCCGGAAGCGTTTTAAATGCTCGCGAGTTGCGTGTCTTCTGAATGTGTCGTTTTCGGCACCTTGTGACTCTGCCTAATTGAGGGGGAGGCGGCACATTAATTATGAATCTCTTGCCACTGTTAATTTACTTGAAAAAGTTTGAAAATTTGCACTTGCTAGCGTACATCTTGAGTCAGAAAGTAAAACCTCAACCACAGAGTGTCATTTCCATTAGCCTCCAACTTGATTTGGTTTGTATTCGACACCATAAATAGCCAAAGATTCACTGGAGTGGGCCTTGGCCTCCCTCTCACACTCACTCTCACTCTCCCTTTCCCTCTTCCTCTTCATTCCATTCTTTTCTTTCTCTGTCATTTAAAAATAGCACATAAATTCTGGCGAATGTATTGTAAGTTTAAAATAAATTTTAGTCAAAAGAAAAACAACTTTTACGTGCTCTGATTTATTATGCTGACACTTGGCTTTATTCAAGCGTTATCCTAATATCAAATATTCCTGATGTGTCTCATTAGTGGCTACAAAAGAGCTTTGATATTTTTCCTCAGAAAACTATAATAGCTTTTCAATGCATATTATCTATAGTTTACCTTCTAACATCCGGTGAGTTGGGTAGACTACGACACTTTCGTGCACTTTTTCCACCGCCATTGCCATGCGATGAGGACGAAGCGTTGCCCATTTCGTGGCCAACACGCGATTAATGTGTAATGATGATGATAAAGATGATGATAATGATGATTATATATAACTATACTTAATTTGGCATTTAGATGCAACTTTGGCACTTTTAGCTGTTGTTTCACTTTATTTAGTTTACATTTCACGTTGTTTTGAATACTTTAAGCACATTTTATGTATCATTTTAGGCAAATACACATTTTGGGTGGCGGCTACAGATTTTTGATTTATTTAAAATAATTATTAATTATTTAATTATTTTTATTTGCAGACTTTTTTGCATTCACATTAATAAACATTTCGAGACCATTTTCTGTGTATATTTTTTGAAGTAAATTATTTTATTATTTGTAGTTTTCTTATTTAAATTACATTTGTTCATTTATTTTAAAATTTATTTGAAAATTAGTGATAAGTAGTTTTTAATTCACTGATTAATATTAAATTAAAAAATTAAAATAAATTAATTATATAATTTTAGTGAATACCATTCAAACAGAACAACTATTTCAAACAAACAACTCAATTTAAAAAACACAATACAGAATATTAAAATGGATTTTAAACTAGAGTTTAGACTGACAACTATTTGTTTGAGAATATATAATAAACTAATATTAGATATTATAAGACTACAAGACTCGATCCAGCTTTTCAATATTAACTCTAATTATTCAAGAATTGAAAGCCTTCTAATTTTGAACATGTTTTGAAAAATATTAGTGAATTAAATCTGATAAGCAGTCAGCCCAATATAATTTTAAGAAATCAATTCAATATCAATTTATCTTTAACTCACATTCCTGTCGTGACATAGTAATTCTGGATTAGTATGCTCTGTACTTTGATTTAATAGATAATTTCACACTTCCGTCGACATTACAATTGCTAACTTACAAGCTAAGGGCCCCGCCTATATTTGCTCTATGTAATTACATTGTAATTAAAAGTGCTGGGTATTGGGTACTGGTCATTGCCGTGACAAAAGTAAAATTGCTGGTAATCAAACAAATGTCTGGTTCCCCCAGGCGCCTAAAGGGTGGGACATCTGTTTATAGAAAGGCATTGGGGTCGACCAAAAATGTTTGCACAGCACTTTGATCTAAGGCAGAAAGATGAATGCTGCTGTGGGGTTGTTTGTTACTGTAACTTAATGCAATTAAGTGAACATATTTGGAACTTCCGTTAGAACAAGGAACCAGAAAACAGAAACCAGACATTTTTGATGTATGACTGCTGATACGGCTAATCTGAAGTGAAACAGGGTGACTCAAGCTAAAGGATATCCAAAAGAAAATCAATAACTTCAATTACAATGATGCAAAGCCTTAGAAAAAATTCAAGAAAAAGAGAAAAATGTTGGAAGTAAAGAAAAAAAATATTGCGTGTAAATAATACGCACGTGTGCGTGACACGTGAGTGGGATTGGGACCAGAACACAAGACTACGCAAAATGGCAGTGGTTGTTGTCGTGTTTGAAGTGCCTGCTAAATGCTCCAAAGTGGTCATATTTTTAAGGCAAACGCAACTTACTAGCTTTAAGGGTACGAAATTCATGCTTAATCAATTTGTCGTAAAAATTAATGCCTTGTATTTTGGTTTCATCACTACAAAAACCGAGGGTTGTGCAAAATTTGCAGCTGCTGCTGTTGCAGCTATTACGATAAATGTTACAACTCGGGCAAGGATCCAGAAATTCGGCACGTGTCACACTGCGGGTGGGCAGAGCAGAGGATTGGAGGAAAGAGTTGGTAGTCAGCTTTGAGACAGAATACGTGAGTTGGAAAGATTTCTACACGGCGCATCAATTGCGTAATCAAACTGTCACAGCATCAATTACAATAATCAACAGAGCGCAGCAGCAACAACACGAACCACTCGATTTGACTTCAATCTGCCTCGACTCCACTCGACTTTGCCTCCGATTCCGTCTCGCGTGACTACATAATTTTAATAAATTGTGGCAAAATGTGATGGGGAACTGGAACTGGAGTTATGCATGCCTCGCAGCTATGGAACTCACATCAGTATAAATAAAAGAGAAGCGGAAGTTTGACTAAATCGTTAGCTAAGCTAAGTGGATGAAAAGCAGCTGACAATCATCGAACTCAGCCTGTAGCATAAAAATAAGCAATTAGTTTGCTAAATGCTTATGAATGCTAAAATTCTCATAATACTCAAATGTATTTTAAGCCGTATTCGTAGCAGTTGCTAACAATTAATAACAATTAGTTAGTTGCAAACTATTTTCTGTTTATTTAGGCTACTGCATTAGTTTTTGAAAGATTATGAAATATTTAATCTATCAAAGCATTTCGATAAATTGAGCGACTCAAACAAATGTAAAACTTGAAATATCACAACAAATGTCAACATTTATCTAGAAATATTTTATCTTTTTTCCGGCATCAAAACTGCGTGACAAATTACTGATTTGCTTTGACATATAAATAGAAGACTTTTCCCTAAAGTTTGTCAAGTCGCCGCCGCGCTGTTGCTTTTGTTTCACCCATTTATTTTTGTTTTAATACCCTTTACAACGGATCACTTGTTGTAAGGCTTCGCTATTCAATTCGAGACATCAGTAAAGAATTTAGATTATTTTTCAGTATAATTTGAATGTCCGAGTACAAATATATACTTGACTCTATTTTACAAATGATTCATTTGATTATTATTAATATAATCCCAAATTTTGTTTAAATATTGACTAAATAAAGTGTATTCCATAGTCAACACACCTTAAGTAATATGATTCTTTTTGTTTTTCTAGTTTTAAGGCGGAAGCTAAAAGAGTCTTTCAACTTGATTTCTGCTCCATAAACTTGTCTATTTTTGTATTGTGCCCACTGCTGCGCTCACTGGAGCTTGGAACGTGCAATCTTGTCCGGGAAAGAGAGGAAAATAGACTGAGAGAGAGAGAGAGAGAGAGGGGAGAAAGAGGTGTATAGAATCTGCTACGGGGGGAAATTGTTGAAAATTTGGAACAGCACGTGCATTTGCACGTTTAAACGTTACTTGTTTTACTGGGTCTCGTGTTTATGCCCATCTCCTTTGTTTTTATTTAGATGGAAGTATTTTCTTTATGTCAGTTTTATGGTGCATTAAAAGCCAACTTGAAAACCGGCAGAGAAACGGATACGTTGGTAGGTTGGAAGGAGTGTCGCTGACGTTAGACACTGACTGAAACAGACTTGGCCCATAAATCTCTTCAAAATTTATTTGTTAAACTTCAAGTCGAAGTTAGAGTTGTGTTATTCTCTTTTGTTTTTCGTTAACCATTTGATATGCATTGCATGTATCGAGGCGCCAAGAGAGTGGAGTGTGTCTGGGCTTTGGGGCGTTGCAAGTGGGCTGGCCGGTTGTGATTGAACGGCTGCATTGTTAGATTTATGTATAGACACTGCGGCGAGGTCCGAAGACAATGGAAATGAGTTATAAGCTGGTTCTCCCCGGTCAGGGCAACAGGCAGGACCATTCATTTTCTGTGAACTTCTTATCAAAAATTGCATTTTGACAACCTTAAAAACTGTCTGAGTCGTGTCTGGATAACCGCACACACTACTTGCGGTTTTTGTCGTTACATTCCCCTCCTTTCCTTTTCTCTCATCTTTCTTCTTCTCATTCTATTTGTGTTGGCTACTTCCTACGGCTCCTTGCGGCCGTTAACAGCACATTCTATAACTTTTTGCCACTTCTGGATGGCCTCAATGCTTGCATATTAAATAAATTTTCTTTTTGGCCATAGTACGTGACTAAACGTCAATTTCCAGCTCTCATTCTCTATTCTCTCATCTGAATTTCTCTCTTCCTCTACTCGTATGTAAAATGCATTCTCAAGAGCAATTTCAATAATTTCTCAAAGAGCCTTTGGGCTCCTTATGCTCTGCCACAGATAAGACCCCGGCCAAAGTTTTCAGCCTTTATTTTTTGTTCCCGCAAAAAGTGCAATGATAAGCAAACAGCTCTCAAATGAACTAAGCTGAATTGAACTGTGTGCACAAAAGGGCCAGCGGCAGTTAATTGTGTCAAAAAGTTTGATTCAAGCAGCGTACGTGATATTCAACAAATTTAACGATTAGTTATGGAGTCTGCAGTGTGAGGACTTATCGGTATATAAGTGGAAATTATGTGATTCGGTAAAGATATTGTGACAAGCAAGGAAAAGTGTCAGTCCTTGGGGGATTGGGGGATTATCTGGGGATAATCTTTATTCAAAATATATTTCTTTTTATTTTCGAAACTAGAAATATTTTTTTAATTTTTCAACATTTAAGTATTTTATATTATATTTATTTATATTATATTAATATAATATTATAGTTTAGTTTATTTCGTTGGCGAACTAATTCCAAGCACAAGTAGTACATTCACTGTCCAATGCATCATTTTATAGTTGAACTAGTTCAGAGAACCATTTTAATATGCTTTCATTGAAATCAAAATCCCTCTGCATGTAGAACATATTTTATAACACATTTGTAGCTGCATATTTTATTTTTTGATGGTTACTTCGTTGCATATTTACATGAAAAAGTCATAAGCATAACCGAAATTAATAATTATCTAGAGGGACTTCCATTAAGCCTACTTCTTTTATCTACTTAATAGAGGTGCATAGACAAACTGAACCCCATGGCTCATGGCTAATGTCATTATCATAATTAAATCATTAGGGTGTCAGTTCCATAAGCATAAGCATAATCTGCGCTCCCCCATTCACACGACAACGACAAAGACCCCTATCATTAGTCAAAGTTCGAGTTGACTGGTACCTCTATCCATAATACCTTCACCTCTTCTCTTGTTTACTGTGTACTGTAGCCACAATTGATTTTTCATTTGGACTGCCACTCTTTTTATACCCTGTACAGGGATATATTAACTTTGTGAAAAAAATTTTTGTAACAGGCAGAAGGAGTCATCTCCGACCCTATAAAGTATATATATTCTTGATCAGCATCAACAGCCGAGTCGATTGAGCCATGTCCGTCTGTCTGTCCGTCCGTCTGTCCGTCTGTATGAACGCGTCGATCTCAGCAACTATAAGAGCTAGAGACACCAAATTTGGCATCAAGGTTCCTGTATACCATACACAGATCAAGTTTATTTTAAATTTTGGATACCTCCCCCCTTCCCCCCGCAAATCGAAAAAAACGAATAATAGCCACATTTTTCAACGTAGACACTTCTGACTTAACAGGTGCGTTAAGAATTATATGTAGAAGGAACGCTGAAAGTTTCATCAAGATCGGTTTGTAAATAAGACAGATAATCAGCAATAAAAGTTATTTTTCCACGGAATCTTAGAGCAGCAGGCAGCACATGTGTGCGAGCGAGACAGCGAACGACTGTGACACATGCGTCTGCTTACCATGTGTGCATATTTGTGCGAGCGAGATAGGGAACTACTACGACACAGGCATAAGTAAATTAAGTGTCGTAACACTCAGCTTTTGATTGAATATGTATAAATATGTGAAAGTTAGCTGCTATAAGCAAGCAAAGAATTCATATGCAAAATGAGAGTTTCAAAGGGGTTTTCTTTAAACACCTGTTATGTTCTTACTTTTATTTTAATCAAAGTATCTATTATCAAAATACTCTTAATATAGAAGCCTGTACAGGGTATTATACTGTCGAATGCGGTCGACTGTAGCCTTTTCGACTGGTTTGTATTTTGACAGCAACATTTTTTTTTTTTTGATCTCTCGAATTTCTGTCAGGGTTTAATTTCGCTCCCCGGTAACACTGTGCAGGGGTTGCTGAAAGTGCAATGCATAGAAGTAGCAGAAGAAGAAACCGATACAGATTTGACAGCCTCCTTGACAGCTTGTCAGTTTGTCAGTTTCTCAATGGCAGGCTTGAAAATTGAAAATTCGACAACCCTTAACGCCTAACAATCTCATAATTAGCCAGACTTCAAGTCAAGCTCTTCAACTTTTGCATTCGATGAACCATTGAAGCTTATAAGACAATCCTTTGGGCTACAGCAACATTGCCACTTGAATAAAATTAAATTAGAAAATCCAATGGCAAATGTTTGACAGAATGCCGCCGCAGACTCAGTTGATTAATTGGAGACACGCGCCGTTCTATGACTAAAGGAACCGGTTAGTTGTAGCTACCAGTTAGCTGTTCCCAGCTCTGTCAGCTCTCTCCCATCAGCTGATGAGCTGATGACACTGAAGATTAGCGTCTGGTATTAAATGAGTTTGGGCGTTGGGGTCTAATATCTGCTCATGATTCTGTAGAATTAAGTTGTGAGTTGCTTGTTACAATTAACAAATGGAAAACTTTGCACGCAGCCAAATGGAAAGTGAAAAGATTTGAGCACAGTAGAAAACCTTCAATTAAAGCGCACATCTGCTGTGAATTATACCCATTAAACAGCTAATCATAAATTTAAAGAGCTAAAGATATATAGTTCAGAGGCTTTGATAGTTTAACTAAAGATAGAAGATGATCAAATTATCTGACGAAATAAATTAATATTTTTATTATACCCTGCATTTGTACGTGACAGATCCTCAACAGCCGAGGCAACTCAGTCTATCTCAGCAATTGTAATAGCTAAAGACTCTAAATTTGCAAGAAGTTTCCAGTATATCGTTCCCAGAATAAGCTGTTTACAATATTAACATATTTGTTCACGCCATTTTATTAATTATTATTACTGCACGTATTTAAATAATGCAAAACTATTGTAAATTTATCAAAGATTAAATTTTGAAACACCGTAAAAATAGTGCAGTTGAAATGTTTGCTTGGTTTTTGTCATGGTTATAAATAAATAAAGAATACGAGAGTGAAGCTTATCTAAAATGGAATTTGTCTGCTGCTGGGTCCACACAGAGGTCCGTAGAGGACGTCTGCTGCTGAATCGAAAGAGTTGTCTACGCTTTTTGTCTGTCTCTAAGCCTTTTTAATTTGTGTGCAATGCGATAAAGCGTTAATTATGCGGCCAATCCGAGAACTTTTAATGGCTGGGCAAAAGAGAACAAAACGTGACATAAAACATGCAACAATTAGGAGTAAGTCGTATAGAACGATGCGGTGCTATAGATATAATGTTATAGATCCTCGAAAAAAATGCCATAAAATTTGCAATAGTAAAGAAAATGGGATTCACAAGTTTAGTGGTTAATTGGAAATTCACCTAAAGTGAAGGAACATTTTCTACAGATGAGAATAAAAACACGCGGTGCAATACAGTACCCAGTACATAAAAATATTTTGATAATAATTTTAATAATTTCAATACGAATGTTAGTCTGTTATTGTTATTGTGTTATTCCATTCAAGATTGGCATCTCTTTCTTATTTCTTTTCTGAATATCTTTATCAATTCTGCACCGATCTTTATTAAACTGTCAGGATTATTTCAGAAGAACTTCAAACACCTGTTCAGTAAGAGGTGTGTACTTATGTGCTGCAGAAATACATCCGTATGTTCCAATTGAATCGGCTACTGATACTGATTAAGAATATATACACATCATAGGGTCTACTACATCTGCTTCTGTCCTTTACATACTTAAGCATAGAGTTATATGTCCCTGGATAAGGTTTAATTGGAACAATGAATTCAATCCACAGTGCTTATAAGAATACTTTATAATATATATTGGAGATTTATCAGTATTTAAATGGTATCTAAAGCGTCAATTAAATAGCCAACGTAAATATATTTAGTATTAATATGTATTAATTATTTTTTTGAGCACATTTTAAATGATAATTTTGTAATTAATTGAATACAAAATGATTTATGCACATTTGATAATCTGTCACTTTTGTTAAGTGAATAATTTGAATTCGCTTTTGAATCATTGCATATACATATATATTTGTATTTTATTCACATTTGTAGATTTGCTTTCGCGGGCTTTTTGGGCTTCCCGCTCCATAAAAACATAAACAAAATCAACTCAAAAATTTGCCGGCGAATCACACTCGCGCCTCAAACGTTCCGTTGCCGTCGCGTTTCTGTTGCAAACTGAGCGTTGTGCGCTAAACGAAGTCTCGCAACTTGAGTGTTGCAACCGAGTGATCAAACATGTTCGATGCGACGCACAGCTGGTTGTTGCATCAGTCATGCGGGTGGTTGCAAATGTCGAGACACTGTCGCTAAAAAGAGTTGTACATGCAGTGAGCTATTGGAAATACACTTCCCTCATCATCTCCTCCCCCTTCCCAACCAGCCACAGCTGTGAAGTTCAATGCACAGTGTGGCCCAACAACAAGAGCAATTAAGTTGGCTAAGTTAACAAAATTATTACTTACAAATCGCAGCAATTTAGCAAACTAAACATTTATCGCAAATAGCTTTTATTTCATGTCACATAAAGCGTCGCCAATTGTTGCAAGATTGTTGCCACCAACCAACAACCGCGAAGACCACAATAACAGCAAGTGAACAAAAATTGTTTAATCATTGAAGATAATTTCAATGAGTCGACATCAATCAATTGGCTGAAAACCTGTTTAAGTCCGTAAGCCGCCTTGGCACTTGTTCAATTTTCAAGTTTATGGAGTTGTCTTTTTGAAGTTTATTGCCTTGTTTCAAAATATGAGTGCAATTTACGTGATTTGGCTATTGAAATAGGCAAAAAACTAGTTGAACTGTATTAGCTGTGAGATGTGCGTTTTAATTGAATGCCTGCTGGCCCAGTGGGTGGCAATGAAAGTTGAAAGTTGTATTTGAAGTTGCAACCAATTATATGCGGCAATGGAGGAGCCGGCCCCAAATAATAATTGAAATCAATAAGCGAATGCCTAGAAAGTAAAGGTAGTTGGTATATACATACCCTCAACAGATCTAGAACTATTTATTAACCCTTACAGGCCGTTAAGTTGCAATACTTTGTTTTGCTTTTCATGAAATGTAATACAAACAATACTCTCCGAAATTGTTCTACGTGTCTATGAACTTCCAAGAAGATCTACTGCAAAATAAAACTTCTAGCACATATGGCAGCTGAGAATTATATCTCATAAGCCCATAGGTCTAATTCCCAGCTCAGTTTCCATAAATCAGCAATTGGATTTAGTTAAATGAAACAAATAACTTCAACTTCTTTGACACTTGTTGAGGAAATTAAAGATTCATGTTAAACTATTTTCACTTTAGAGAAAAACTTGTTTCTCTCCCTAGCACAACTTTCCCTCTTTTTTAAAAATAATTTTATATGCAACTATGAGTATTTTAAAGATTTATATACAGTTGAGTCTGCACTCCCAAAACTAAACTAGACCCAATAAATCTTTGTTTAGACATGAAAGCCATGAAAGGCTTTCGAGCTCAAGCAATTTACAGACGAATGAAAAAATCCGCCAGACACAACACATGTAACTGCAGCTTGGTGGCGAGTGACTGCTGGACCGTATTGGTTCACCTATTACCTACCAACTACTAATGCCGTTAAGCCCCACCTTCCTCCTTCTATCCACCTCCCTCATACTTCCCCCTAAGTTCCACCTCCTCTACTCAGAAACACTAAGCATGCGTTTTATTGCCTTTTTGTCATACTGGGAACCGGCGCACTTTATCATTTCAATGGCAGCCAACGTTGCAATGTTTACTTTTCATTTCCAACTCCACCTCTCTCTCCCTGGACTAGCGTCCCTCTGCCGTTGTTTGGACAAAACTGTTCATTTGGCCGTCAGTCTATCCAATTGTCCAATGGTTTGTCTATGCAAATATTTTTATTTGCCTCTGCTGTTATGGTAGTAAAAACAAGTCGGAATAATTTAGACTGCGACTCTACATGACTAGCATATACCCTGTATGAAAACACATTGCTAATTAAATTGCTATAAAATATACCGTTTGTTGTGTGGAAAGGAAACAGAATGTCGTGGAGTTGAATAGTTTACAGATAGTTCATTGACTCAAGCCCATTGTGAAATACCATTGTCATCTTGGCAATATTTAAGACTACAGGGTATGAGGCTGGAGCTAACAGTGCTGACAGCAGCTCTTTTTTCTCGCCTGATAAGGGAAGGAGAGCCGTGTACATTTTGCACATGTTGCCAATTTTTGTCATAGAAAGTTTAGTTGCCACCCTCTCTGTTAAAAGGAGGAATGGCTTTAGGTTTATAAGCTCAGTCATCAGGATAATCAACTTCTTACAGTCCGTAGCGGAGACTCCCTTCCCATGGGAGTTAATTACTGGAGTATTTAGCATATAATTATTGGACCTGAAACTCTCTACCTGTGATACTCCTCACTTAGCTTGGCTTGGCCTAATACAACCAAATAGTCCCCTGAGCAAGGAAAAACTTCTAACCACCACCCACTGGCAATTCAATTTTCGTTTACGACCATTTTCCAACAACAATGACAACAACAACAAAAACAAAAACAACAACAACAACAACAAAGTGTAGGAAAAAGTAATCATCGTTGCAATTGTTTCACATTTTTCACGTTACTGAAGATGAATGGTCGCTTTGATGATGCTGAGGTGTGTGCGGCAAGCTACCCCCATGGAATGCCTGTAGACGACACATTTTGTTGCTCCAACCTCATCCTGGCCCCAAAAGAATCCCCAACTAAAACGCCTTATACTTTGTTTGTCCCAAGAAATATGACTAACTGCCGACTACCGACTGTCGACTGAAATCGAATTTAGAACTGTGGGTTGTGTTGATTGAGCATCTTGTTCATTTCTTGGGGAGTCCTTAAAAGACCACCGCTTGAAGAGTTAACAACCAACCCCCAAAAGCCCCTCTTTGTAAATTTGAATAATAGACAGAAAAACGCAGTCACTTCAAAATGCTGCACGTACAGCATACAGCAGCCATGCCACTCGGCAACTTGCATCAACATATTAAAGCTCATCTCAAGGCTTGTTCACGCGTTGAATGAATGAATGAATGAAGATGAAAGACAAAAACAAAACTCCGTTAAAGTGGGCAAGCGAACTGCCCACAAAAACAAAAGTGAATGCAATTTGCAAACACGGCGTGGGGATGTTGGACAATGGCAGTTGAACTGATGAACAGATGAACAGATGAATAGATGAACGGATGAACAGTTCGAGCTAACTCTAGGGGAGACTATGGAGAGTCTAAAGTTGTCACAATGAGTTGCAGATGAATGTTAGCATCACAAACGAATGCACTCACAATTGATTTATTTAATATGAATATCAATATTTATTTTATCTTAAATTTAGATTATGTAATTTCATTTGAATTTTCAATTTTATTAGCGGTGAATTCTTTTTATTTTCTCTTAAACTTCTTTAAATAACGAACAACCAAAAATCTATCACATATGTTGAGTTTCAGCTCACTTAAAGCAACCTGAGCAGATCCCTTCATATCCTCTTATTATACGCTTAGATATTATTCAAAATATCCTTCATTATATATATATATATATATATATATATATAAATATATATTTATATTGCTTATCATGAAGTTTGGCAAGACCTTTGAGAGCTATTTGACTGCAGAATGGCGTCAACAATATATGAACTATACAGTAATTATTATAAACAAATTAACATAGTCTCTACTCAACTTAAGAGAAACTCAATTCCAGGAGCTTAAACAAATGATACGTGCAGCAGTGGACGAAGCACCCAACTCGAATGAAGCTCCTCTTTCGGTTATTTTTGAGTACAATGAGAATTTTGAGCGGAAATTCTTTGCCACGTGTCATGAGGAATTAACACGCGTTCAGGATTTCTATGCCCAGAAATTGGCAGAGGCACGTCGTAAGCTCTTCACAGTGGACATACAGCTAAGGTCAATTAAAAATTTGCACAATAAACGTTCGAAGAGCATACAACAGCTGGGATTGGCATGTAGCGAGTTCTACTTGAGCTTGATAATGTTGCAGAACTTTCAGAGTCTGAACTATACGGCTTTTCGCAAAATCTGCAAGAAGTATGATAAGAATCTAAAATCTAAGAAAGGTGCACACTGGTTTGATGAATATGTGAGCACAGCACCCTTTGCCAAGGATCAAGAGTTGCAGAACATGATTACCAAAGTGGAAGAGCTCTACACGCTGCATTTGACCGAAGGCGATCGTGCCAAGGCAATGGCCAAGCTGAGAGTCCCCCCCAATGGGTGAATCCCTGCCGCCGATCCAAGTTTTCCTTGCAGGTGTAGTGTTGGGTCTGTTCGTTGTTAGCGCCGTCATGATTCTCATTTCACGTAAGTAAATATCATTCTGTGATTCTATTTTTAAGACCACCAATCTTTACTTTCATTTATTTCAATTTATCATCAAAGTGTTCATTTATTTGGTATCCCCTCTTTATTAATTTTTTGCATTATTATCTATATATATATCCAACATTTCTCAACTTTATAATCGCTTTTTGCTTTCAGTTTACTTCATACGCGACAAATTGGAAGTTATTGCCTTATTCGCTCGCCTTTATCGAGGTCCTGTTGCATCGGGTCTGGCTTGCTTTCTGTTTTCCCTAAATGTTTACATCTGGCAGATCAAGGGTATCAATCATGTTCTTATCTTCAATGTCGATTTAAGGAATCACATACAGGCAACCTCATTTCTCGAGGTCGCCAGCACCCTGGGCTTCATTAGCACTATGTCTATGGTGTTCTTTATCCATCACAAAGAGTTTGGAGTGAACACTCCGTATTATTTTCCAATGATGTGTGTAATATTGCCTCTGCTACTGATAATCAATCCCATACCTGTTATGAACCGTACGGCTAGGATGTGGTTCTTAAGAATGATTGGACGCATTCTTGCCGCACCCTTCTATAGTATAACCTTTCCAGATTTTTGGATGGGCGATCAGTTAACTTCTTTGACCCTTTGCTTGGTCGATTACTATCAAATAGTCCGTTTCTATATACGTTTCTTTAAGGACAACGAGAATACCTTTGACTTTGAGCCAGACTATTGGATCACAGTGATTCGTTGCCTGCCCCTGTGGTTTCGAATAGCACAGTGCCTGAGACGACATTACGACACCAATTTTAAGTACCGTGAATATCTATTGAATATCATCAAATATGGAATAGGCTTCATTGTGATCATATTCTCCTGCATCGTAATGGAAACGAGTCGTAAGAAATTTAATGAATTCCCTAGATAAACTTATTTAGAATTCAATTCGATCCAATTTTAGATAATTATAAAAACATGTTCGATAACCCTTGGTTGTGGTGTTATATTGTGGTTTCCCTCATATCGACAGTCTACAGTTCTGTTTGGGACTTGGCTCAGGACTTTGGACTATTTAAAGTCTGGAAAGGAGAAAACATCTTCCTACGCGAGAATCTCGTATACTCCAAGGTAATATCAAATGATTATATGATAAATATATACAATAAGCTCTCTGAATATTCCCATCTATTAGTGGTTCTATTACTTTTCCATCGTTACCAATGTTATGATACGTTTCGCTTGGACCTTCGAGCTATATCTAAGCTACTTCAACTATTTATCACCCTTTAATTCAAAGACAATTACTAGTTTCCTGGAGATTTTTCGTCGATTCATTTGGAATTTCTTACGCTTGGAGAATGAACATCTATACAATTGCGGACATTTTCGAGCTATCCGTGAGATCTATCTTCAACCGATTTCTATGTCCGAAACGGAAAATGATCAGAAAAAAAAAATCATAAATGACAAATCATATTTCAACTTTTTTATGTTATGAATGATCTGAAATAAATTTCGAATCTACATTTGCATTTTAACTCAGTATAAAATATATAACATTTATATCGAGCTTCAGCTTGAAAAGAATGAAATTTGGCGAGACTTTTGAAACTCATTTAACCACCGAATGGCGGCAACAATATATTCATTATACGGTTCGTATGCCCAAGGATTCGAAATGAATCCCATATCCTTAAGTCTGTTCATTGTAGGAACTTAAGGTAATGATACGCAAAGCTGTGGAGAATGCACCGGCTCCTGGTCCGAAGAATCTAGCTCAAGAGTATTATCGGAACTTTTCGGAGGAGTTCTTTACCACGTTGAAGGAGGAGCTCAGGCGGGTGAATGATTTCTTCGATTACAAACTGGCCGAGGCTCGTCGCAAACATGCCACATTTAAGGTTAAGCTAATGTATATGTTTAGGAGTGCTGGCGGTCGGATGGGCGATATGCCATCCCTTCCGCCCCTGGAAGATCAACCAAAGAACATAAGAAAACTGGAGAGGGCCTACAGCGAGTTCTACTTCAGCCTTGTGTTGCTGAATAACTATCAACAATTGAATCTCACAGGATTCCATAAGATTTGCAAAAAGTATGACAAATATATCAGGTCAACAAATGGACAAAACTGGCTCAAGACATATGTAGAACCCGCAACGATCAGTCAGGAAAGGGAGCTGCGCAGCATGATCGCCGAGGTAGAGAATCTATATACAGAGTCCATCACGAATGGAGATCGGACCAAGGCCATGGCTAAACTGAGAGTTCCCCCCCTGGGTCGACCCACTTCCCCAGTTCATGTATTCTCAACGGGTCTTGTCCTAGGTCTCTTCATAGTCTCTGCAATGATATGCATAATATCGTGTAAGTGGCATTCAGTGCAGTACAGTGGTTAATCGATCTGATCAAATCTCTCTACAGATTATTCCATGCTTAACAAACCGGAATTACTGTCATCCTTTATTCAACTATTCCGAGGATCGTTCTCCTTAATGATGTTTGGCTTCCTCACGTCGATCAATGTGTATGCCTGGCAAAGTGTGGGCATTAATCACGTTCTTATATTCGAGCTAAATCCACGTAATCAGATCGAACCAATCAAAATCCTAGGCATTGCCAGTTTATTCGGTTACGGGTGTACCTTATCCATGTTGCTGTTCCTTCATCACAATGAGTTTGGAGTAAAGGATCCGTTATACTTTCCATTGCTTGGCGTGATTCTTCCATTGGCACTTCTTATCAATCCTATACCTATTATGAATCATCCAGCCAGAATGTGGGTCTTACGCATTTTCGGACGTATCCTTGCAGCACCCTTCTACCCCGTGAATTTTGTCGACTTTTGGCTGGCTGATCAGCTGAACTCCTTGGTGCTCTGTTTGGTAGATCATTACCAACTCATTCGATTTTACATACGCTATTATAAAGATAGCATAAATTCCTTTGATTTTGAGCCAGACTATGCAACGTCTGTATTACGTTGTCTGCCCTCGTGGTTCCGTCTGGCGCAGTGCCTCAAGAGAATTTGGGACAGCGACCCGAAGCCAGTATCCTATCTAGTAAATGCTTTCACCTACGGCTCCACAATAATCACAGTCATCATATCGACCATTCAAATGGAAACGAATGGTGAGTCAATATGTGAATTTTAGAAGGGAACACACATAGAGGATAACTTATTGATTCTCTCTTATATTTTCACATATTTTCGGTTATCTTCAGTGCAACAGTCTCTCATTTCTGGAGTAATAAATGGGAAGCCCTTTTCCGATTCGCTTCCCAACAGGGAGATCTTTCTCATAAGTTCTATCTCTCTCATACACGTTCTCTCTGTCTAATATAAGCTAACCTTGAAGTCTTACCTCTCTCATCACTTATCTATTTCCCGAATTCATAGATAACTACAAGTACTTATTTGATAATCCTTGGACATGGGTCTATATAATAAGCTCATTCATCTCAACCATATATTGTACTTCCTGGGATTTGCTGCAGGACTATGGACTGTTTCAGGTGTGGAAAGGGGAACACATCTTTTTGCGAGAGAATCTCGTTTATCCCAAGGTAAGTTAAAGATGGAAACTTGATTAAAATTCTATTCTCAACTAAATTTTGTAGTGGTTCTATTACTTTGCCATTGTTATGGATTTGCTTATTCGTTTTGCTTGGGCGCTGGAGCTTTATTTGATCTACAACGACTATCTGTTACCCTACCATTCCAAGACCATCTGCAGTTTGTGTGAGATAATACGAAGGTTCATCTGGAATTTCCTTCGATTGGAGAATGAACATTTATATAATTGTGGACAGTTTCGAGCCACGCGAGATATATTCATATCTGCATTGAGTTCTCGACAGGATCTGCTCGTTGAGTCCATAATAGATGAGTCCAGACGGGCTTCAACTGTGCCATAAGCCAGCATGAATACGAGTAAGCATCTGATGGGAAAGTTCAAGGAGGTGGTCTGGCTTCTAATGTTTCCCAACTCTTGATCCAAGGCCAATTCGCCTGTTGTTAATTCAGAATCAATGAAACGTTACCCTAACCTCAAATACTGTGTTACTCTCTCCCCAAAAGAACAAATTGAATAAAATTAAATTCACATTTTCGAAATTAAAACCACAAATGGAATTATAAATTCGAAACACAGAGGAAGAGCAAATGCCCGCAGGACAACAAAAGTTAAGCCATGCGACAAGCGACAGGCAGGACAACATTGCAGCTTTTTGGCCAATGGATCTAACACATTGTCACCGAGGTGGGTTATATGCTGCGACCGTTTCCTTTTAGTAATGTTGTCCTTTTTACACTTTCGAGTAGTCTTTGAGAGTCTTTTTGGTCGCCAGGACAACTGCATGAGGCGTGGTGGAAGGATTCATCCTGTGCGTGGTCACGCATAAATGCATGTGAATTAGAGAGGACACGCACGTGCATGGTTTACTTCCAACTACAACCCGCCCTCGCATCCTTAAACCTACCCCCCAACTCCTGCTCCAGCATTGCTCTTAAGCCCGTGCATTGGAATTTCCGCCCATTGCCGACTGCTGTCAATTATGGGACCCCAACTCTCTCGCCCTTTGCTCCTTCGGTAGCATCTTGGGGGTAGCCATTATATTCCCGTCTCATCCCTCATCTGCTAGCTCTGTTACAAATGCTATAAATACATTTTGGGGGGCAACATATTGTTGCAATGTCTGGCGCACACAATTTGCAGTTATAAATGGTTGCCAGAGCTTCGGGGTTAAATGGTTAAATTTTCATCAGCTGTTCCTCGTCTTCTACTTGAATCCATGACTTGTATCCGTATTTCCTTGACTGTCACCTTATTAAATTAGATGCAACATGTTGATGCTGCAAATTGCAACTGCTTCTACTACGTTCACAGTCTTGAATCAGGCAGGTACTGCGAACTTGTCAATTGTCCTGTCCCCTGTCCACAGTCCTGCCTGTGCACCAGCTGTTAGTCGAGTTGTTGCTAAAATGCTTTTGAATATTGCATGTTATTCCTCCACCTTCTTCCTCAATGTCGCTAATGGTACACGCATTTTTTTGGGGGTGACTTTTGCAATTCCTTTTCAGGCTGGGACTACTCTCAGTTTCCCGTGTCTAGGTCGCCAGACCGCAGACATTATAAACAATCCAAAACATACACACGTAGACACCGAGAGGGCGTAGCGAAAGTTTTATGGCGTTGCAACTTTAAATGAACTTGCCGCATTTGTTGTCGTTGTCGTTGATTTTGTTGTGTCCTCCTGTTGCCTACCACAAACTAGGCGCAAGGACAGTCATAAAAATCCATTGTAATTTATTTGTCTGCGAGTCGGCGCTGAAAACTGCCCAGAAATGAGGCAGAACAAAGCCAGGGCTTGACAAAGAGATACCCTGCGAAGAGGATTGAAGTATTCCAACCCTTAAAGCCCCGCGTAAACTTCGATTTTGCTTCAGTTTATTATACCCTCTGCTCCATCGCTTACAGGGTATACAGAAAAATAAATCGCAAACATTTCCGTTACGCATTTAAATTTCATAGTCAGTGAAAGTCATCAACACATTGCCACAGTGGGCGTGGGGATAACAAAGAGAGGGGGAACGGCTGTTAGCCAGACCCCAACGAGAGTTAAACGCCGCCTGCTGTCCCCAAACAAGGAGGGGGCATAAGGTTTCCAATATTGGTAGGGGGGCAAACGCAACACAAAAGCTTCCGCTTCCTGTCTACTGCTGGGATTTCCCCGAGGGTTGCAAACAGCACAAGAAACATGCCCCTGCTCTATTGCATCCTCCCCAGCAAATCTACCGACGGACGACAACTGCTTTTGACTTGGCTCGACCAAATAAAGTTTTCTAATTTTCCATCTTCATGTTTTGAATTTTTCAGCTGCTTTTCAAGTGCCGCAAATCCAAGCAGGAGCAAGATTTGCCTGCTTCCTCCTTAGTATGCCAATTTTGTTTGCTTAGTGTCCCGTTTTTTTGGGCGAGTTTTTTTACGTTCTGATCTCTCCCTCGCACTCTCACTCTCGTTTTAGCAAACAAATGCTTCTTGAAATCTCCCCCCGGGAGCGAATCGCCTGTAATTTCCGGCAAACAAACCAATAAATCATATTAAACTTGCTAGGAATTTTGTCGAAAGATGAATAAAAATAGGGAAAACGGAATATAAACTGCGTAACGGAAATCTGAGACATTGACAATGATATGAACCCCTGGATTCAGCAGTACTTGAGTTGGTGGACTGTTCTGCACGGAAGGAGGCACTAGACTAGCTTAGCCTTAAAAAGAATGAAATAGTTATTTCAATTATTTAATACGAATTAAATCACGAAAATATAAGCCGTACTCTAGTAAGTGGCCAACGTAAAATTTTGTGATTCGCATAAGCCAAACACTAGAGTTATCTATCGCCTCATTTCAACAAACTATATTCAGCAATGTAAGCATTCCAAGTATTTTACAACACTTCCCTTTATTATAGAGATGTTGTTGTTGCATTGTCACACTAGATGCCGCCCTAATATGAGCGATAACAGTATAATAATCAAAACAGAACTCATAATTGACGACAAACTGGCAATGTTAACATAGCTTAGTGGCGATGGAATCATATACATATGTCGTCAACTGTAGAGCAGTTAGCCTTGACACAAACCGATGCTCAGACACACGCGTTAAGCTTCGTCAAATTATGTTAGCTTGGGCACAAACCTTTGCAGCTGAACAGAAGCTCGCTGCTATAGCAGTGCATATCAATAACATTTGACGGTTATTTTGAAATTTCTGTTCTTTTTTTATATTATTAACTAAAATTAATACAAGATAGTAAATATTATGCAGACTTACCTATTAACCATCTCATTGCCGTTCTCCAGAGACTGGGCTAATTGTTGTGGCGTTTGTTGCTGTTGCTGCAGCTGTTGTTGTTGTTGTTGTTGGTCCTGCACACTGTTTGTTGTGGTGGATCTCAAACTGCCGCCAAGACCAATGCCCAGAACAGAACCACCTCCGGTACCAGTACCAATGACAGGAACTGCTCCACCAACACCAACACCAACACCAACACCACCAACACTGACTCCAACGCCTCCACAGCCAACGCCAATGGATTTCGTTTGCTTAGCCTGCTGTTTGTAGCGGCTCAAGGCAAAGAAGAGAGCAAGTACAGCCTTCAGACGACCAGCACAGATGTCATTGGTGGTAATATTGTCCAGGCCACCAACTGATTGGCTCCTTAAAACGTGCAGGCACGAGTTGACGTTGTCGTACTGCAACGAATAAAATACAAATGATTTGAAATTGGTATCAACTTGCGGTATTTAAAGATGAGCCCTCCCATTTGATGATGAGTCAACGCTTATGCTGCCTGCCCTAATATAAATGTAAATCCCAGCTCTAGTTTATCTCCCGGCTAACCTTTGGGCGCCATTAACGAGACCTAGTCGTGATTTTGTCAATACGAAATGAGCAGCAAAGACGTGGCCCAAACTTGGATAACAAATGGCTTTTTTATAGTTAATTTGCTTGAACGTTCTTAACTGCTTCACGCGCACGAAACAAACGGACCGCACCCCCTGCCCCGCGCCCAGAACTCAAAACAAAACCGAATCAAAAAAAAAAAAAAAAAAAAAAAATTGACATTAAGATAAAGTGCTCAGCCGTCAAACTGTTGTAAAAATGTAGCACAGCTCGTGAGTCAAAAAAATGCTGGAAACAATAAAATATTACACATTAAAATGCTCTTTTAAGATGAAAATTTAGAGAGAGACTAAGAGGAATATTATCTATGGGTATTATTTTCACTCTACTTTGTTCATATTGTTCTTTAGCTCTTAAGAACCTTATGAAAGCATCTAATATTCCAGTAATAATTGAGTTTTAAGCAAACAAATAACTAAAAGAAATGTAATATATTTATTTTGTTATATAAAAATAACAAATCCTTAAAATATAAAGGTTTATTTCATTAAGTAATCTTCTCCGAGGTCTACCATTTGTAGAAGTCTCTTAAGATTTCAGCTCTTTAGGCAACAAAAGACTTTACATTAATTAAATTATTAATAAGAGAATTAATTGAAACTTAAATCAATATTATTAATATGTTATTAAAGGTTTCTTAAGAACAAATTGTATAACTCGTGTATTCACTGAGCTACTATAGGTTAGTTTAGCGAGACAAAGTGCTTGATAGTGTAGAAGTCTCTTCAGATCTTAAAAAGATGATGGCTACATTTTCTTACATCCTTTCTTAAGAACCAATTGCATATCCCAAATTCTCATATCCCAAGCTCCTATATCTCTAACGTATCTACTGAGTTACTCTAGCTTAGGTCTAGCGATGCAAAACTGGAGTCAAAGTGCATATGCCTTGCTTCCATATCTAGGGCATATCAAAATCTATAAAAAATTCTCTCGGCAGCACACAATTTGTCTTTTGTTTGTCACATAGCATTTTAATATATATATATGTATATATATGTTTTTATATATATTACTCCTCGACATTGTGGACGTCGTCATAGCAGTTGTTACACTTTAAAAAATACAATAAAAACGAAGTCAAAAAATCAAACTGACAACTCACATGACAGCAGACAAATGACAAACGTCTGTCTGAGTTCTGTGCACTCAATTTGCCGGGTCCGAGTTCGATTCGATTCGGACTCGGTGTCGGAGTCAGAGAAAGAGTCCGAATCTCTAACGAGTTGAGAGGCTCAACTTTAAAACTAACGGTAAACTTATATGAAACAGAAGTGAGGGGAAAAAAAAGAGAGACAAACTTTGTTATAACTTGGCCTAGGAATTCTGTTTGCTATTATAAAAAACTTTTGTGCTCAATGACTTTGGCAAACAATTGGACAAAAAGCGACAAGTTCAAGTTCAATAGAATGGGGAAGGGGGATGGGAATAGGGATGAGAATGGAGATGAAGCTAGTGTGAGACAGAAAAGTATCTTAAAGATACATTGAACTACGTCGTTTGCCGTCTGCTGTCAACGTTTATTTTTGGCAAATACCATTATAAATTGAGGCAATAAATTTAAATTAATTTCGTGCGACAGCAATAGCAACAGCAACAGCAACGGCAACGGCAACATCAGCTTCTATGCTGCGAATGAGGTCAAAAACGGGTTGCAAGTAAAAAGAGATTGGTGGCATGGCCAACAGTTTAACATATTGTGGCTGCAACAAGTTGCATTGCTAGCATTCAATGGTAGCTCAGTGCCGCACATACATAAGTAAAATGCCACAAGCACTTTTAGCTGCCCCAAAAACAACTTCAACTCTTAAGTCACTCATCAATCAGTCTAAACGTTGAGCAAAATGTCAATTAATATTGATACAAAGAAGTGAACGGAATGGGACCTTAAACAAAGAGACTGTGAAAGGGGATAAGATATAGATATATAGACAGAACGACAGAGCTTAATCGGCCACGCCTCTTTCTCTCTGTTACATACCTATGCACAATGCTATCCTACCTTCTTTGCATGGGGTATAAAATAGCTATGGACCTTAGATTCGAGTGGTGTACGAACAGCATACGAAGAGCTGCTCTACATTCTCCTCTCTTCTAACTTCTCTATATATATATGTATATTTATACATAAGTTCTCACTACATTACATGTACATTAACTGATATCTCTCGCATCAAGTTGTGTACTTAATATCTTATAAGCCTGGTTAGCATTTAATTAATTAAATTTTTATTTCTTGTTTGGATGAATGTATATTTATGTATATTTAGATATAACTAAAATTTCTTTAATCTCTTCCTAGTTAGTCCCCTTTTTAGGTCTAATTCCATTTACATTACTTTATTAACTTATTTTATATACATGAAATTTGTTTGTAGTAACATTTTCCCCTCATTTAACACTTGATTTATGCCTTTAGTCTATTTTCCCCCGAACTAAACTCTGTAGTTTATCATACATTGTTATGGCCCAGTTAATCATTGCTTTGCCCTTCCACCCACAAACACAAATACACACACACACACAACATGTATGCAATCGATCAATCAGTGCCGCGTTGACAGCTGCAAGTGTCAAACAGAGCGCTGCACTTCATTCCCCCACACACTTCATACACACATACACACACACACACAGTCTCAGTCAGACAACAGTAGCAAACTCTGCAATCATTCAATGAGCACGCGCGCAGTCGTGTGTGGCACAGTTGCAACCCATTCAACGGATGGGGCAAGTGCAACAGAAGCTCCTCTCCGCTTACGTAATGCACAAAAGTCAAGCAGGCCACAATTGTAGGCTGTTGGCTCTTGGCTGTTCGCTGTTGGCTGTTCGCTGCTTGCAGTTGCCTGATGTCTCGCAAGTTGCCACATATGCCAAAGATACATACATACATTTGCCCAGCACTTGTGGCGACTTCTTCAATCGCAGCAGCTGCTGTTTGTTGCATGCAGCAAGCGAGGAGTCAACCGAATATCTTAAAATGATTTCATAGCCAAACAGTTGCTCACACACATACACAACACAAGTTATATACATAAGTAAAAGTAGCTGTAGCTTTCTTCGTTTTCTTATACATGCACAACTGATAGCTTGTCCCACTTCCTAAATCCCGCTTCTCTAGCTCCTACGCAACCCTAGTATAAATAAATGTGTACTGTAAATAAATGCAAATAATGTCGTTTACATTAAAGTTGTCAATTGTCATTCAACTGGTTTCTTATCAATATGAAACTAGCTTGCACAGTGGAGCAAAGTAAACCAAAACAGAGTATAAACATTTTTTGGGACTTTATAAATCAATCGAATGGCAAGCGAAAAAGTTACATATAAATATTTTTCATATATCTTCTGACCTCGTCAATATATTTTCTATAATGTGTAGTGTTTTGAAAATGAATCTTAGCACAATTGTTATGGCCCCACTGTGCCTGGCCAGCTGTGTTACGGACATTCTCACACTCTCTTCTCCAGAATAAAGACAACAAACAGCAAGTGGCATTTATTGCCAGGACACACACAACGTCGTCATGCGAGCAGCGACGCCAGCAGCGACGCCAGCAGCGATGCGAGCAGCGACGCATTTATTGACATTCTTGAAACAAGCGAACGATTTCGCAGCTTTTCGATTTTCTATCATTGTGCTTGTGTGTGGCCAGAGCACAGTATTTGCGAATTCTCAGTGCATTGTTGGTGGTCAGTCAGTGCTTCATACCCTGTCACAATGCTGTATCATGCCTCCCCTCACACCACTCAGTTGCCTTCCCTTTTCAATTCCCCATTTATGGTCGCCGATTCCATTTAATTCGCTGCGAATTTATCGCAAAATGCATTGCGCTTCGCTTACCTCTTCCTCCTCTCGTTACTTTCCCCTTTCCACATTCCTCTTCTCTCTTTCACTTCCTCTCTCTGCTCGCATTCTGGCTCTTCAGCTTTTGTGCATTTTCCTCCTTGCCGTAGGATTAAGTGCGGTCAAACAAAGAAGGCAACGAAGGACAACACCAGGCACGGGCAAAGCCTTTTGTTAATGGTGCTAAAGAGTTGACCGGCAATGCTATCTGAACACACACACACATAAGTATATATGACAGTTTATTTATACTATATACATATATATCAAATACATACATACATTTGTAAGTATATAAGAAAATATATGAATTTCGTTTCATTTGATTTATATGCACTTTAAAGCGCATCCCATAAATCAGCGTAGGCGTCTCTATATGTATCTGCCTGTCTCACTCTGTCTTGTCTGGGCCAAGCCTCTCTTTTTAATTATGAGAATTATATATTTATTTTTGCGTTATAAAAATGTACTCCTTTAATCAGTGATAAATTCCATATGCTGCCTGTCAGTCCGTCTCTCTTTTGGACCCTCAGGTGTGTGACCGCAAATTAAGTCATTAATTTGTGTCATAAGCATAAAAAATTGTAAATTTTAAAACAACTTGTGTAGTGAGTATTTTAACACACACATATACCAATTAAAGTTTTTTTTTAACACATTCTAATCTTTTCTTCATATTCGTAATAAGTCTGTATCAATCATACCATCCCAAGATACCTTAGTACATAAATTCAGTTAATTCGACAAACTTTTAATATGTCCTTATGTCAACTTACACAACTACAAAATGCCCTGAGATATCAGCTGTCTACAAAATATATTGCTGAACAACTTTTAACTCAAATTCGATTAACATTTATTGCTTTTATTCATAATATTTCGTGGCCTTCTCAATTGTCTTCCATCCAAAATATTTCCTTTCAAACTGAAAAATATCCTGAGCTGTCACCACATTTTAGTTGTCTATTTTGTATTCATCGTTATACTCTAAACTTAGTACATGTATCTTAACTACATCTGTATTCATTCTTTTGTATCACTGGGTTACTTTTACTTCACTTCACACTCTCTGGCAGCTGTCAAAGTACTTGCAATTAAAGCCACTCGAATGATGCATTCTCCATCAAATTAGCAACTAATTAAAAGCTCAAAAACCATACAGACACACAGTCAAAAGAGGGCTGTACTTACAGACAGTTGGATTGGATCTGGTAAATGCGGGAGTTACGTGGGAAGAGGAGGAGTAAGCTCTATTGGCACTTGACGTGCCATTTGAAAATCAATAACCAAAATCCACAAATACTTCGAATCACTCAAAATGAGAAAATTCCAGAGCGATAATCACAGACGAGTGCAGTAAACGGGTCACAAAGGACTTGCAGACAACTGGACTGGGACAAGGGAAGATAAAGGGGAAAGGGGAAAGAGGTTGCAGTGCTGCCAAATGGCAAAACAATTTCAATAATTTCAAGTGTCCTTCGTGGCCAACAAACAGGAGCAGCTCAGTCAAACGCTAGACAATTGTCGTCGAGTCACGACGATAAGAAATTGAAAATGCGATTGGCAAACTCCATTTCCAAACTCGAAGGCAATCATTAGTTGTGGTGCGAGTTGGTATTGAAGTGTGGGTGGTGCAAGTTGGTCAGTAAATTCGATTTTCGAATGGTTGCAAGTGCAACACGCGCGTTGCACGTCAATTTTGGCAAGCGAGAATAAAGTTTGCTGGGCCAAGACGATTTGCGATTGCGATTTGATTGAACTGAGGAAATGTAATTGAAATTTACTGGACATATGTGTCTACGTGCGTATGTAAGTGCATGTGTGTGTGTGTGTGTGTGTGTGTTGATAGCGTGTGGCACGTAGGGGCAACAATTCGACTGCAAAATGTATTATAAGTGTAGCTGTCAGTTTTAGTGTTCAAATGTCTTTAAATTAAAAATTGGTTTAAACAGTTGGATGAAGAATTAATATATAATTGTTAAGAATGTAAGTAAATTTATATTTTTAATGAGGAAGACGAAATGGGTCTACAAAGCTATAGACATCTCTCCGATCTCTTCGATGTGAAACAGCCAGGCAAACAAACAAGCTAAATTTCAAATGAGAAATAATTTTGAACAATGTTTGAAGTTCACTTAAGCACAAACAATAAATCTATTAGCTTTAATATACATATATATGTATGTGTTTATATATATGTTTGATTTCATTGACTTACTTTCTAATTTAAAACATAAAAAAAACATTAAATTATTTTTATTAAAAGTTACAGAAATGACAACAATTGAAATGTGAAGTCAGTTACAATTCAGCAATCGAACTGGATAATTTCCAACAATGCAGTCAAATCAATATGAAAATTGTCTAGCTCTTCTACAGCTTCTCAGTCTGCCTCCCTGTTATTCCTTTCCTTGTGCGTCTCTTTCTTCTTTCTTGGCAATACTGATTTATATAATATGCCGTAATGAAACATTTAGTAAGATTTCTGTGAGCGCGTTATTGTAGCAGTTTTCGTGCTTCTTACATAAATATACACTCACACACACACTCACATACACAAATATCATTGCTAAGGCTTCCATTCCCAATTCACGTTTCTGGCCCAGACCCCTCCACCTGCTCTTGCTGCGTGTTGCCAAAGCAACGTCCAGCGAGTGGCAATGTGCGTGTGCTGTGGCGCATTAAATTGATTGCTATAAAATGTTATTGAACAGGCTCACAGCTAATGCACAATATGAAGTCTTAGTTGAAAGAAATTTCCTTGGCCATCACCCTCCCCTCTCTCTCTCTCTCACTATTAGTCTTTAGATGCTATTTAGGGCAACTGTAGCAGCGGAAGGACTTATAAATATATATTCAACTAATGAAAAGCTAAAGAGTGAAATATTGATAAGACTCTAGGGAGAAAGTTGGCAAGTCGAGGGCCATAGGAGTAAAGTGGGAAGCTGCTTGCAGAGTCCTCATAAAAATGCAGGCAACGACAACGCCAGCAACAGGATATGGCTATCAATAGCAAGGGAAATGCAGCCAAGTTAAGGAAATGAAAGCGAATAACAAGCAAGCACTCACATTCACACACCCACACACACACACACACACACACATACAAGCACACTCGTACAGTGGGGCAATTTAAATATGTAGGTAGTATTATTATTATTATTATTATTTACTGGCAAACGCGAAAAAAAAATATAGAAAAAACATCAAATATATCTGTCCCAGCTTGAGCCGATCGATGTAGAAGGGGGATGGCGGGCAAACATAAGTAAACAAATTGCACGCAGCGATAAGCATGCTGTAAGTCTGCCCCATCCTTGCCGCTGCCCCCGCCTACTCTATTCTACTCAAGCAACCAGCAACTACCTTAGTTAGATTTGCTTGCCCGATATGCCAAGGTGCCGGCGTTGTCGTTGTCGTTGTCGTTGTTGCCCCTTTGGTGGCTGCTCCTACGGCATGGGCGTGGCATGACGTCTGAAGAAAGTGCCTGAGTCAGGGAAAAACAAGCAAGCGAACGTGCCACGGGAATACACTGCGGGAAATTGGCATGCGTTGCTTCTATAAAAAGCGGAAATCTAATTATGATCGATTTATCTATACCCAGCATATATTTGTAAATGTTGAAAATCACGAATTGTGCAGTGAGCAACTGAGATATTGTACTTCATCTGCTTTCACATATCTGTATAGACTTGATCTTTGGTGGGCTTAGTGCTTAGAGAGGTTTAATGTATTGTATAATGCTCACATCGATGTTATCATCAAATATATTTATATACCAACAAAGAAAATCAGGTAATATTAAGTAATCAGAAAATTTAATTGTCTTAAGCTTTACACAAATTGTGTGCAGTGTATTGAATGCTCTTAGCTGCCATTGGCATACAATTGGGTTTTCTGGGTCGTCGCTGTTGTCGCCTTAAGTTATGCAATCCAAGTGGCGCCCACTTAAAACTCCTCTCACCCAACTAACTTCAGGTAGCGAATGTTTAGATTAGAAAAAAATTGCATGTGGCATCAAAATATTTACTAATATCAAAGTCTACATATAACGGAATAGACAGAAAGAGTGAGAGAGAGATAGAGAGAGAGAGTAAAATTAATATATTAAAGCATCGTTGGCAAACTTCATTAGCATTTAGCCGAATGCGGCGTACTGAATTGAATATAGGCAAACAAAAATTAATTATAAGCCTAGCCCGTTGACCAATGAAAATATTTGGCCAGGACCTAAAACATTTTAGCCTACTAATTGCCAATTGTAATCGCTGCCCGAAAATTTTGTGCATAAATACATGCAATATTTCATAGAAATAATGAGTGCGTTGTGTTTCACCTGTTTGCATATATTTACAATAGCAAAATTAAATTACTATCGCTTCACGAGTTACCTTCTTATTTTCATTTTAATTTCCATGAAAATATAAATTTATATATATATATATATAAGTATATTTTAAAAAATATTTATATATATATAAATATTCATGAGTAATTTAACATTCACTCACCTGCAATGAAAGAGAGCAAAGTAAAACAAGAATAATATTAGAAAATGGACTGAAATATTTTATTGATACAATTTTCGAGGTATAATAAAAATACTAAATACTTGTCAAGCCTTAATGCATTTTAATTGCAATTGAATAAATATTAAAAATAAATTACGCAAATATTTGTAAACAGCTGACAATGATGACAGATGACAAATGAAATATGATAGCGAGTGCCCTACTCGAATTGATGAGAATCGTGACAATATATGAGTAACAGATGAGGGCATTCAAATAGAAACAGGTACAGTTATATGTAAATGGTGCGCTCTTTCACAATATGCATTTATTGAATATTGTATATTATTTTATATTATTTAAATAAATAGATAAAAAGTAATCGAATTTATAAATAACATCATATATCTGTCAACTTCGTTTCAGTTAGACAAATCCTTATAAATCAGAAAAGGCGAAGAATTATGTTATATTTTTTTCAGGAATACATTATTTTTATTGAAATTTCTTGCTGTTTCATATGGAAAATTTGCTTATACCAGTTTGCATACATTTCTCTTTCTGTTTTCCAATGTTAAATAGCTTGTAATACATATAAAACTAACCCCAATTGTTTGAAAATTCATATGCGTCACATTCTTTATATAAATTCTACGAAATATATATCAATCTATCGCTTTCATTTTTTATATTTTGCTTTATTTTTACTGCAATACATTTTCAATTATTTTTGTACCGTTTTTTCCTGTTTGTTGTACATTTTTTCCGATATATATTTTATCATGTGCTCCCTTTTCGCCTTGCACCTCCGGCTACACAGCAGACTCATAAGTTTACGTTCGTTTTTGGCGTTTGTTGTAACACGAAATTGATATTTTATGGCTGTGCTCATCTGCAGCAGAGGCACTGCGATGCCTCAGGGATGCCACGGGTAGAAGAGAAGAGAAGAGAAGAGGGTAGAAGAGGGGAATGTTTGCAATAAGCATACGCTTTTCATAGTTTATGGCGCGTGTATCTATTAGATACGCTTTTGTACATTGCAGTTTTTTAGCGCATGCTGTTTGAGATTCGCCAGTTTTGCTGTTATTTATGCATTGGGCATTGTTTAAGCCACACTAACACATTAACAATTACATTGACACATACAGATACACACATACATACAAACCCACAGAAAACAAACAACAACTATCCCCATATCGAGCCATTGTTCAAATGCATTTAGATGCAGCAGCTTTGATTTGCCTCAAACTCATAAATGCCACTGCAATATGTGTGTATATATATATGTGTGTGTGTGTGTGCATCTATGTTAGCAAACTAACTACCTTTTGTTGCTCTATTTTGGCTATCTGAATTACTACAATCATTGTTTTTTTTACCATTCAGACACCAAGGCTATGTATGGTTGCATAGAAAAAACAACCACTGACTAACTGTTATTTAGTTAGTTGCAGTTGTATGATACATTTAATGCATTCAAATTGGATTGCAGTTGAAAATACAATGTTATATTTGAATATTCAATTTTAATTTAACTGAAAACAAGCGACATTTTATTTCTTTTTCGCAAAAATTCCATAAAAGCTTAATAGTTGCGGGAATGTAATATATATTAAAAAAAAACTTTCAATACATATCAAAATATATTATTTTGTATTTGTAAACTTGTACAGTTTGTATTTAAATAATAATAAATAGAGTTTTAATTTTCTTCCAAGTCTTAGCATTGCCAATGTCTCTTCTAGAAAACTCTTCAGTACTTTGTACTTTTATCTAGCCGACACTAACTATCTCAGCACTTGACCTTAGTAAATTAACATTTAACTCAGGTTAAGAAATAAAGATATTTCAAAGAAGATCTGTGAGCTCATCTGTCTCTAATGGCTACCAATTTGGGTAAACGAAAAGAGTATCAGGTAAACTTACTTCTTGAAATATAAATTAAAAAAAGTAGAAAACTTATTTGTCTGCAACTCCGTCTATAGCAGCTGGATGTCGCAACTATCTATATGAGTAATGACTTCTTCACATATGATTACAAACAGAAAGCGTATCAAAAGATCGGCACAGTGTATAGCTTAGCTGCTATTGTCTGGCCTAAGGCAAGCTAACAGGTTGATGTACTCAAAATTGTTGTTCATAATGAGAAGCCAAAGGAGAACGAACACGTGCCATTTGTCAGGCAGCTCATTTCGTGTTTGATGGGGTCTGTCAAATATCTGACTGTGCAGAAGATAATCAGAAGAAGCTATCCGAGTTTGTGTGCATGTACTTAAAATATACTAAAAAGAAGAAATATATTTATGATGCTCATAAATAAAATGGCAAACAGAAAACAGAAAAATGCTTCACTGCGGTTAGGTTGGATCTGAAACGTGTGAGGCATAAAATTTGAATCCGAATCCGAAAAAAAAGAATGCTGAGTGGGCTAGGCTCACGTAGATCCCAGAGACAGGTACAAAAAACCAAAAAAACAGAGAAAAGAGGAGAGAGAATAATATTTGACGAGAATTTGATATTTTTATTAATTTAGATTTAGTCTGGCGAATACACATCCGTTCCCAGAGTAATTCAAGGTGCTGTGCTAAAAATGCAGCGGTGCGTGAATCGTGAATTTTGAATTTTCACGTTATTCGCCAGGCATTCAATCGTCAATCGATGGTTGTTTAAATAAACAACAACAACAACAACAACAATAGACACAACAACAGCAAACGAGTAAATAAACAAATGGTCTGTGCAAGCAAATGAAATATTGAAACTAAACAAGCTGGAAACAGGTGTCAACCGTCAACGTACTCAGCTCAGGTTTCAGGTGACAAACTCAAAAATGTTCCATTCACATTTTATTTGCATTTCATTTACGTGGTCATCTTTTTGTTTTTATACCCTGTGCCTATACAAATTGTTTAAAAAAGAGTATTATATCTTTCAGCAAGTGTACGTAACAGGCAGAATCTGGCTCTATCGACTCGTCTGTTGCTACTGATCAAGAATATAAATACTCTGTAGAGTCTGCCTTGCCTTCTTTTGCTAAAGCAAAGCTAATATACCCCAGTACAGGATGAAGGAAGAGGAAGATAGTTAGGACACTACAGCGTACAAAACTTACGAGGTGTTTTAATGTTAATGGATGTGATTAATTGACACGTTGTGGGATATCTAAGCGCCAGGACTTAGGGTATATTGTAGTCGTGCCCTCTCCTCTGGAGCATTGCTACTCGTTTGTTTAAGCTACGTATTTGTTTTTGATTTCCTTTTTGGTTCAGTCGCAGCTGCGGCGAGAGCCATCAAAATCAATCAACAATTGAAATAGTTGCGCATTTCAATTGTTTTCAGTGGTTTTTAGCTTGAACTTGCACTCGATGTGCCTCCTCATCCACTCCAGACCGCCTCCCAGTTGACCAAATTTGTCTGTATTCCACTTATATATACATAGCTGAAAAAGCGTTGCTTTGATCAGCTGCGCTTGGCACTGTTGTGCATTTAAGCCAAGTTAATGAGCTGCTAATGGACGGGAGACGGCAGCAACGGAAGTCAGCATATGGACAAAGAAATGAAAGCGACGAGTTGAGGAAACAAATTTGATAAGTAGATGGGTAGATTAGTACCTGTTTTGAAATCTAATAAGATACTTTAAATGGATAATTGAACTGAATAAATACTAGATAATTAAAAGCTTAGTTTAATTTCTGGCAATAAAACAACTTAACTTAAGCAATAAGTAGTACACTCTGTTGACTTTCACTATTGATTTTAACATTTATTGTTATTAATATTATTATATCTTATATATATATATATATATAAATGCTTCTGTAATGTAATGACTTTGTGCGGTTTCCATTTGCAACTGTTGTAATATTAGAGATAAAAGCATTTCTCAGCTCAGTTTAGGTCTTAGATTTCAGATTTAAAACCTCAAAAAACTAGGTCAGCATTTATTGCCTAATCAGAGGTTTCCATCGGGGGCAGACAGTCATCAGTCTTTGAGCAATTGAAATTGCTAGAAAAGGCGTTAAATTTGCATTTCGAAGCGCCGTCAGCCTGCGCTTTAATTTTAATTTTTGCACGCCAACGTTGCAGTTGCAAGCAACGCTTAACGAATAGAGGTGTGCCACCTCCGAATGCTATTGTATTGCCAACAGATATTACCATAGTTATAGATACATTTGTGACATTTGAACACTTCGTCGACGTTATAAAATTGCGCTGTCAAAATGCGTTAGGCGGTTACTTTGCAACCAAACACAACGCCCCCCCCAACACGGCGATGAAAACATTTAATTATAAGCTACATTAAACACTGACTTTGTTGTTGTTATTATTGTTGGGCATAATAAACTTACGCATGCAAAATTAATCAAATTTACCACGCATCGCGCACGCAAATTTCATTTGCTTGATAGCATTTTAAAATAAATGTGAGAAAAAAATAAAATAAATATAAAAAATAAATAAATTGCCATAAATGCAATTTGCATATTATTGTATAAAATTTTGTTATGAATATGTGTTCTGGTAGTACAAGCATTAAAGTGAAATGATATTTATTTAATGTTGTCATAAGGCCGCCAATGGATTTGATTAAGTTTGACTTCGTTAGGAGTGTTGAAAGTAGACTTAAAACTTGTTCAAATATATAATGACTTCATAATAAACGAAAGTATAATGAAAGCCAACGACTGAATACAACAAATTATTTATTTTTAAATGCAATATTATCGTATCTTAAGGGAGTGAAAATCGAGACTCGTGTTTTCTTTAACATGTTAATAATAATAATACTAATGCTAACATGAAGCCCAACAGAAAGCAGAACAGAATCATTTCTAATTATTTTTAGATATATATACATATTAATAAAATATTCCACCTTTATTCAATCTTAGTTCATCATGCATTTATTAACAACATTGAAGATCGACCAAGCCACTTATTTCAATCTTAGTTTATCCTAGTATGGATTGAACAACTACTAAAAATAGTTGTAGATCAAACTGAGCATCATTAAATATCAATCATTGCACTTATTTTTAATTGTACTTCAACAAAACGAAGACAAGTTGTAGCTAATGTAGTATCGATTGATACCCCACACACCCTGCCACAACCACAACCATACCATACACTCATCAGCATTTACTCTGTCCATTGATTCACACGCAATGCGATGCTGGGGTCTCTAGTCCAGAAAATTCCCAAGCCATATATCATGCCCGCACGCACTGGACACATCCTTGAAGCTTACATTTCTCAACTGTCAACATTTAACTTTGTCTCTCTACCTTTTTGCATATTGACTTTGACACTTGGCAGTCGTTGTTGTATTTGTTGTTGCTCATTGCTCGTTGCTGCTTTGTTGTCGCTGCTGTTAACATGTCCAACTGTCCAGCTGTCCATCTGTTCGTCTGTTCGTCTCTTCGTTTGTATGGAATGCCTGAATCCAAGCCCAGACTATGGACAATGAGCTGGACTTGCCTCTTGAACACGCAAAGCGCAACGCAGCATACGCAACGTGCAACTGTCAGTGTCAAGTGTTCTGCAATACAACTACAGTATTTATTTGCATACACACATACATATGTATTTTTTTTAAGTTGTTGCCATTGCAATTGCCACGTAGGCGTTCAATTAAGTAAGCCCACAAAGAGCACGTCAGGCTTGGAACTGGACTCTCTGAAGAAACAGTCTGATTAGTATAACTTTCGATTCTTGACACCGAATAAATGGCTACTGTCTAGCAAACCCGACTTTTAGAGACCTTGTACTTATAATAACAACAATAGTAAATTATGGTAAGATAAAACAAGCAAAAACCCGATCTAAACATGTGTACCACAACAACGCTTTGTATGAACCATTTAGCGTTCTCTGTGCTGAGTATAAACGACTTTTTCAAGTATTCCATTCAGAGAGCTCTCTTTCAACTTCTACATATGTTATTTTAGGTTTTTTGTATTTAATAACGAACATTTCTTTCAATCACAAGCGATCTGTTGAGTTTTCTGGAACTGCTTAATTAATTAAATTTCTTAAATACGTCCAGACTTAACACTAAACAACGTTTAGATAGTGATGATTATCGATGATTGAGCGATAACTTGCCTCATGGCAACATAGAATATGTAGATGTTCTTCAAGTTGAGAAGTTAACGTAAAGAAGAGAGAATTAAGTGTAAATGAAGTGGATTCTTCAAAACTTTTTTTAGGCCGCAAGCATTTTCTGTAATTCCCCATAATTTATAGCTTGCAGTTTACTATGAATTTGGCTTAATTAGAAGGCATCTATTAATAAGCAATATAATCTATATCAATCAAAGGAGAATGGACTAATATATTTAAATATATTGAATACAAATTGTATAAAATATCAGATCCATTTGGACAAATTCTTTATGCTTGTGATAGCTAATGCTTTCCATCAGATCAGAATGAAATGCCTACAAATTGAGTGCAACTACATTGGGATGCTCGCTGTTTGTCGTTATGGACTGCATGACAATGTTAAATGAGTACAGATTGAAGGACAGTTTACAGCAGCAGCTGTCTGGACAACTCTGAAATTGTTCAGGTTTTAGCGTTTGCTGAAATCTACGGAAGACTGGGGACTACACCTGAATAATTTGCACAGTCCCATGTCCGCTGCGCTGCCCTTGGGGTCATAAAAAATGTTTTACAAGTATCCCTGGTCATGTTGACAACTAGCAAATGCAATTAACAATTGTTCCTGGCAATTGTCGGATGTGCAAGTACGTGTGTGTGTATGTATGTACGTGTGTATGTGTGTATGTGTGTGCTTACGTTCATGCAATGTGCCGTTGGATGTGCTCTGCTATGGATGATGCCCTTTGGCACCTGTCGACGTCGTAATCGTCGAAGTTTGCATAGTTTGTCGGCCCTCTGCAAAATTAGCTATTGCCACTATTGTTGCAGTTGCTTTCGTTGTTGTTGCTGGTCAGGCCAACAACAATTGTAACTGCATTATTTGCACGTATCCAGTTAACTGCAGCCCGGCTTTCCACCATCCTCGGAGCCAGAGCTCTGCTGCCATTAATGCATAATTTTGCCAAACTATTTTGAGGTTTGTTTGCCTGGCAGGCGACCTCAGTAGCTTCCAACCAACTGCCCCAACCGCCACTGCCGCAACGAGTAGGCCAATTTATTTGTCATGTCAATATTAACAACGTGTAGTCAGAGGAGTCTTCAACAGACATCGACAGTGCAGGACAAATATGTTAGACATACATACGTATGTATATACATATGTTTGGAAATCTCGCTTGGAACTGAAGCTGCAACCAGAAACCAAAACCAGACTTCCATATTTTACAGTGCCTTCTCTTTAGTTTGGTTTAGTCTCTTCCCTACCATCAATGTTTTTCCTCCCACTAATTCACTCTCTCCCCCTCTCTTTCTCTCTCTCTCTCTCTCTCTCTCTCTATCTCTCTCTCTCTCTCTCTCTCTGTCTCTCTTGAACTGCTTGTTCTGCGGTTTTTGGGGCTGTCAACTTGCCAACTGACAAATATTTGCTAAACATAAGAGTGGAAACTGGAAGAGTGGAGTGTTGGGTATGTGGAGTGGAATCAGTACTGCAATTACCATGTAAATTTAATTAGAATTTATTGAAGAGTTCTCAGTTTGGGCTAATGCAGTCAACTAATTTCCATTAAAATAAATGTGAAATGTGCTGTTGATTTCAATATGTGTGCAAAATATGCTAAAGTAGTCTGATTGCAAACGCAGTTAACGGGAATGTGCTGAGTTTAATATCAGAGTTATCGATAACATAGTTATTGTATCTCACATATAAGTTGCTAGAAAGTATTTCCAGTTATTTCTAACGAAAACGAATTAATTTATCTATAATAATTTATACATATTACCATAAATATATGTATTAATTCGCAGTATTTATGATGTAAACTCATATGAATAATTTTTTTTTAATACTGAGTTTCCGCTCTAATTTAAACAAAGATCACATGTCAAATTATTTACTTTCCATATTTATTATTTAACTACCAAATATCAAAGCTTTATATGTAATTACATGTGCTTTGTAAAGTTATTGTAAACACAAGATACTCTGTAATTTCAGTCAAAACGGTATGAAACATATTCATATATTAATTTCCACGAATTGCTCTGACAACAACGCATGTTTGGCCTAAAGTTTCAGATATTCAGTAGCAAATACAACTTTTAACTTTTAAGTAGAAAAAGCAATGCTTTGCCCAAATACCGAGAAATGCGTCTCAATTAGCTTAAGATCCCAAGTCAATCAGAGTACAAGGCCTCAAATTATATTTTATGATTTCCTGTCAATCTTAATGTATGTCTCTAACTGCACTACATGCTTATGGGTATGGGTATGGGTCTCTTGAGTAGCCAGAGAGCAAGTAATAACCATGGCAATGGCAACTGATTTGTCGGCAATGAAGCGTGGCTAATTGCAAACACTCGACAAGAGCCTCAAAACTTGTTGACTGCTAATGAAGTCATAAGTGGGACCTGGTATACCAAGAAGAAGACGAAGAAGTCGATGATGACGGAGACGATGGAGGAGAAACTGAGGAGCAGAGCAGCGGAAAAAGTATGTAGGCTCTGGTACTATAACAATAGTGAAACCAGGGCGCCTTTTTGCCATTTTGCCTTTACCTTTAAGCCAGAGGCCCAACCCACAACAAGTTTGCAGTGAGGACAGTCAGTGCTACAAACTGAGGCGCAGCCGCAACAGTTGCAACATTATTCATACAATTTTTCAACGCCTTGTCCAAAGATTTATGATCGCCAAATGCGTGACTGCCCACGGAGAGGGCAACAGTTTCGCGGATTGAAGATTGGAGGAATCGTGGAGTTGGACATTGGGATACGCATGCGCCCAACGACTTTCTTCCTTATTAATTTCATGTGAATTGACCATTCCTATTGGCAATGATCCAGACAAAGTTGAAATTCCCATGTTAAATGTGTTCAATCAACATTTTGATTGCGCGCTATTCATTTTAATACGAGCTTACGTGTTGCCACAGCAAATGTTGTGTATTAATCAGTGAGGGGTTCTGAGAGACAGGTAAACAGAGAGAGAGAGAGAGAGAGAGAAACAGAAAGAGAGGTTGGCAGGTAGAGACTTCAGCGCACATAATAAATATATAATTTCTTAGATATTTCAGTTATATTAAGGTTTTTCTATCATATTAAAGTCTTAATACGTGATCTACTTGTTCTTTTACTGTTCTCCAACTTTTCTTCTTTTCTTTTGCAGATATAATAGATGTAGTTCATTAAGAATACAATCCAATATAGGGTTTAATCCAGTAAAGCCCCTAGTTATAATAAAAAAACTGCATTAACTAATCCTATTTTGTATACTTATAAAACATTATAACTATTTATAGTTACAATTGTTATAATCTAAATAAATAAGATATACAACTATTATACAGCTTTAACAATTTTAATCTAAAATCTTTATACGAAATGTTTGTCATATATTAGAGCATTGTTTATTCATAAGTTTGGCATAATTGCATAATCAGTTCTGGGTGTATATAGCCAAACTAACCGGCAGTAGATGATAATTAGTCAGTTTTCATTTTCTGCGAATTGCAAAATAGTCTTGGAAAACCCACATGGAAATAGATCTGAATAAAATCTACATCTACATTTTAGCTGAGCTCGTGGGCGTTGCATTTTGTCAAAATAACAAAAAGAAAAAGAATTTTGTGCTGCATAAGCGAAAAATAAGACGCACAGCTGCAAGTTGCAAGTTGCAATTGTAAGCTGTAAGCTGCAAACTGTCGGATTGCAGTCGGGTTACCATCGGGTTGGTTGGTTGCATGTGGGTGGTTAGCTGCGTCTTCGTCTGCGTCATCTTCATTATCATAAACTGTTCAGCATGATGATCATCATTAAGATTTGTGCTTTTGCTTATGCTGTCGGTTGACATTTCCGCTGCGCGTTGCGCCTCTTCAATCAAAAGACAAGCGCGAAAAAATGTTCATCACGTATCAAAATAAAAGAATACAATGACAAAAAAGCGCATGCGGACAATGCGAATCAAAGTGGCAGACAATAAAAAAGCAAGCCAAAGCGATAAACAGATAAAACACGTTGCCACAGATTGCAGCTGCGATTGCGACTGTCCCGCCAACTCCCCCAACGTCAGCTTACGTCCCCCATTCCTGCGCCCTCCCTGCCAGTCAATGGCGTTTAATGAATGAGCTTCGCTGCAAGTGACCATTGAGCAATCAGCAAAGCAACAGCATTAACATTATAACGCTCAAGTGCACGTCAGAGAGTCAAAGGAGTAACTAAAAGAGAGCACAAGCTAACACAAAGATGTAAGTAGATGAAAGAGAGAGAGATAGAGAGAGAGAGAGAGAGAGCACAACAATGCATACTTCAGCTGATTGAGTGGACTTTAACTGAGCTGAGCGCGATTGTTGAAAGTTCTCCAAGAGTTGTTTGTAGTCGTTTGGAGCAAGAAGAACAAGATGCAATCGAAATAGCAGCAGATAAAGAAGCTCAACTTAAGACGGAAACATCCTTAATATCTTTGATGGAGTTCAACGGGAATAGTTCTTTCCCCTGAGTGCTGACAAATTGGTTTGAATTTGAAGTTATAACTGATCAAATAAAAAGTGTGGGGAAAGTAGATAGAGAATCTAACGAGACTGAGACTGAGGAAAAGGGGATAAAGAAAGTGTAAAGTGGATGAATTACAGAAGACGGAATAATGGACATGTTTTAGTTCATATTGGAGTTGATATTTAAAATAAACACAGGGTATTAATAATAATTAGACTGCTTATAAGTGCTTCTAAGTATCCTAGAAAAGTGTCTAATATGGACTGCTATAAAATCTATCCTTACAATAAGCCTAACTTTATAAAATTATATTTATTTAAAATCCACACTGGACCTACAAAATTAATCACATTCCACATTTGTTGACCTAAATGAAATACTCTTTTCCCAGGGTATAGAGAAACTCAGCAGTACACGTATTCTAAGCTTAGGCAATAAAGCTGTGCTCTGTCACAGAGTTATCGCTGTGCGGAATTTCTCTCATCTGATTTCATGGGAACTGTCGACCAAATTTATATATTATCTTATAATTAAGTGGCTTTAGCTCTTCGGCTCTTTGTCTGCTGTTCTGTTGTGTCTTAAAGGGTTCAGCAATTCAACAATTTTGTTGTTCAACACAAATTTGTAACAGTCAATGGCACGCGTCTCCCTACTTGTTGTTGTTGTTATTGTAGATAGCATTAAATTCGAATAAATTCATCAACAAAAATTCAGTTGAAGGTTTTTGAACTCGCCGGCCAAATGATTAACCGGTTCTTATTCTTGTTGTTGTTCAGCCGAATGAGTCAGTTAACCAGACTCTGACTGACGCTGCTGCATCTGATGTCCAACTTGTGGACTGCAGTCAAGGTCAATGAGGGCGCAGTTTATTTGCGGTTTGCCAGTATGCCAAGGGCCGTGGCCGAAAGCTTCGACGTTTAAGCTTTGTTTATGGCTCAACTGAGTCCGCAACGTTTTGTGGTGCTAATTGTGGCGTCTCTGGACCGCACACCATGCCACACGAATCCGAAATTCACATTATGAACGGAAATGGGCGCTACAAATTAGCACGACGCAACGGTTTGTTCTCTGTCTGTCTGTCTGTCCCTCTATTTGTGTGGTCAGCCCCAACATTTCTTACAAAAGTAAACAAATTATTTGATTTCATTGGTTTTTTTTTTTTTTTTTTTTTGCCTGCGGTTTTGGGCTTGTTAAGGGCCAACACTGTTTGGCGGCAAACTTCAACCAAAAGTTTTACTTGTTCTTTTGCGCTTGTTTCGTGGGCGAATTTTATTTTAATTATAAGGCGGCAACAATTGATGGCTGCTTTGAGATTGGTAACTCCACTAACCGACAATCAAAATACGTTTAATCATAATCATAAATCGATGCGGTAGCTCTTGTGAATTAAACGAAGATTTTTTGCGTGAATCCTAGTAGCTGTTCCTGTTGTAGGAGCTGCCAAAAGATTGTTGAGTTGTGGTCCTGACCTTCAAAGTGTTGAAATAGATTCGATAACTGATCAAATAAAAAGTGTGGGGAAAGTAGATAGAGAATCTAACGAGACTGAGACTGAGGAAAAGGGGATAAAGAAAGTGTAAAGTGGATGAATTACAGAAGACGGAATAATGGACATGTTTTAGTTCATATTGGAGTTGATATTTAAAATAAACACAGGGTATTAATAATAATTAGACTGCTTATAAGTGCTTCTAAGTATCCTAGAAAAGTGTCTAATATGGACTGCTATAAAATCTATCCTTACAATAAGCCTAACTTTATAAAATTATATTTATTTAAAATCCACACTGGACCTACAAAATTAATCACATTCCACATTTGTTGACCTAAATGAAATACTCTTTTCCCAGGGTATAGAGAAACTCAGCAGTACACGTATTCTAAGCTTAGGCAATAAAGCTGTGCTCTGTCACAGAGTTATCGCTGTGCGGAATTTCTCTCATCTGATTTCATGGGAACTGTCGACCAAATTTATATATTATCTTATAATTAAGTGGCTTTAGCTCTTCGGCTCTTTGTCTGCTGTTCTGTTGTGTCTTAAAGGGTTCAGCAATTCAACAATTTTGTTGTTCAACACAAATTTGTAACAGTCAATGGCACGCGTCTCCCTACTTGTTGTTGTTGTTATTGTAGATAGCATTAAATTCGAATAAATTCATCAACAAAAATTCAGTTGAAGGTTTTTGAACTCGCCGGCCAAATGATTAACCGGTTCTTATTCTTGTTGTTGTTCAGCCGAATGAGTCAGTTAACCAGACTCTGACTGACGCTGCTGCATCTGATGTCCAACTTGTGGACTGCAGTCAAGGTCAATGAGGGCGCAGTTTATTTGCGGTTTGCCAGTATGCCAAGGGCCGTGGCCGAAAGCTTCGACGTTTAAGCTTTGTTTATGGCTCAACTGAGTCCGCAACGTTTTGTGGTGCTAATTGTGGCGTCTCTGGACCGCACACCATGCCACACGAATCCGAAATTCACATTATGAACGGAAATGGGCGCTACAAATTAGCACGACGCAACGGTTTGTTCTCTGTCTGTCTGTCTGTCCCTCTATTTGTGTGGTCAGCCCCAACATTTCTTACAAAAGTAAACAAATTATTTGATTTCATTGGTTTTTTTTTTTTTTTTTTTTGCCTGCGGTTTTGGGCTTGTTAAGGGCCAACACTGTTTGGCGGCAAACTTCAACCAAAAGTTTTACTTGTTCTTTTGCGCTTGTTTCGTGGGCGAATTTTATTTTAATTATAAGGCGGCAACAATTGATGGCTGCTTTGAGATTGGTAACTCCACTAACCGACAATCAAAATACGTTTAATCATAATCATAAATCGATGCGGTAGCTCTTGTGAATTAAACGAAGATTTTTTGCGTGAATCCTAGTAGCTGTTCCTGTTGTAGGAGCTGCCAAAAGATTGTTGAGTTGTGGTCCTGACCTTCAAAGTGTTGAAATAGATTCGCATTGAGGGTAATTATAAGCTTTAGCGAATGTTTTGGTGTGGTAAAGACTGAAACCAAAGAACAAAATATGAAGACTGAAAAGCCTGTTAGACTTGAAGTAGAAGGTATAAAAGTAATTTTGTTATTATTATTAACACCTTATCCACTTTATAAGAATATCATTCAACAAATAACAACAACTTATTGCATTTTTAGTATTTTAACCAGTTTTATTTATTTTTTTAAAATCTATTTTATCTTTTAATTACGCACATTTCGCTTTCGTCAAACTTAATAGACTATGTACTTTTTTAAAATACAGAGTCTAAGAATAAACAATGTGAAAGGAAAGGGTATTTAGTTTGAATTACGTTTTCTTTAAACTAAACTGACACATACTACGCATTGTACAATTGGCATAAAATGAAATTTACTTGCCAATAGTCCAAAAGTGCAATTGGCCTGGCCAAAGCCAAGCATTCATCTAAGGCCTGTTAATCGGGCGTATACATATTGTAAGGTTAGGCCGCACATTAATGCCAATGGCAAAACTCGGTCAAAACTTTCAGCATGCCATGCGATTTGCAACGTTTCTAATCGATTTGTGCACGACAAATGGCAACGGTATTTGTCTCTATGTTTCTTGTCTCTGGGTCTCCCTCCTTGCCACCTACTCACCTCTCTCTCTCTCTCTCTCTCTCGCACGCACACTCTGTCGGCGTCTCCTAACTGTGTCTTCAACAACTTCCGCAACACATTTGTCCAATTTGCAAAACACATTTCAAATGCTCAATTGTGCCCAATTATTTTTGGCATGTGCGCAAAAGGTGTGGAAAGTATTTGCAAAGCCATAAATTGTCTTGCCAATTAGTTGGACTGCGCTTACACTCAATTAGCTGGTTGCTGTGGAACTTATGAAGGCCCTAGAAATGAGGTCCAAATACATAGATGAGTGTAATTTATGCTAAAATAATTTTGACATGTTTGAAATCTGATTTACCACATAAAATCTTTAGATCGGGCTTAAAATGTATTGAAATGTACTAACCAAATACTACTAACTTAACCAATTGGCAGGCACTTCTATGTAATTATACACAAAATGCAATCAATGATTAATTAATACATTTGTTGAAAATTGTCTTTAAATATGTTGAAAAGAGCAAAGAGCGTCTAAGATAGATGATTACAAGTGCATAAATTGTCGTTTTTAACAATGAAAATTTATTTTATTTTTATTTGTTACATTCTTAACAATATCATGTCTATTGTTGTAATTATTGTCTTTTGCTTAAGCTCAACATTGCTCTTTAGGTATATTTAGGAGTTTGTATATTCAATTGAAGCAATATAACCTTGCACAGCTTTTTCATGCCACATGTTGTGTGAAGCACAAGCACACACACACACACACACAGTCAGATGGACGCACTCGAAATCGTGACTCATCATGTGGCAGTTGCAGGCAGCTCGAGGCTCGAGGCCAAAGTCCAAAAACCGTTGGAACAACGGTTGTCGTTTTACTTGGCTAGACAAAAAGCCTAATTCTGTCTAGCCAACAGCTGACAGCTGCAACTCCAAGTCCCCATATGGTATATAGTCATACGGCCAGAATACAATCCAATACACAGCAGCAATATCTTGAATCGTGCGCTTGATGCGAACGGTGGCTTTGTTCGAATTATCCAGAAATTAAATTTAATGTGTCCCAAATCTTGTTATATTAATAAACAGCTAAGCTCTGTGCCATTAGAGAAAGGGAGATCCAAAGAAGAGAGGGGAAAGGAGCGAAAGGACAGAGAAGTCACTGAGCTAAGCCTGGCTTACCGGCCGTGATGTATCGCCCAAAATTGCCATCTCTCTCCCTCTGTCTCTCTCTTCCTATCTCAATCTCTTACCTCGCTGTCATTGATAAATAAAAGCTCATTAGCCGCCATTTGCAGCTGGTCTAAACTCTGGTCTAAGCCAACCAACTAACTAACTAACTAACTGAGTGACTGACTGACTGATAGCCGCCATTGACTTTGGGTTCAACGCTCAGCGGGGTGGCGACCTTACGAACCCAAAGCTACCGACTGACCAATTGCCACAGAGAGTCGGAGAAACCACACAAGTGGTGGCGATGGTGGCAGTTTATTAAAATTTTGACAAGCCGCTGATAACAATGCCTCAACAGGGAACCCCATAATAAGGTCATCAGTATTAACAACAATCGCAATACTAGTAATTATAATTATGTAATTGTACATCAAATGGTTAATTTAATGGCCAACATCTGAGGTTGGTCCATTGTATGGAGTTAAATATTATAAAACAACAATAAACAAGGTAAAAATTGAGTGAAATGGGAAATGAAGAGGGGAATTCATCGGGGGATAACAACAAGAAATTTAGAATATTAAAAAGTTAACAATAGACATTATTAAGATAAAAGCAAGCAAAAGAAAGTTTACGAATAAATGGGCCAGGTAATAAATATTGTGATGGATCATCCGATTAATTGATTAATCATTGCAAAATGAAATTATGAATTTAAACAAATAAAGTGAAATATGAGTAAAATATATGAAAAAGAAAACAAAATCCAAATAAACATACTCTAAGATCATAAAGCATCTATGGAATCATTAAGAATAGAATAATCGGAATCATAATGAGCTCTGTAAAGTCTATAATCAATATACTTAAAATACAAAACAAAGATTGAAGTTGGAAGACCTTTGACAAGACTTATAAATATTTGGCATTATTAGTTCTTAAATGATCTGAAGACGCATCATAGTCTAGAATAATATTATTTAAATTAAGCAGCAAACACAGCTTTATCTTATATTATCCCATCATTTTCTATATACCCTGTAATCTAAGCCTCTGTATTAACAATAGCTGTGTGTCACTGTTAACTGGATTATGGACCCGTACTATATTTTGGCCGCACACGCCTTGCAACAAAGGGCCAAGTTATGTATGAATGAAGGTGAATTGTTGCTGTTGTTGTTATGGCTATTGTTGCGTACAACAAAAGGCGAGGCAAAGGTAAAGGCGAAAGGTTATGCTTCTGAAAAAGGGGGACAAAAAGGAATCCGAAACTGAATCCGACTCTGAACTCGAATCCGTGGTTAGAGCCAATGGTGAAAGTCATAAATGTATGAGTGTTGCATGCAACTAGGGAAAGGACATAAACACGCGGCGCAGACTGTGCGTAGGTAGGTAAGTTGGTAATATATCTAAGGAGAAGGCGTGGCCCTCACGCCTGACATTTGACAGTTGGTGTCATGATAATTAGCCAAGGGGGTTTGTTGCGTTGAGGGTCTAATTTCTGTGGCATGCGTGTTATGTGTTGACTTCTCTTTTTTTTATGACTCGTCATTGTTTATGTTGATTTGATGTTAATTTCTAGAGTTTTATTTTACGGAAAATTGATAAACATCTTCCAGCTCGAACAAGCAACCAAATTTACCTCTCACGATGGCCAGCTCCGTCTTTAGCTACTTGACCCGCATGCGGGGGCCACTCAAGTGGCTAAAAGCAGCACGAAAGTGAAGTTGAACAATTGGACCAAGGCAACTTAATACGCTAATGAAACGATCGCACATTTCAAACAATTTTTTTTAATTGTTGCAACATTTAAAGCAATCAACGCGCACAATTAAGTCAATTTTATCTTCCACTTGTTGTTGTTTGCAATTTCTTCAATAAAGTAGCATGAAATCAGCATAAGACAATTTCTATAAATAGTTGTTGCTGCCTTTAATTGAACATTTTAATTCGCACACTAATCATTTTTTTATTTAAAGCATATTTCTTTCACATACAATCGCAACATTTATTTGTCATCAGCTGCTTTAATTAGCCAACATTTTATAACAAAACTCAGCTGACGCGAAACAAAACAAACAAACTATTTCTGGATGTTCGAGAAGACGCGTCTTAAAAACGATCGCAATTCAATACGCAACACGCAATACGCAATGACAACCGACGGCAGCAACAGTTGGTTGCCGACTGCAGAAGAAGTTCGTGAATGATCGTAACGTAAGTCGAAACGGTTGATCGTCTTGGCTCGATTGGCTCGTATTTGTACGATCATGTTCGATCGTACTAGTCCAGATGCTACAATTGTTTTCTTGTTATTGTTGTTGTTTTTGCTGCTGCTGTTCGACCAGCTGTTGGCGGGGGTGTGTTGTCTGCTTGCGAAAACTGGTTTACAGTTGTTGTTGTTCTTGTGTGTTGTTATGCAGCCAAGTAAACTTTTTAATGTTGCTAAGCGCTTGGCGGGCTTTGTAGCTGGAAAGCTGCTGCAAATAAATGTTGCAGCCAGAATGTATGGCTTCATTATTATTTTTTGGCTTTATAAGTGCGAGTCAAAATATAAAATAGGGTATCTGATATTCAAGTGTATTGATACCGGTTGATATATATTGTAAAATCACACATTATTATATTTAATATTAATTTGCTTACTAATTACTATTAAGTAGCTTGTATTATTTTTAAATTAAATTATCCAGCCAAATACTGCGCATCATTGGCATGTTGCCAGCATACATGTTGTGCAACATTTGTGTTGCCAAGGAAATGTAGCAAGAGAGTCAATTGTATTTGTATGTGGCTGGCGGCTGATCTGTTGCTTTTATTCTTCTCATCTTTGTTTTGTCTTTTTGCTTTTGATTTTGTTTTGCTTACTGCTTCCCAGACATAAACACATTTTCGACTGTTCCATTTTTGATTTTTATTTTCTTGACAGTTGATCGCACAATTGTGGGCATGTGCGTACACACACCTATGTATATGTGTGTGTGTGTGTGTATTTGTCTCTGCTGAGTCGATTTGGGCGCAATGAGTAAACAAATTTTAAATGGAATTTTCAATAAGTCATCGGCAGCAACCATTCACAGCCTCCGCAACAGGAATAACTTCTTGATGGATTTTTTGGCTTGTAAAATGACTGACGACATGACGACTTGACAACTGGCTGGCAATCAATAAAGCCCAAATGAATGAGCATAAAAATTCATTCATTAAAAAAATTGGCGAGTCCAATAGTTTCATAAATTTTAATTGCAAAAACGTGCAGCAGTTACAAAGCGAGACAACAATGAAGAAGCAGAAGCAGCTACTCAAGCCACAGCTGGTAGTAAGTAGGCCAAGTTGTGGCAGCTGTTCTTATAAAATATGATTTATAGTGGCAAGTAAAGATACAAAGATAAATTGGCGATAATAATTATTATTCATCTCTTAAATCCCTTGTTTAGTTTATGATTGTTCCGCAGGGATAAACAATAACTTAATTATCGGGTATAAAATATTCCACAAGACAAACGGTTATATTATGTGTTTTATATGTACCAGTATTATATCATATCATATTATTCTATTTTCATATTATTTTTACCTATGATTACAATTTAAATTGAACTGCAACGATTTTGAAAAATGTTCGACTGTATAATACCCTGTACAGGCTTCTACATTACAAGTATTTTGAAAATAGGTACTTTGATTAAAATAAAAGTAAGAACATAACAGGTGTTTAACGGATACCCTTTTGAAACTCTCATTTTTTGCATACGAATTCTTTGCATTCTTATAGCAGCTAACTTGCACATATTTATACACATTCAATCAAAAACTGAGTGTTACGACACTTAATTTACTTATGCTTGTGTCGCAATAGTTCGCTATCTCGCTCGCACAAATATGCACACATGGTAAACAGACGCATGTATCACAGTCGTTCACTGTCTCGCTCGCACACATGTGCCTGCTGCTCTACGATTCCGTGGAAAAATAACTTTTATTGCTGATTATCTGTCTTATTTACAAACCGATCTTGATGAAACTTTCAGCGTTCCTTCCATATATCATTCTTAACGCACCTGTTAAGTTAGAAGTGTCTACGTTGAAAAATGTGGCTATTATTAGTTTATTTATTAAATTGCGGGGGGAAGGGGGGAGGTATCCAAAACTTAAAATAAACTTGATCTGCGTATGGTATACGGGAACCTTTATGCCAAATTTCATCAACAATATATATAGTTTATAGGGTCGGAGATGCCGCCTGTTACAAAAATTTTTTTCACAAAGTTAATATATCCCTGTACAGGGTATAAAAAACAGTTTTTAATTACTTAAGATAAGTTCAATTGTTTTGAATTGAAGCTGGCAATTGCCGTAATTTGAAACTCAAAATTTAGTGGGAGAGCATTGCTTGTCACCCAAATAAACTAAATAGATAAATAAATATTGGTTAAATTAATCAATTCATATAGTAAATAATAATATATAATAAATATATAAGTCTGAAATAAAGCTTGTGCATATTTGTTTAGCGAAAGATCGCACATCGTCATTATTACATATGTTTATGTTTGGCGTTAACAAATAGATTTTACACAATATGGACTATAAATTTCAGTGGATCTTTAAAGCTGTTAGCCTCATTTGCAAGTTGGTTCGTAGGTCGAATAATCCAGCTAAGTAATAAATTACAGCGTTCTTTTGATTTGGCCTTCAGCAGTTCTGGGACACAGAATAATGTTCATAAATCTGAAGTAAAACCTGTGCTCGCGTGGCAAGTGTATATATTTACATTTACATATCTCCCAATATACCAAATAGTATAATATGTAAATACATGATCATATGTATGTGTATACCTCTGTAAGTAGTAAAATACTTGGGATCTGTTTAAATTTAGCATCACATTTTGTGGCGAGCCAAAGGGAAATGAGGTCGGCCGTGTGGCGTGTTGCGTGTAACGTGCAACGTTTGAAGTCTTGGCCAATTCCGACTGCCTGGCAGGCTGGCAGCTGCAATTAGAATACGAGGTGGAGCAACAGTCGACAAGGGGCAGGAACGAACTATCCAATCCGATCTGCGCCGTGTCTAATTAAGTGCGTGAATCTCGGCAAGAGTTTTGCAACCAAAAATAGAAAATTTGTTTCAACACAATTTTTTGACTGTGGCTGCCACTTGAAGTGTATTGCACTTCCGCCAAACCAACGAAAACCAAAAAAACAACAACAATTTTCCCTAAAACAATAGCACAACAGAAGCCACACAGCAGGCGACAAGTTTAAACATGTCCTGGCTAGTTATCTCTGGCTAATACCCTGTTTCGGGTCCTCTGTCCCTTCGTTGATAATTATCGCAGACTCTCTGGTCACAGTTGAGAACCAGTTGACGCCCTGGAGCTGCGCCAAAAGCTTCCACTGATTCCCAGCATCCTTACATACTCAAACACACACACAAACACGCTCACATGCACAAACATACACCCATTTCATGTGGGGATTTACATTTGTAATTAGCAAAGCTTTGCGAAACTTTGACGAATGCGCAACCAAACCAAAAAAGGAAAACATTAAAAACAACAACTAACGGAATGTGTGGCAGAGAATTGTTGTTGGATGTGCCTTAACAACCAACAAATCCACTGCTATCTATAGACACTTCATATAGTAGCAAAAGTATCGCATAATATCGTATATAAAATGGGTTATCGATAGAAACAAACTCACGACAATACTTTAATTATTCTAAATTTACCTAAATAATTAATAGAATTTCGTGTACTTAAGTATTATTTAGGTGGCAAACAAAATGCAGTTCGATTTTATTATGTAATTTGAATTTTATTGTAATAATAAATAGTGTGTGCTCCAAATTCCTCCCTAAACACATATGCCAGTAAAATTGTAGCTCATTGGGATAATAAATAAACAAACAAAAAAAAACTAATTAGTAAAGATTATTTTCGCTGCTTTACCATTTCTTTCCATATGAAATGTTTGTTTATTTGTAGCTTGCATCAGTTCGATGATTAGCAAACTTTTCGATAATCAACTTTATGAAGCCGGCGCTTATAGGCTTAAATATCTAATTGAAAACAAATTGGAATAAAAACTGGAAGCGGTTAAGGACACAATAAATGGAGTCCGACTTTAATGTGGCAACTGTACTTGCCAGTTTTCTGTGACTTTTTTCATTCTCCTCTGCCTGATGTTGCTGTTCACGTGCAACGGTTAATTTATGCAACTTGTGGCACGGCCATTGATTGGCTGCTGTCCCCCGTCCACCCTCTTCTTCTGGCTCCTACAGCAACTTAATTTGTGTGCGGAATTTATGGGCGCAGCACGTGCAAAAGGCCGACGAGAAGTTTTTACCGCCTGATTTGTGGTTGCAAAACTTTTTTCCCTCCCAGTTGCAACACAGATTTTCTCATTGTTATTTGTGTATGGCAGCTTGTGCAACTCGACTAAATTTAGCCAATTGAAAGCTTCGTTCTACTTGCCTCCTTTTGAGATTGTTAACTTTAATGTGGCCATAAAAGCGTTGCATTGTTTGCACAATTAAAAACAACAGGAGATAATAAAAAATAACACTAAAAATGTTGTTTTAAATTGTAAAAAAAGAAGAGAAACTACAGAAATTGTTGCCTCAACGAACTTGAACGAGGCACAAGCTAACGTTGCTTATACATACTCAATGCCTCCTCTGGTGGCAACTCTTTCGCCCTCTCAGCACCATTTGCTACCTAAGCAGATTTCATTTTAGATAAAGCCAACGTCAGCTTCAGCATCACACATCGAACATTGCAAATGGCTGATAGGATAAGGTTCTGCAGTAGGGGAAATCAGAAAAGGGGACGAAGATATTGTAAGATATTTTATGCATTCGAGAGCCTTACGCCCCCCAAAGTCTCGTACCAATTGAAATCAGCTAAAGCTGTGCTACGATTACCTCCTCCCGCATTTGCATAGCTAAAGGGAAAGATGCATCAATGATAACGTAAACAAATTGAAAACGAACGAACAACTTAAACAAGCAAAAGTTGTTGCCCTATGAGAATTTAAACTAATTATTTATCACGTACTTTAGAGTACAAAATAAATATTAGATATACTTAAATTGCGATAGACTAAATAGTTTTAGATAAATACTTGAAAATTGCAGCAAGTAATTTCATGAAAAGTAATTAGTTAATGTAGTTAATGTAATTAGCACCGAATTTTGGGCTAAATTTAAAGCAATTATATCATGAAACATTTGCTATGGCAATAACTTAGAATGTATTAATTTATATTTTCGTTAAAAATGTATCTTTTTAATTGGAATACTCCATCTAATCTGGTTGCCATATCTCACTGTGCTATAAAGTTTTCAATTACAGACAACTGAGTGAATATCAACAACATTTATCTATTAAAACAAAGTACAATACACACCGAGTAAACTCCCTCATATAGCAGGTGCTCTTCGCTTAAAGCAGATCTCTTTAACAGCTGTTAACTTAACAGAGTGTTAATATTCGAGGTATGTAAACTTGAATAAAGATGGATTATTAATGTATTACAGGTTCGAAAATTTAAACAACTTAAAGTAAATAATTCAATAATTGAAAATAAAAGTTTCATTAAATTTTCAGTCATTCCAGTTTCTAAAATGCTGGAGGAATACACCTTTACTAACTTTGATACCAGATGGCAAAGTAATATAAAAACTATCTTAGAAGTAGAGAAAAAAATTAATTTATGATTAAGAAGTAAAGCCACAATAATGTTTTGAATATATTTTTTATTCCATAAGTCATTAGCATTTGATCTTCTACCTAAGTTTGGAACTGATTCCCATTTATTTGTTTGAAACTAGTCTGCATTAGTTGGGATTTAATTTGAAATCATTCAATTCGGCAAACTGTCTTGGCTGACATATTCCATACAATAACTCATTTATCCCTGACGAAACAACAACTTTGAATAGAAAATTCTTTGGTCAAAGTAGTTGAGCGCATTTAATCGAGCTATTGTTTTACTTTAATTACATTCTAATTGACTTTTGTGTATTTCTGCACTGTTAATAACTGCAAACAGCTTATGGAAAAGGCAGCTCAAAAGCAGCTTAACGGCCAAGACAAGCAATAACAATAGCAACAACAACAACAACAACATGAGCACAAAGGCAATCACTGCAACAGCAACAGATATAGACATAGCAACAACAGCAGGAACAACAACAATGATAACAAAGATAACAAGAACCTATTACAATAGCAATTTGGCAACAAAAGGCGTTTCATCCAACAGACAGAATCAGCTAGAGATGAGCTTGTGTTCAATTTGACCAGCACGAAACTAACACGAAAATTCACGAAATAAATAATCGAAATTTAAATTTATTTATATTTTATACGAATACTTTATTTATTTTTATTAAATATAATTTTTAAAACATTTTAAATAATAAGTATTGCTTGCAAGCGATTGTTTACTTTTATATTGACAGAAATTGAAATATGTTCAAGTCTCATGAATGGAAACTTCTGTCTTTCGATTCTTAAACTAATTATTAAGGATATATATAATTAATCGTAACTACAAGATACATCGTGTCCCGACAGACGCTCAGCTCTAGTGGATATTAAGCTACACAAGTAAGTCAGAACTCAGGGAAATGATGCTCAAGACAGACTGAAAATGGCCAATTATATAAGACGCAGCCGGAGCTTATTTTGATTTAATTTCTCTTTTAAGATTTTATGTTTGCTCTTGTGTTATTTACATATTTAATTGGAAAAGCGTGCATATGTGTGTGAGCTTGACTTCATCCTGCTGCTCGCCATTTACATTTGTAAATTTTGGTTTTTCAGATTTGAGAGAAAGTGAGAGAGAGTGTGTGAAGGGGCAGGATAAAGACTGCAGGTAACGTAACGTAGCAAAATTCATTGGGAGTTGTCTACAGATTGCCATATGCCTTAAAATTGGATAAGAATAGACTATTGGGAAACACAACCACTAAGACAAGAGGATCGCTTAAATGTGTTCGACAATATAAGACCCTGCAATAATCTCTATAATAACACAAGTATTTTGATAATAATTAAATCGATCTCGCAACTTACAAATTGAGGCTGACGGACTCGGCTTTTATTTCTGATTAAAATTTGAAGTTAGACATACTGAAAAGTTTAGTAAGATTTATTATCAACATGATTATTATTATAGATAAAATAATAATATTGCTTAAAAATATCAAACCAAATATCATAAACATAATTTTTGGTACAAATATTTTAAGCTGTTATTTTCAGTTGTAAAGTGGATCAATAATCAAAAGTAGTAATTAAGAAAATAATCTTAGTCCAGTCATTTATTAGTTAATTCCTAATTTCCTAATTCTAATAACTCTAATCCAAGGTTTTATTTTACTGCAGCTCTACGGCACGAACTGTTTTTAGATCCATTTTAAAGCTTCTTTGGTTCCTTCATTTTTTTGCTTTTTTTAATTTTTTTTATTTTTTATTTTAATGCATTTGCCAAGTGCCGCCGTCAAAGCTGACTTTGAACACTTTTACGTTTCGCTGATTTTTCAAGAGTTGCATTCCATCTCTGTCTCTTTTTTTCTCTCTTTCTCCGTTTTTCTACAGATTTCTCTTATTGCATGCATTTGCCCGAGTCCTAAATCCTGTGTATATGTGTATATGTGACTTTACTCACATTTGACTACAGGACCTGCTGTCGTCGTCACTCATTAGAAAAACGTTGCAAGCAAAACCAAAGTGGTAAAAAATTGTACTACGTGTTGCAAGTTGGTGATAGAAGTAGCAAGGGTAGAGGAGAACTTGAAAGAAAAAGTGCATGTAAAGTTTGCAAGGCAGAAAAAGAAACTGAGAAAAAGTTTATTACAAACTTTGAAGTGAACCAAAAGAAAGGAAAGAAAACGAAAATGAAAACTAAAAGTTTAATATTTGATTTAAAAGTTGATAAAATTTACTTTAGTCTACACTCAACTCGACGCTGCGTGTTATTTGTTTTTATTGAATTTATTTGAATGTGTCTTGGCCTGAGTTTTCCCCCCCAAAGGAGCAAGTGAGTCAACTAGTTGTACCAGGGAGGACAGCGTTGTGTCTCAGATAGCGCGTTGATTTTTCATTTCACCGTGCAAATATGAAAAACAAACTGAAAATGAAGCGCAACAATGGCCATGCTGCAGTCAGGAAAATGGGGAAAATTTTTGCAAATGCTTTTGTTTGTTTGCACTGAAATGGAAAATGCGGCCAACAGCAGCAGCATCGGTAGCAGCAGGAACATTTTCCATTGTTAAGCCCAGTCAAAAGCTGGAACAGAGCATACTAATTTGAATGTGAAGCCTGCAATAGCAGAAGGCAGAAAAGCATAAGGCTTGGACGTATTATTTTAGACAAAGGTTATGGCATCGAAGCAAAGTTGAAATGAGAGAGAAAAATACAGAAAGATGTATGAATCTAATGAGAGCTCAGAAGATCTTGACTACATTCCCTTAACTCTCAATACTGATCCAATATAATAAATAATTTGATTACAATATGCAAAATTTAGTTTAAGATGTTATTAAAGCTTTCGATGGACTTGAAAAATTAAATTTAATTGAGAATCTTTCGTCTTAAGTCTTGCCAAAGTTTTAACTACAAAGCTCTAATACTTCCTGAGATGTAACACCAATAAGTAACTTGTAAATTGCTCCACAAACATTTTTAAATCAATTTTAATGAATTATACTAGAGACTAAATATGATTCAATGCATTTTAGAAAATATCTCCAAGATATTCATAGAGCATTCCAATCTCATTATTTGAAACTGTGCAAATTTTCACACTGTAAATTTTGAGCTGGCCAAAAAAAATTCCCCTTAGATATTTGTAAATATTCATAGAGCCCCGAGCTATGTTTGTCATACACATACAGCAGCAACACACACACACACACATACCACAAGAGAAAATTTGTACAAAAACATTTCGCATGCTACCAACTAATTTTGGCTGAAAAATTCCTCCTCAGCCATTGCCAAATTGAGTTTGCGCTTAGAGTGGCAGTTAGTCCTACCCGGCACCCCCTCGTTAAACCCACCTCCTCATCCTGCTGGCTAAAATGCAGTGCAGTGCAACTAACTCAATTTGGCGCCCATGTCACATACGTCAGCGCGAAAGAGACACGCCCACTTGAAGGCGCACTGCCAATTTGTCAGGTTTTGGTGCAGCACGTGCCACATCGCACGTTTAGCTGAGCTTATCATTTTCTCAAAAGACTCTCTCTCTCTCTCTTTTGCTATCTCTTTCTATTTTTCTTTCGCACTCTTTTTTTTCCTATTTAATATGCAAAACGTCAGTTACCAAAAAACTGACAAAGTTGAAATAAATTTTTATTTCATGGACTCTGTTTGTATTCCTGTACACACACACACACAAACACACAGAGACACACACACACACATTGAGATAGATGCCTACATATATATCGGCAATGAACTTGCCGCAACGTAAATAAAAAAGGAAATCTAAAAAAACAAGTGAGAGCTCCTAACTTGAGCCTGCTTGACTAGAGGCTACCCTTTAGCTACCGCAAAGTACAAGCGCTAGATGGCGCTAGTACTGCTGTTCACTACAGAAAATTGTTTCTTGCATAACATTTGTCTTTATAATCTTAGAATATTAAGACTTTCAGAGCAGTTGTTTGCTGCTGTTCTCACTGTCCCTTTCCACAATTTCTAATTTGTATTTTATGCAAATTTAATGGAAAAAAAACCTATAATAATTTTAAAAGAATTTCCGTAGCTAATTTTCAATCAGATGAATTAAAAAAAAATTCGACCAATATCTGTCAATCCATAGTTCTAAAAATGCACTCTAAAACATACATGTTTTCGTCAGCCTGCACCCAATGTCAATCTACCTTTTTATTTATCCATATCCAATGGGTAACAGATATAAATATGCCAAGCCAGCAGCCGCAGAATGAACGCGTTTGTTTGTGCTTCTAACTAGGCTCAAGGCATCCGGCTTGTACTTATTGAAAAAATAAAGGCAGAGTCTACTTCGGTGCGTTGCTTATTTCAACTCTTAAAACGCCGCTCACGTACCAGACGAAATAAAACGAAAGGCAATTGCAGACAACATGTAAAAGAAAAATTTGTTCTTAGCGTTAATTTAAAAACGATGCGAAGCAGCTGTAAAACTTATACTTATAATTTGAATTTAAGCTTAAGCTTCATAAATGCAATGAAGTGCAGCTGTTCCAAAATCGAATCAGGGAACGCAGGTGAATCACGTTGCTGAAAACCTCGCTGAATGTGCATAAAGTTTCTCATACGCCCCGTGCAACGTCCAGGCAAAAGGCAAACCAAAATGGGGGAAAAACTGGGCGTGTGTTTGCCACGGTTTCAACGGCAGTCAGTTAGTCAGCACGTTGACGATTTGACTTAATATTCAAATGCATGAAAAACCATGTGATGTCAGGACATAAGTGGGACAATGAGGTAAAGTTATTGACTATTCAATACCCTCTACTAGAGCTGGACAAATCTCAATAATACTATTATGGCAAGCAGTCGCTAAGGAATTTACAATATTTTTTTTAACTCATTGAATTCATATTGTTTGCCCATCAAATGTTTCTAATATCTGATATCTGATTTCGAAAGATAATACATTTTATTCAGTATTATCCATAGTCTCACAATTCTATTCAAGTATATAATTATTCATATAATTTATAGGCTATACCTCTTGGTGTGCAATATTACAGGGTATTAAAACCAAATGCGGCTACAACACAACGCCGCTTTTCACAGTCACATACACACACCAAAATGTGAAAATTTTTTCACGTTTGATGTGACTTTGGGGCGCATTTACATGCACCTTTATTTTAATGAATGAATATCTGGGCGTGAGAGTGTGTGTGTAAAAAACAATTAACGCATTTTCAGCAAAGAAAGAAAAGGAGTGACTCATGCGGTGATAGCTGAAAAATTCAAGCTTTACATTTTCCCACGTGCGCGAACGGTTGGAACATTTGGTGTTGAGGCCAACAAAAGGGCAGGATTTACAGGTGTGCGTGTGTGACGTAGGAGAAAAGTGGAGAGATAGTGTTAAGCTTAAGGTTAAGGGTTAGGTAATTGCCAAATGGAAAGTGCTGAAAATAGGATTATCTAGTCTTTTTTGTGAAGTCACGTTTGAATATTTAAATGATCACAAATTGGTTATATGACTTAATTGTCTTAGACAAATTCAGGCATTAGTAAAAGCTATTGCATTGAATTGGAATCAAGCAAACAATCACCAACTTTAATTATAAGACTGACCAACAATCGATGGAAACAACTGCAAATCAAATCAAAGACAATATTTTCTTATCCACAGCGAATAATTGAATTAAATTATATATTAAATTAAAATCTCTTTCTTTATGATACTATCGTCAGACCGTATCGATCTTCAAAGAACTTAGAGAAATTAATCATAACAGATTTGTCTGTTTCTTCTAGGAATAATCCAAAGAATTATTTTCTGCCTTAAGTACAGCAGAATAAAACCAGTCGAAAAGGCTACAGTCGACCGCATTCGACAGTATAATACCCTGTACAGGCTTCTATATTAAAATTATGTTGATAATAGGTACTTTGATTAAAATAAAAGTAAGAACATAACAGGTGTTTAAAGAATACTCTTTTGAAACTCTCATTTTTTGCATACGAATTCTTTGCATGCTTATAGCAGCTAATTTACTTATGCTTGTGTCGCAGTAGATCGCTATCTCGCTCGCACACATATGCACACATGGTAAACAGACGCATGTATCACAGTCGTTCGCTGTCTCGCTCGCACACATGTGCAGCCTGCTGCTCTACGATTCCGTGGAAAAATAACTTTTATTGCTGATTATCTGTCTTATTTACAAATCGATCTTGATGAAACTTTCAGCGTTCCTTCTATATATTATTCTTTACGCACCTGTTAAGTTAGAAGTGTCTACGTTGAAAAATGTGGCTATTATTAGTTTATTTATTAAATTGCGTGGGAAGGGGGGAGGTATCCAAAACTTAAAATAAACTTGATCTGCGTATGGTATACGGGAACCTTGAGTCTCTAGCTCTTATAGTTGCTGAGATCGACGCGTTCATACAGACGGGTAGACAGACGGACATTTTTTGCACAAAGTTAATATATCCCTGTACAGGGTATAAAAATATCTGTTACCTTGATTATATCTTGATAATCAGTTGCGAGATAACATCTCAAGGACTTAGTTTCTACTAGAACTTCCAAAGGTTTCTTTACTCACCATTTGTTGTTGATTTTTCGGCTTCTTGATTAGATCTGGCACTTTAAAGTTGGTAACTGCCTCGATGACCTCAGCCAGTAGGAGACCATCGCGACAGTCGGATGACAAGTCCGTAACCTTACGCTTGGATTTGGCACGCTCCAGATAATAGTTGGCCCAGTCTGTGTAGATCTATAAAAGAAGGAGGAAGGAGTTTGTAGTCGTTAGGAACTTGCATAAAAATAACTTGATTTGCATTTTGCAGATTTAAAACGACAACTAAATGGCCATTAGATGTTGTAATTAAGGCTCTTTGAACACTTTCCGACAGCTGTTCATGTTGCACAAGCTGCACAACTCCCTGTCCGAGGGCATTGAGGAAGTCCTCTGGCTGGTTATCAGGAAATCATTAGTAGCTCAAAGCTCTTCCATTCAGACAACATATGCACAAAATACTCATATTTAACAGCCTGCACTTTTCTCGACAAACAAATTAAACTCCGGGCTACGATAACTCGGAATGTCGTTAAGAAAAACTGTGCGACAGTCGGAGTATGAATCTTGAATGGGAGTGTGTGTGAGGGTGTGTTTGTATCATATAATTATTAAGATGAGATATTTGTGATTGAGGATAGTATTAATATGATTTTTTAGGCAATGTGCTTTGGTTAAATGATATAAATTATTTTATAGATACAATTTTCTGCGCAATTGAAGATATTTTGAGAGAAGAGAAGAACAAATAGCATATAAAAGCTTGAATCAAATCTTTAGGTAACTTAACTGGAGCATGAACTTTTTAGATGAATAAGAAAAATATTCTAATCTGAAATAATATGGTGATATATATAATATATAATCTATAGAAAGCCTGTTTAAGTACGTTTATTTTCTTACTTCTTTGAACTCGTATTAAATTATGATGGTCTTATTCCCTTGTATAAATAAATAGAAACTTGATATTATGCCATAGTTCTTATGCTACTTTGCTGCTACTGTGGAGCATTTGTGACAGCTTTGTCTTTTGCTCACATCGTTAGCCACATCCTTGCGTAGTTTTTATTATAGCTCATCCTGCTAATTCCGTGTCATATCCCCAGCATATCCCTATATTCAGGCTGTCTTCCATATGCATGCGACACATTTTATGTATGCCTTGCTTGGCAATAAAAATATCTGGCATTGTCCTTTTGCTATCTGCCCGTCTGTTTGCCTAACTCGCATTCGACTACTTCCTTTCCCTCTCACAGTTCGCAACTCGAAGCTCAGTCAGTTTTCCATTTGTCGCCGAGTTACGACTGAGCTTTACAACTGAATGAGATAGCGTAGAATGAGTTCAACAATAGCCTGGCCTAGACTTTGAGCTTGCTTATGCAATTTTTGTCCCGCTGCTATTGCAGGCGTTGTTGCATTGTTGTCTGACTGCCTTTTGCAAGGGTTTTAGGCTCAGGTTTGGACTTTGGCTTTGACTTGGACAATAAAGTGAAAACTTGCGTCTGAAAAATAGCAACAACAACAACAAAAAACAACTGCAACTGTAAACTGTCACTGGCAGTGGCATTGGCATTGGCATTGGCAAACTGGAAAACTGGCTAAGTCCATGCCGCAAATATCCTGTCCGGGGTATCTAAACCGAATGTGGCACCCACAACAAACAGCAAAGGAATCGACTGGTTGCCCTTCCAGCTTTGTTTTGGATATGACTCTGCATTCACTGTGCAACTATAACGAAGCAACAATAAACTGTGCAGTTGTCTTGCTTGATACAGAGCAGATGCTCGGAACCTCTCTCTCATGAAGTGAGTCCTATAACTGTAGCTGTAGCTTCAAGAGCGACAAAATGTAACTAAAATTCATTTAGTGTTACGAACAAAATGTAGTAGAGTAAACAATTTCCATTGACTAATCAATTTATAGCAGCCATTGAATTTGCTTTTTCTTCTGTGTCGCTTTTTCCTTTGCTCCTTTCAGAAAAATATATATGTGTATAGAACAAACCTTTGCATAGTCGCGCGTCAATATGCCATTGATATTATCGCAGGAGCCCTGGTAACTAACGCAACGGGCCAACATCCTTTCTCCGTATATCACAACTCCATTTTTAAATTCATTGCGCAATGTTTAATAGGGACATTTCTATGTTTTACTTCGTTGAGTTAGATTTTACTTCCTTAACTTCATTTTATAAACTTATTGATTTAATTTTCACTTTATTAGTTTCAGCTCGTTTATTCACTTTAGTTGATTTTTTATTGGATTATTTATTAATATATATTTTTTATTTTAATAAAATGTATTTTTCTTTGTTTTATTACTTTGTTTGGACCACTTTATTGCTTATAATATTTAGGTTGTCATTATGTGGATTGTTTTCAATTTAGTATCTTAATTTCACTATTTATGTTAACTATAATTTCAGCTGAAAGCCCTTTTTATAATTTAATATTTATTTGGTGATGGTTTTTAATTGAATAGAATATTTTCTGAAAAAATTTTTTAAACAATTTGAAACTAATTTATTTATTATCATATAGACCAGGCTTAAATGCCTTCCTTTATCTTAAATTCTTTTAGAGCATACTTTTGGAATATTGCATATTCCGCCTTTTTTGTTCCCTTCTGAGTGTCAATTGTTAGCACATCTTCTAGCTTTTCCGGACACTTATCACACATTACGTACCTTTCTTTTTGTCATATTTATGGGACCCTCGACACATTTTAAGCCCGCATCTACAGCTACATAAATATAAAATTACAGCATCAAGCGCTCGCAAGTTTGCAACGTTTCTTCATTCCTCTTTATTTATTTTTTTCGCCAACCCCATTAAAATGTCAATTATGATAAAGTTTTATTGAAACACCGCAACACATTAAAGCTTATCAACGGGGCCAGGCGGTGGCGTCCGCCCCAAAAGTATGCAATAATAATAATAAACATTAAGCGCCGTTACTTTTACCCTTTTCAACAGCCGACAACCTTAAGGTACGTTGTGGCTCGGCCCATTTCATGTTGTGTTGGAGGCGTTGAAAGTCACACGCCCACTTTTGTGGGGCGGGGGGGGGTAAACTAATTGAAAGTGAAAGTGCACCACAACAGGTTGGCAGGCCCAGTCTCATGCATAATTGGAGCTGACACCCTTGTCAGCGACTGTTCGCTACAGATTTTGTAGGCAAACAATTTTGTTAGCTTGATAAATTTTAGTTTAATGTTGTTGTTGTTGTTGTTGTTGCAGTCCCAAAAAGGGGTTGACAAATCGTGCTGGAATCAATTTGGTTGCACGGAAAAGGTCAACAGCCATTTGGTAAATGAAAAAGCGCTAGCAAAACACAAAACTTGCCCCCGACCCATGACACGCCCAATTGAGAAAGGTATCTGCCCACCATTTTGCTCTTATCTATACACATACGAGTCTTTGTATGTATAACTGTGTCTGTGTGTGTGTGTGTGTGTAGCCGGTGTGGGTGTAAAAGTTTCACTCTGCAGGCGTTTGGCTTCGAGTACTTTTGTGAAATGTCAGTAAAATGTCAAAATAAAAGTAATGCTGATAAAAATTTTATAGCTTGTCAAAAATGCTAAAGAAAAATGCCGCTGGGGGGTTGTTTCTCATCTTGTCTCTCTTCTCTTCTCTTCGATTCTGTTCTTTATCAAATGTCGCGTCTTGGGTACTTTAGTTTATTGGAATTTGCATACAGCAACAGTAACAGACGCAACGGCATCTACATCGAAAAGGTGGCAAAGTAGCATCAAGTCTTAACACAACAACGAAAAATTTATGTTAAATCGAACGACAGCTACACGTCGCGTCGTCTGACATCAGTTAAAAAGGTCGATATGTCGATGTATTTTTTATCTCTCAGTTTCCAGTTGCTTACAGCTTACGAGTCTTCGACATTTGAAGCGCATTCAGGTGTGTTTAACAACACAAGGTAACAAAAAAATGTCAATAAAGTTGTGTCATTCAATAGACGAAAGAGTATTAACTGTATACATAGAAATCTATTAATCATGTCAATAAAATGGAATGTGGAATTTAATTGATTTTGATTGATCAAAACATCTTATCGAATTGTAATATTTATTATAATATTAATCTTTCTTCAAGTAAATTAAACAATATATCTAATCTATAATATAAAATTTTTATTATTTACCTAAACTAAGTAATGTGTTAAAAACAGATGTTATTCATAATAGGTGTTAAAAGAATACTCTTTGCTCGTAGCAGCAAGCATATTTGATCCTAGGCTGAGTGCTACATAATTTCATTTACATCGCAGTCGTTAGCTATCTCGCTCGCACATAAGCGTTGGGCGTAAAGCCCAAGATTCAATGGAAAAATATCTTTCTTTCCTTTTCTGATTATCTTTCTTATTTGTAGACCAATCTGGATGAAACTTTGAGTATTGTTTCTATATGCTATTTTTCTAGCACTTGTCAAGATATAAGTGTCTGCGTGGAGAAATGTCGATTTGCATGAGAAGGGGGAAATGGTGCAAAAAATCTAAAATAATCTCGATCTGGAGAGTTGCAGAGATGAACGCTTTCTTACAATCGACTCGGCTGATGATACTGATCATGAATACAAGTAATTTATATTTATTAAATATATGTTACACCTGCACTGTACATTATATAAAAACTAGGAACTGCATTTGCTGTAGTTGAAAACAACGTGGTAAATATACTCATATAACGATGATATATAAATTATAAAATACTTTATTTAAAATTTTATAATTTCGTACATAATATTTAACATTTAACAATTTGGTATTAGGGCACTTGTAGCATAGTGTAATCGATAAGCTTACTGGAAACCAATGACAACCTGTTGGGCCTAATCCTAAAGTGCCTTTAATAAGTAACGTTAAGTGAAAAACCACCCCTCAATGCTTTGCTAGTCATATTTTCTAACTCCAAGCTCATTAAATTTGATTGTATTATTGACTTTTATCGCATTTGACCAAATGGAGGAGGCGAGAAATATCTGTCAATTCGATTTGCTAAAGTCAACGAGAGTCATGACAGTGGGGCCTCAGGAAAAACTCAAATGATTGACATTTGAAAGCAATGTCAAAAGAATCTATGGCACCTTTCTGCACTGCTCTGTGCCTTTGATTTCGTTACACAACTTGGGAAACGATTGGATGATTGGCAACATGTTGATGGGGCGCAATCAACTGAGTTGTCATGTGTTCGCACACAGCGTCCATCTGAGGGAGGTAGCTGTGACATAATTTGGGCTGAATCTTTGCTATAAAAGTATAATAAAGTGTTGCTCAAATTGTGGGTAAACATTGTTCCCATAAACTCTTTATAGACACAATAAAATATTTAGAGACTCAGCTAGCTATTAGATAGATCTCCTGATAATACCTTGATAGAACTATTTTGGAATTAAATAAAAAATTTGATTAAAGCCAAATCCCTTTAAGTTATGGTCTAATTTAAAAGTTTACTGACATTTTCAACATAAATAAAAAAAGAATATCAGTGTGAATATGTGGAAGTTTAAATTTGATACAAGTTTCTATAGTTTTTATGAGTATATTAATTCAGCTCGTATTTCTTATCTATCATAAAAAATTTAAAAAATGGGAAAATGTTTTATTTTATTTAGTTGTATAAGTCACTCTTTTTCCAAATTCTATCCTCTTTATATACATATAATCAGGAAATCGAATTTCTTAAATTTTATTCACAGTTCTTAGAAAATCTTACTTACATTTCACTCCCCTCAACATCTGGATAAAAGCCAATAAGCTAGAGACCTATTTACAGTATACAGAGTACCACTATTTCAATAGCTAACCAGGGTCCGCTCCATTGACATTACGTAGGTGTGTCAAGTGAACAAAATAGACAAATTTATTGTGGCAATTCCGACGCCCACTTGTGCCTAAATAGAACTGTTGAAACGGAATAGAATCGACAACATGCGATGTTTACTTTTGATATCTGTGGTTGTCTGTGTCTATTCCATTAATTGATAACAATTTTTGTCACAATTAATAGCGACAATTCTCGTTTCGCCTCATTTCTTTTATGGCGCACATATAACTAAAGACAACTCCTGCTTGGCAAATAAATAAGCGGCTGCGAAAAAAAAGAAATATAAATATATAACAAATATTGAGGGCATAATTTTTGTTGATAAAAAAAAACTAAAACAAAAAGCAGCGCTGCCTGTCAAATGTCACATAAATAAATTATATTTATACATATTTTTAGGCAAAAAGTTTGGCAGGCATCGTTTCCTGTTGCCCCGCCCTTACGATTGCCATGACAGCCAAGGCGAGGTTAGACAAAGGGGACGGGTGGTTTGTCGCATTTAATAATGACAACTCATCAAAAATGTATATGACCCACTTGCGGCGCCCCTAGCTCATCAGACAGAAGTTGCCAAAATACAATAACAACAACAAAACCATCGCACAAAAAAAACCCAACAAAATAAAGAATAATATTCCAACAACAACAACAAAGGTACCCACGCCATACAAAAGTTAGGGAAACTTTTTGGACTATACGTATCTGTGTTCGAGTGCCGCTGGCATTTTATGGGAATTGGCAAGAGTCGTCGTCGCTGTGGAGGCTAAGACCCAAACCTTGGTCCCAGCTGAAGCTAAGTGTTCGAATTAGTTATGGGAGGCGACAAAACAGTAGGTAATTGAATGCAAAAAGCCGAGTCGCCAACACGAACTCCCTAAAACTCTAACCCTGGAAAAATACTACAAAACCTAATTTTCGAATATCTTAAGAATATAATTCGTATAACTCTCCCATCCTAATTGATTAATTGAATTTTTTTCTTATCGTTAAACAGTTTATTTCATTTGTATTCTAAGTCTTAGAATCGATTCTCACCAAATTGGGATACATCTAAAAAGTATCGAGGTCTTGAAGTAACTAAAATACATTTCTGAATGTTTCAATTGGCAGTTTAGCATTAATCATTAATCATCAATCAAATGTTTGTAATTTCTTTCTATATTATATCTTGGAATTGAACATTTTCTGTGAAGATTCATTGTCATCATGGTTTGTAATTTAAAATGGCATTTTGATATTTGAGTTAAGATGAGTCAAAAGTTGCAAATATCAAGTTTTTAATCGCAACTGCGTGGAATTGAACTTAATTTATTCAAATAAATTAGTCTTTCTTTAATATTTATTGCTGTGACGCTTAATGGCTCACTGCATTGCCGCTTAAATGAAGTTATTTGACCGAGTTACTCCATTGCTTATGCATTAAACTAATTGCTGAACGCATCAGTTGCCTGACTAATTCTGCATAAAATCTGCAAAGGAAAAATGGTTGACCAATTGACCAATTGACCAGTTGATCGGTTGTGCAAAGCGCAGTGGCCATCGAGGGTGACCGCAGTACACGCAGGATTCACACACATATTGTCACTGGAACAGGATATGTGCGGTCAAGTCAATGGACACACGGGCAATTGAACACAGCTGTTGCTACATGTGAGCCTGCCTATGTGGGGTACGTGTGTGTTGAAAGCTCACAGCTTTACTAGGCATAAAAGGCAGGGACCTGGCCCCCAATCGATAATTCAGCCAAAAATAGCCGAAAACGACTCAAACTCTTGAGTCGAAATTCAATTTAGGTGACTTTTGTGTTCAAAGAAAATGAGAAAATTGACACTAAAATGCGGATACCAAGGCAGCGAGGCATTAAATTTTCAATATACTTTGCTGACCTACAAATAAAGCGAAAAATGGAAAAAGGAACAAAAATGAAAGGTGCGCATCAAAGGCAAGAGGAACCCTCTTGTTGTTTTCCCTTGCCTTTCCTTTTTTTTTTTTAATTATGTTTTCAATTAATTATGCGGCAACACATTTTTGGCAAGAAAGTTTTTATTTAATTACCGTTAAAAGGCGCCAACAAATCAGCGGGTAAAACGGGCGGTGTTAGCTTCATTTGTATTCTCTTGGCTTATGATTACGCCACACGAATGGCAGACATTTAACAGCTGTTAACGCTGTTGCGTGCTTGGGCCAAGTTTATGGGCATGAGTCACCTGCAATTGACGCGAAGAGTTTTCGATGGAGAATAGGGCGTTACAATTGCCTAATGCAACCCTTTTTTGGTCAGGCATTACGCATACGCACTGTGCGCCCCTTTTTTGCTATGAACTGAAAGCAAAAAAAACTGCTTGAGTTGGGCGGAAACAATCAAAGTTTGCCACAGGCAAACACCTACCACAAAAAGAAGAAATAACAAGGCAAGTACTTGACTAACAGATACTCTTCTAAATCAAAACTTTTCGATTGAAGTTAGAGTTTCTGCGTACAACACCGAAAAGCTAATATATAATTTAATCTAAAAATAAAGTTTATTTCAAAGTTAGAGAGAAATATATAACAATTCTATAACATTCCCAAATGAATGGAATTATATAGAATTATGAGGCAGTCTGTTTTTCTTATCCTCCACCTGTAAATATCAAGCTGCATACAAAAAATCAGAACCCACACAATGTAATAAAAGCTTTAATGGCAGCACGTGAAAAAAATCAGGGGAAAAGTGACGGAAATACCCGAACTTAATGGCTTCATTTGTAGTCCAACAAATGGGGTTTGAAAGGGGTTTAAAAAGCTTTTCTGGAGCTGGAAACAGTTTCTGTTGCTCGTAAATTACCACATTATGTGGGTAATATGAATAAAATTATAAATAATTAGAGCTTTGAGCCTAAGTAAGATTTGTTATAAATTAACAAAAGCATAGAAAAGAGTGTTGTTAAATGTTAAAAAAAAAAAAATAGAAATGAGTAATTTTAATTACTCAAATTCTATATTCTTAAAGTTTTAATTTTTTCGACTTTTTTATTATTTTAAATTATAATATTTAAGCGATTTGTTTTAAATAAATTCAAATTAGTTATTAGGATAATAAAGTTTCTATACAAATAGTAAACTTTCGGTTTTCACTTGCTTAAAAATCTATTGTTGCTATTATTTTAAAAACAAAACAAAATTTATTAAAAAAATATTAAATTTTTGAAAGTCCCATTAGTTTTTATTTAAATCAATTAAATTGTCTTTTTTTAAATTGTATTCAAACCAGGAATTTTTGTTGTTGTCGTTTTTTCACCGCATGATTAAAATTCAATTTAATGAAAGTTGATTTTACTTTAATTGTGTGTTCGAGCTCTTTGAAGTGATTTATTAATGGTCACAATGCCATTTATCGGAGCATAAATCTCATTTAATAATTTTATATGCTTTGAATGTGTTGACTGTAGGGTGAAAGCACAGACAGCAGCATGAGGACGAGGGGAGAAAAGAGTTTCCCAATTAGAAACGTTTTTAATTTTTTATGTTTTGATATTTACACTTAATTAATTAACTGCACTTTTTGAAGCACATAAATTCCACTAGATTAAACCATTTGGTGCACCACATTTTTCGTTTAGATAAGAAAAACATACACACACGCACACAGAAACAGAGAGAAACCCGTCAATTAATTCATTAAAATGCAATGGCAACGACCACGCGTATTTCAATGAACCGAATCGCGCACACGCGATGCTGCTAAAATGTCGGGGATTTCGAGGGGTAGGTGTTGGTAATGCAGGGCACGCGATTCTATTTTCCGATTTTCTCTACACGCGTACAACGTATTTTCCGTATTTTCAGTCAACGCTCGGGCGATCGCCAACAGACTGAGAACCGAAGTTTTCTTCTTAGCGAACCTCCCTCCAGAAGATGGGGAGAAATAATCTATTTTTGGTCAAGTGCTTGGCAACATTTTCGAAAAAGTTCAGCAACATATTCGAAAACCTGCAACACATAAATACAAATTCTCCTCAAATTTGAAAGCGGAAATGGATTAAGTTGAATTAAGTCAGCCGAAAATGAAGTTAAACAATATTTGAATTAAATCTTTACCCACTCAGCCATAGTCCATTGCTAGATTTTCAATTACCCAAACTCCCTATGTCAAATCTGACTACCCGGTATACAAAAAATATTTAAATTACAAAATAAACAATTAGATTTAATGAAAGGGGAGCCCAGAACGAAGTCTACCAGATGCAAACGGCAGCAAGTACCCAAAAATAATAAAAGGAAAGTCATGAAGAAAACATTAACATTACAGGAACAACAAGAACAACAACAAGAATGAAAACAACAATGCATAGTTGTAAAAAGAAAATGTTCTTCATATGGTTGGAAGGAGAGAGGGTTGGTTGGGTGGTTGGGTGGTTTGGTAGATGGATGTGCGTCTGTTAAAACAAACAATGGGCAGCGAACAACTAAATGTAAATGAAATACAATATCAGACCATAAGACTTGAAAAGTTTTCAATTTCAGTTCTCTACAATGCAAATACGTAGACAAAAATGATTTTTCCTTTTCAACAAGCAGGTTAGTCGACCGCTCGCGACTGTTTAATACCCTGTAGCAGACCTTAGAATATTATATTTTATTTACCCACTTCTCGCTTCGAAAGCAAATTTTAAACTGAACAATTTGAAAAATAGGAATCAGCTTTAATTCAGTTTGAGTTCAGTTCGGACAATGAATTGATTTCAATTATTAATTGAATTCTAGAATTTTAATTGTGTGTTTAGTTTTCTTTAGTAAAGCTCAATGTATGAATTTAAAACATTATTTGTACTTCTTCGCAAGATACATATATAATATTGACATATGAGAAATGTACAACTAAAATAAATAATACACCAGAAGTAATTTAAAGTCATACTTTAGTGGAAAACTCTCTCACATAGCAGCTACTTTAAACTCTTTTAAAAAGTCAAGAAAGTGAAGAGTAATGTTGTTATCCCTTCTCCTTCACCATGACTATGTGAAGTCAACTGTCAAGCCAGTGTAAAATTAGCGTTGTAACCATTAGAGCTAAATATATAGAAACAAAGTTATATATGTGCAACAAGCACGTGCAACAATTTGCAGCCAACATGCAAATTCATAGAGAGCGTGCTCGACAGTGCTGGCAGAAATATTGTGCATACTGAAAAAGTGCAATGTCATACTTGCACAGACGTAGCAGCTGAAGGGGTTTTATATAGAAATGTGGTATATTTTTATAGGAAGATGAAATAACTATAATAATAGTTATAATACATTTTAATTATATTTCCAAATTAGTTTATAATAAGTTTGTCTCTATTTGAATGTGCTAATAACATCGATTAGGATTTTGTCTTAGGGCATTTGGAGAATTATTATGAATTGTTTGCCAGATTAACTGCCAGCTTGCTCTGCTCTCATCTCAAGTAACAAGTAACCCCCTTTGACATGTACCACTATGTGCAATCAGGCGACGCATCTATATCTAAATATATGCAGCATTTTTCACAACATCGAATCGCTTGCTATGCCAACAACAATGGCAACAACTACAACTAAGGCAGATATGGAGCTACCCAGTTCTCCTGTTGTTTTATGCTATTGCAACACGCTATTTTTATAAAAAATTTTGCCAGTTGACAAGCGACGGCGTCAAACCGTCCCATGATCCCCGGTCGCCATCCCTCACCACGCCCGCCACTGAAGCGACATTGAACCACAGGAGGAGGTGAGCCCTGAACATGGACGACATAGCAACTAAGTGGCCTGGATGTCAATGTGAATGTGACTATGGTACATAGACTATGAAGAGTAGCTATGGGGTCTAGGTCTGGGCCCGGGCCGGGGGTACGCCTTGTCTTGTTAGTTGTTTTGTTGCCACAGAAAATTGCAAATAGCTGTTGCATTTGCCGTTGTTGTCAGGTTGACCTGATGAAGACTAATTGCAGTTAATGTGGCGTGAAAGCAACGCCATCTATTGCATCAAATTGTGGTTACTCTCTGAAATATTATTATTGCTCAAGAATTTGCCGCTCCCAGAGATACCACTCATAACAAAACCAATTGACACTTAAATTCACAGCTCAGACATAAACAAAGTTCGGGAGGCCGGCCGACCAGAGTTAACGCTTAATTAAGTAAACTACTCGTGTTAATTAACACAAAAGACAAACAAAAATAAATATACACTCTGCACCAAAAAAAATCTAAAGGGGGCAACACTATTTATAGGACACTGCCATAGAGAGGCTCTTGAAAAATGAAATTTCAAATAAACTCACATTGCCTGAATTAGAAGTCAACAAACTTCTTCAGTCTGGCACAGATGCAACAAGCCAATAAATGCTGAAGATATCTTTGCATATGTATGAAAGCTGAAAGATTACTTTTCTCAATCAAATATTATTAATTATTAATCCCCTTTTTGAAATTTTTTGTCCATTAAATATAGATAATTTATATTATATATTATATTATATTATACGAAAATGATAAAATATTTAATACATATGTAAAACTTTACAGAAGAAAACAGCAATGATTAATGATTAACTGATTGAGTAATATAAGTGTAATGTATTAATAACAAGCGAGAAAGACTACATTCGAGCGCACTCAACAGAATAATACCCTATGCTAGAGATTGGACAGTGCAAGCACGCAAAGTATATTTATATAAATATTTATATAGATATATATATTTACATATATATATTGTACATATGTATACATATACAAATACTATACTATATTTATGTAACCGTACATATATTTGCATTGATGCTGAGATGCATTTATCCTCGATTCGATTATATAGTATATTTATCTAATTATGAGTTGAGGAGATCGAATTAAAACCTTGAACTTTATTGAGACTACCCTTGTTAGCCTTGTGGGTATTCCCCAGCGTCCTCATAATGATATGACTCTTCTCTCAGCTATTTTTTGTTTGTTATTTATAAACAAAATCGTATAAGGCACATGTGCGATGGCACGCAACTAGGCGTGTCTGCAGCGCCGTGGCTGCCTCCGCATCTTTGACAAAATAAATTGCGTCAAGTTCAACGCCGCCAAATGTCGAAGACAAAATAGGGAACGTGCAACGGGCGTTGGCACTAAAAATAAATTATAAAATAGCGAAGAGTAGTGTGGCGGCGGTTGCGGCATCCACGCGGCTGGCAAGATGTCAACGTGCCTCATAATTAATTGCAAAAAAGTGTAGCAACGAGAAGGAGAAAATACTAAAAAACAAAAAACAGGAAAGCTGGAAAAGTTTTGACTGATCACATGCGGAAACCGGAAAAATGCCCTCACATATGGCAGCTAGCCGGATATGGTACAGGGAGTGATAATTTACCGTCTCTCGTTTGGGCTCATTATAAAGTTATATTTTTTTGTACAAATGCTTAAAGCTACATATGAATATGAAGTAAATCCTATATTTAAAAGTTACATCAAAGTGATAATTGGTGGTTCTCAGGCGCTGTGTTCTATTCCCCTTAGAAGAGCTACTCGTGATGTGTGAAACCAACAAATCACATGCTTATTAAACCGTTCCCAGAACATCAATAAAACCAGCGACGACGCTGACAAGGATCCAAATTACTTTCAGACTGAAAATTTGTATTTGTCATGTCGTTAGCAACATTGTTGCCAACGACCCAACGACCCGTGCGTGTTGACAGTTTGCTGGGACTTAACCCGTTGCCGATGTACTTACTCTTAATGCTATTGTTGGTGTTATACCCTGTACACATGCAACGATTGAAAACGTATATGACAAAGATTTAGACGTGAATGTGACTAAGGTGAACAAACCTTATAAACGATAATGTCAAACAAAAAGTAATATTAAATTAATACAGAAAGTCTATTTTGTATTTTGTACTTTTATAATAAATAATAGCATACAAACATGCAAATACACGCATACGTCTGTTTGTTTGCTCTGTCTGGCTTATACGCATGTGTTGGCCAAACGTAATGGCCAACTTAACTACGTTAATTTACACACCTATAAATACTTCGATTAATCCAGTAAATAATTTAACCTAAAATATAAAAAATAACGAACAGGGTATTGTGTTGTTGAACTTGTGGATATTCTGTGTAATTCGTTTTTTATGTTGATATTATTTTTTTTGCCACTCGCACTGTATTTTTAAACTTTATGCATTCCACTTTCCGACATGCTACGCGGTTGCATGTCACATAATTATGAGCATCATGATGCACCGTCCTCTGCATCATTATTAAAGCCTTTATGTGTGAGCATACATAAGAAATATGTTGCAAGCATTCGTTGTTGTTGTAGTTGTAGTTGTAGTTGTTGTTTTATGATGCGCTAAGTAGGGTAGAATGCTGCCTCATGGCGCCGAGTTGAACCATCTGTATGTGCGTGTGTGTGTGTCTGACTCTGGTCATAAAGTCAATTAAATATATATAAATTTAATGAGTGCTACAGTGAAGCTTAATGAGACGGTAATGCATGCACAAGAAACAGGTGAACAGAGCGCTCCACTAAAGCTCTAAAAGCCCAGTATATACTGAGGCATTCAGTACGGCGAGGTTCCTACTCTCTCAGGCAAACTCCTAAAGCACTAAACAATGTATAGTCTTAGTTTAAAAATTATTTATTTAACCAACTTTCTGTACTGATTATAAATATTACTCAATATTCCAGTTACTCGACTACTTTCATCTGACTTCTCCGTTGGTTTCTATGGTATTCATGTCTTTCACAGGATTATCAATGGCCAGACTAGGAGGAAGACTAGAGCACTTATCAAGAGCGTTCGCCTCTTGTGTGCCATCCTGTGTTGACGCGACTCCTCTGACTGCATATTATTCACGAAGAAAATTAGGATTACATATGATTTAAGAAACCATATATAATGTGTTCCAAAAATAAGATTTAAGATTTTAGGCAAATGCTACTAGAATTTCATTTAATTTTTACAATAAATTAAGAGATACATATGTGGAGCTTATCATGATATCTGGGCACAGAATTATACCCTATTCAGAGCTATATTAGCTTTGTGCAAAAAGTATGTAACCGGCGCAAGGAGTCGTGGAAAACCTTATTAAGTATATATATTCCTGATGATCATATTCTTGCATCAACACCCAAATTGATTGAGCCAATTTTCGACTGTCCATTCGTCCAATATTTGCTAATAATAAACTGTATTTGCACACGTGCACACTTCTTACTTAATTAAATTATAATTATTTGAATTCGATGATAATAAATGTAAAATTATATTGCGATTTCAGTGTTCTGCCTGTAGACAAGACTCATTCTAGCATCTGTCACTCTCTGTAGAAAGTTGCGAAGAGTGAGTCTGCATTTATGCTCACATACATATTCATATTTTCAAACAATTCTATAATTATAAAACCCTAAATACGTATATGTATGACATGACAATGTTCTCTTTGCAGTCACTTTTGCAGATGTACATATGCATTGACATAATGTATATTTTAATTAAATCGAAAATGGCAGAGTAATTCAAAAACCTTTTAAGTTAAGCCGTATTATCTTAAAAGTTCGACTATTTTCTATTTGCTTGTGAGTGAAAATTTAAAATAAACTTAACCTGCGCTTGGTAAAAATAAGCCTGCATACCAAATTTGAAGTCTCTAGCTCCTATTGTTACGGCAAAGCATCGTTCCTATAGTCAGACAAGTTAATCCGTCTCGGCTATTGTAACTGATAAAATACTAATAACTATTATTTATATATTTGCACAAAGTATAACAACTAATTAGTCTACAATATTCATCACATACAATACAAAGCACTTAACAAACTTATAAACAGCTTAACATAATACACGCTTTATTCAAATATATTGAGAGTCCACTGCCAATTCAAAGCTGTTTCTTTTTTTACCTTAACAGTTAAGCTACTTACGACCTCATTCTGATCAACATCACGGAGTGAGTGCTCAGTAGTTCAATTGTTCAATGGGAAACGTCTCAAAATCGGCTTACCTGCAATGAGATAAATGAAGCAAAAGATAAAACACGTTAATAATATTATATAACTTATGTATGCGAAGCGGGTTCAATTAAATGCGGAGCGCTAATTGGAGCTCATTTAAATATGTAATAGCAATAATAACAACAGTAACACCAACAAAATGCACAACAACAAGCTAATTAATGGCCTGCAGAGTTGTGAACCAAAAGAGAATTAAATTACCAACTGGCTAACGATACTTTGGATGAGAATAAACAGCAATTAGCTCTAAACTGGTAATGTTGTCCAACTAATTGACTAAGTAGATTTCAAATACTCAAGAAAATTAAAAATTTCTTTGAATTTTAGTTAAGAAAATCAGTGCGAATTCTATAGACAGTGCTTGACTATCTGCTTCCCTCTAAATAGCTGTAAAAACATTTAAATGGGAAATAAATGCATTGATTTCAAATAGTTTGTAAACGAAGTTGAATCTTTGTTGTTTAGAAAACTATATTAGAAATGTAATATTTCAAGCCGTAATAAACAATTAGATTCGATTCAAAGTTACCACTTCCTGCTACATACGTACACATATATTTAATAAACCTTGTCTTACAAAAAACAGGGTATAAAATGCTGGTTATATAAGCAAGTGCCTATTGGGTTAGTTAAGGAACCAAAAATTCCATTCCTATGGCAAATGGAGCAGCTGAGCAGAAATAAAGGTTGAGCAATGCCCAGCTGGCGGACATTTGCGAAGGAGGTGGTGTATAAAGGAGGGGGAAAGCCATGTCACACAGCATCCTGTCTAATACTCTAATATCCGTTTTGCTCGTTATCCTTTTGCGTTTGACATGTGTAAGTGGCTGTCAAGCGTTTTAGAATGATATTTTTCCGTTTTACCAACCGTTGCTGTTGCTGTTGTTGTTGTTGCTGCTCGCCAAGCACCGTCTGCTTTTTACTGTACTTGTATTGTCCTGCTGCTACCTCGCATTGTTGTCCTTTTCTTTGCTGCTTTCCTGCTTGCTGTTGATTTTATTTACATTTCTAGCATTTTTTAACCTGCCTAGATCTTTGGGTTGCCCACTTTTATGCTAATGTTTTTGGGGCCATGTATGTGCCTGAGGTCAAACCAAATAAAAAACGAAAAAAACCAAGATATTTGCTCGGATTGCAAGCACTGAAGGGCAACAAATTGCTTGAAAGCAAACATTGCCTACATTTTCTCTCGCTGTAAACAGGCAACAAATTGTAAAAATCTTTGTATGTTTTCATGCGCCCTTTTTTTAGCTACCTGCAAATCCAAATTCATTGCCTTATTTTAAGCTGTCTCTTGATTGCAGAGTCTTTGTGAAAGCTTTCGTGTGCATTTAGACTGACTAACAAATGTCTAACTTCAAGATTAAAGACACCTTAAGACGGTCGATAACAAACTACTAAGACCTGGCTTATTTAAGACTGACCTTACTCCATAATTGAATGCAAATCCTTGTCTAGCAAATATCAACAACATGTTTCTACAATTTCAGTTCATTCAGGCAGAGCACACAATGTACTAATCCCTCTGAAAATCAAAGTTGCATTTATTTTAACTTTACACAAAGCGAAAAAACAAACAAAATAATGTAACGATGGAAAGTCTTCTCTATATTCTTCTCTAGATGTAAAGTAAATTGATCATGAAGCGATCATATTTGATCATATTTATTTAATTTATCTAAAAACTTACTAAACTACAGATTATTAATCTGCCATGTAAGACCATGATTACACAAAGCTGGTTTTACTGGAAAACATTGTTTTTGATACAATTCCATAGAGTGGGCAACCCTGGCAGGACTCAACAGTGCCTTAGCAGGGTTGCATGCACAAAAGTTTCTCATTAAAATGAAACTTTGTTGCATTAGAAAACTTCTTTGGCTGCTGTTGTTGTAATTGCAGAGAAATTGTTCATGTTTGTGTGTTCGCCACAATCTACAACAATCTACAATCTCTCACACCCACTTGCACATGTGTCTGTCTGGCCTCAGCGGAGTTGCGAGTGGCCTTAAACTGATAATTGGATTTAATTTTTGAGTAGCCCGTGCCCGTGCCCGTGCCCGTCGCCTTGGGTCTGAGACCATTTAAAATGTTGCAGTTGCTGCTCATGTGTCTATTCGACCAGGAGCTGATAGTCACACCTCAAGAATGGGCCGAAAAACCCAACAAAGCCGACGTCTAGTGACCCAACACAGCCACAGGTTCCCTGGTTTGGCAGCTCTCCTTTTGATCTGATCCTTGTGAAAATTTTGACATGTGCTTGATAACAATGCTAGCAGCTCCAACGCCAGCCCCAGCAGCCGCTCCAGCTCTAACCCAACAGGGGCTTAGGGATTGTTATTGCCGTCCATGGGGGACAAACTAGACGTGAGTTGTCGCATAAATATTCATTTTCTTGACTTTCATGAAAGGGGTGACTCCTCTTTGTTGTTGACTACATCAAATGCGTGTTATATAATCCCCTTACAGCTGGCTGGGGCTAATTTTTAATTTTTATGGTTCACAAGCTGCCCTCAGCCAAGCTCATAAAATGAATAATTGCTACTTTTTGGCTCCAGTAGCTTTTCGACGCTAATAAAGCGACTGCAGCGCTGACGTTCACGTCGACTGCGACTGCGACTGCGAATCAACTTGGCTGAAGTCGCCCCTTCAACAAATGGAGATTAATTTTATTATAATGTTTGCTGGCAACGGGCAACTTGGGGCGAGCTCGTCATATGAGTTGCAGCTGAAGTGGATATTGGTAGCTTTAACAGTCCCTTTTTATCCCTTCAGACCCTTTCCATCCTCGTGCTCCATCTCCCATTTTGGGCGTTAAATTAATTTGGGGACCTGGTTGAAGCTATTTTTGTTTGACCAGCCCTGTGTGTGTGTGTGTGTGTGTGTGGGTGTGGGTGTGTGTTTGTGAGTGGATACTTGATTACTTTGAATGGTTACGGATATTACGAGTGCTATGTACTCGCCAATATGATGTGGCATAAAAGAAACGCTTTACATACTTGATTACCTAAAAGTACCCAAATGCTCGACATTAAACGGCCAGAGATTAGGCACTTGAGTTCATTCGTTGAGTCTGAGTAATTATATTTGTTTAATAGTTGTAGTCACCTTGAAGCAGGCTGGGTACATAGCTACCCTGTATTTTTTTCATTGTTGAACAAATGGGTCTTATAGTGGTGTGGAAATTTATGCATAAACAGTCAAGCGTTCATATATTCTAGTTGTGGAAAAATTTGATTCATCACAACCGGAAAATGTTCATTATCAACCCGAAAAATTATAGCTAAAGTTCCGGTTCGTTTTGAATAGCCTTAAGTATGTAATATCTTTTACCAATCGTCCAACATTTTAAAAAATCAAATATTAAAGAAATCACACAACATATTAAAGTATGTAAAGTGTGTTAATAATTTAAACAAATGTTTACCCGCACACTCAACATTGTTCAAACTATTTACAAATGCTGCAAACTTTAATAACCATTAAAGTTTCAATTGTTTTCTATAAGTAAGCACTCAACCCACACATATAACCTTACATATAGCACTTCTTGTATAGAAATACATTTCAATATGGTAGCCCAGCAAGAAGCATAAATCCAGGCACTCCAAAACAATCATACGCCTGAGTCAACAGCTATACGTTGTAGGCAGAGAAGCAGCAGGAATGGGAGAATGAGGGGAAGGTCAGAGGCAGGGCAGAGTCAGGACTGTCTCTGTGACAGGTCGTTGTATAGGCTGAAGTTTTTATGCATAAATCACTTTCACTTGTTTACACAAATAGGCGCAGAGTAGCTGGAAATGGGAAATGCGAAATGCGAAAGTACCCAAAAAACCTGCTGCTGAGCTTAACGAAATTTTCAATTTTTTTTTGCCACAGCAGCAAAAAACAAACAGAAAACATGCAACACTTATAAAAGTAGGAGGGCTGCGGGGAATAGCTAAGGGGGCGTCAGGAAGAGTCAGTATAAGGGGTCAGCAGTACGGCTACATACGAAAGAGCAGACCTCGAACAATGATAAGTTTGAGTGAGCTTCATTTTGGCCAACCGCCCACACAAAGGGAATAACAACAACGGTTAAACAAACAATGTTCGGGTTCGGCACCGGGTCCGGGTCACGTTCCGGGGCTTAAGCCTAACGGGAAAACTGAGAGTGTGTGGAAATGGACCACAAATACATATTCACAGGGTATTGTGAGGTTGAATAAACAATTTAAGCGATACTTTTATTTATTATTATTTTTATGCCGCCGACGCAAAATGTAAAATTAATATGGAAAGCCCACAACTCCCAACTCCCACATCTGTTTACTCACGTAGTCAATTGGCAGGCAACATGAAATCATTCCGTAGCATACATTTAGGGGACGCTGTATGCGAACCACGAGCCACGAGCTAAGCAAATAATTAACTCGAACAACTTGGTCATGCGACCAATTATGTTGATGGCCCAATAACATATTTAGCTCAATTAAATCAACACACGGTACTCTGCATTAAAGTAAATAAACAATAAGCCAAAATAACATCAACAAAAACAACGCAAACTTTTCCGGCCTACTGTCGAAAAACGTCCAAAACAACAGCAAAAAAAAAAATGAACTTTGTTCCAAAAGTTTTGCAACTCAAACTCAAACTTTTGGCCGCCTATTAGCCGGGGCATGCCTTATGCCTCATGCCACATGCGTGCTGTCAAATTATCTGGGGAAATTATTTTTTAGCACGCACCAAACACAATGCGACAAATAATCTAAATGTAGATATTCCGCGGGGACAATAGGCAATGTGAGAGATCTCAACAAGAAGATTTTCCTACTTATCTTCTAATTCAAAGAAAACTTTTTGTATTGGCCACCGATTTTAATGAGTGGTAGTAAAATAAAAAAGCATTTACTTGCCGAATTCTTCGGCAGTTATTTCAATTTTATTTATGCTTCACTTTATTTTATAGAATAACAAAAAATAAAACTTGGCTACACTGGATTCTTAGGTATGGAAAAAGGCGGAAGTCGGATATGTAAGCCTTGAATTCTTTTGGGAAGCTGCAGCTAATAGAATCAACTATTATGGATTGGCCTGAAAGTTACTATTGAGTTTTAATTCACTATACAGGGTATTCACAATTAACAAGTAAACAACAATTCTAAGTAATTCTGTAATTTATGTAGATATTTTAAACGGTCCTATAAGTATTAAATAATTTATAATGAAGAAAATAATGCTTAAGCCGCGTTGGTTACTCCAGCTGTATTCTTTAAATCGATTTATATTTATAATATTTCATTACGTCTATAATAATGTATATTCGGCATTGGAATCCCCTTAAAGTCTATGGACTCTCGACTAGTCAATTGTTAAACGTTTTTAGTATAGACAATGAATATGTAGGTTCAGTTTACTCTGTCTTTAAGAAAATCTTTCTACTTTTTCAATGTATTTTAATTAACATACAAATGTTAAATGTTGCTAATCTGGCTGTTAATTATTGTTCTTTTTAGACTCTGTACTTTAAAAAAATACACAGTCTACTAAGTTTGACAAAAGCGAAAAAGTAGAAGGAGTCAGCTCCGACGCTGTAAAGCATATATATTTTTTTACATCATCTTCAACAGCTGTGACGATTTAGCCTTGTCCGTTGGTCCGAACACCTAGAACACCTGAATCTCAGAGACTAGAAGAGCTAGTTTGTAAATATTTGTAATATTATATCTAGAACTAAAATATGTAATTCTATATCTGTAGAAATATTATTTCAATCAATTTCTTATTCTTTCTACTTATTCCACCGCTTCCTTGTTTCTTATTTAAACAAGCGAAACTTGAACATTTCCAGGCGAAGTGCTAATGTTTATTTGGTGAATTGCATTGCCTCCTCATTTGTGTGTGTGTGTGTGTGTGTAGATGCCTATGGAGCTGTGGGGTAGTGAAATACTGAAAATTGTTGACTATTTGTGTTGGCCAAACGAAATAGAATGTCGTTAATTAACACAGCCAACAGTTTTAAGTGGCCAACAAAAATATTTGCATTACAATTTGGCCAGGCTAAGTAGAAGTAGTTCGCAGCTGGAAGTTCTGTATTTCAGAAGAAGTAACTACTGTTGAACCACAGAAGTAAGTCTGTTAACTGCCACCTGCGGCTAGTTCTTGTTGCTTGTGTGGCCCAAAAAGGAAACGCAAGTTTGCGTTTAACTTGGCCACAAATCAAAGCGGAAAACAAAACAAGAAAAAACACAAGTCGCATTTTTATGACTTTTTCATAAGTTTTGACTATTTCAGGTGGCACGCAAAGTAATTTTTCAATTTTATGCCACGCTGATAGGCATGCCACGATTTCCGCTGACTTGACAAATCGTGCAAAAATGAAATGTAAGCCTATACAAAAAGTTTTACTTGCTCCCCCCTTCGTTCTCCCACTTCTCCTCATCACTTCAGAGCAGGCATTACGTGCGCGTGATACCAACAAGCAAAGCCTCCACTTGCAAAGGTCCTGCAACTGTAGCTATAACTAAAATGTAACTGGCTGATGATGATGCGGCATAAGCGACGACCAGACTCCTGCCACCAGCGAGACCCAGTGGACGCCTAATATGTTTAGGGCTTGCGGCTTCCGCTTAAGTGAGATCAGCCGAAATTTGGCAGTATATTTTATATTTGGGAGTAATACAAGTGGACTTTTAAATATGCTTTAAATTCAAAGGAAAAAATAAAAAGAATAAATCATATTATTGATTTTATTATATATTATTTATAATAATTATACTAATACTAAGAACTAAATTGAATCTTACTTAAAGAATTTTATTCGTGTATTATATTTTAATATGTCATTTGTATTGTCATATGTACTAATTTTCTCTATATAATAAACTACATATTACAATAATAGTTCGATCTAAAAAAATCCCAATTATTTAATTATTATTCAACTATCAACATTCTGATCGAACTGTAAGGTTGCTAAGTAAAAATTAATATACTAAGTAGAGTTTATTATATATTACAGAAATATTTCAAATTAAATAAATATATTAAAAGTTGAAGAAAATAATAAAATACGCTGTTGAAATATCAACATTTAATTACTTAGTGCTTACTCTTGAAAAACTATAATTGAAGCTATAAGTGTTATACATTTATATACATATGCTATAATTCCAATTTAAATTCTATATCTAATATATTTTGCAGACTTTCCAACGTTGTTTTATAGCTAAGATACCCAAATTGAACTGGCTGCTAAGCGTAATCTAAAATAATGCGGCGTAGCAAGAAATCACAGCAAAAGGGCTGCCATTCAGCCAATGGGCCATTCATCACGAAATACAACTGAGTACCCAAGCTAGCTCCACCCAAGCACTCACTCACACATCCACTGAACCACCAAGCAGCATCCAGCGGGTTGTGGCTTGAACTGAAAAAGATGAATGACTTGACAAATGCGCTGGTCATGAATCAAATATCAATTTGACAAGCGGTAAACGAAGAAGTTTCACCAGACCAGACCAAAGTCTTTGTCCTGTTGGTGCTCAGGTGCTGCGTAATTCATTGGCTTTTGTTATTTTTTTGTGCTGCCAACTTAATTCAATTTAATTGTGGACAGCGTGTAAATGACGTACATGTAATGGAGCCAGCCAAGAAGTTTGACCAAAATTATTTTGATAAGCTCAAAGTTTAAGTGTTTGACTGTGTGTCTGGGTGGGAGCAAAGATTAATGAAAACTTTTCTCGGCTGCGTTGCAGTTGCAATTTCGCTGGGTGTTTATTAAGTTTAGCTGCAAGTTAGATTGCCTTTCAACGACTCTCTGCAATTTTGGTGTCAAAACTTGACAACGTTTCATTAGCAGGCAACAGGAAGAGCAGGCGAGACACAAGTCGCGTCTGGGGATTTACATAGCAGACACACTCTTGCCCCACAGCGTGTTGCACATTAATTATAAACAGGACAGAGGCAGCAGTCAACGCATTTGCTCATGGGCCACCCTCTTTCCCTCTAAGTAAGCCCAATCAAGTTGATTAATAGTGTGCGACTGCTCTGAAATCTTCACGTCACAGTAAAGTTGCCCTACAGATAGATAAATGAATATAAAACACAAGCAGTTAAATTAACAATAGTGTCACCTGTACCTTCACTTTTTATCAATAGACGTCCAGAGAACCTCCGTTTCCGGGTTTTAACTCATGCAAATAGTCTATTTCCTATCAGGCATTCAGCATGGCATTTTCTACTTTTTATTTTTATGGCTCCTGACCAAAACGGAAGTTCTGGCGTTGCAAGTGCAATATGTTGCCAGTCGATAGCTGCTATGGATACTCCGGTTCCTCTCCCCCTTCGCTATAACCCTTGCCATTTACCATGCAAATCTATGCCAAATACAGCAACATTTATGCAATGCAAACGCCGCACACAAAAAACTGTAATACCTTTTGACTATTTTTTAACCCCGCGTATTGGGACGGAGAGTTTCCTATTTCCTACTTCTTGTATGCTAACACAAAAAGAAAACAGAGCACACTTTGTTGCTCGTTTATCGAGGGAAGTTTGATGACAATTTGTATTTTTTTGCATTGGTAGGAAGTATGACAATTATTTGTTTAAACTAGGATAACTAGTATAATGTTAATATTAAAATTAATAGTTATTGTATTACACATACTTTTCAATATTCTCACTTTTTCTCCCCAAGAGCAGCAATAAATTCTACTGCATATAGAATAATTTTGAAGATTAATTTCTAAGTAAAATTTGCATAAAGAAGTTTTATACTACAGTATCTTGACTATAAGTGCTATGCGACTTTTGCCTCTTAAGATATTTTAATATTCTGCACAATATTGCAAGTGTTTTTCCATTAATGAAACAATTCAAACTGCCCACCTGGTATGGTTCAAGTTCCATAGCTTAGGAGCTTAAAAGCTTTTTGGGGCATCATTTACACCATATACGTGGTTTTTTCATTCAATATATAAAAATGGACTTAAATGCCACAAAGAGCGAAACGAGAAAAGTACGTGGAGAGATGAAAACATATTTAAACTCTGTTGAATTTCGCCAAGTAAATTGAAGTTGGTAAATGGCAATGGGGATGGGGATGGGGATGGGAATGGGTAATAGAAAGTGGCAAGTGCTGCAACATGCGTGAGACCGACAAGTTGCATTGAGGTTGAGCTCGGTTTCTATGTCGCTATTGAAATGTGTTATTTACTTAGTAAATGGGCAACGGTGCGAAACCAGTTGAAATGTGGTTGAGATTATTAAAAATTCTCTTAGCTAATGGTAGGTGCACCTTACCCACACCAACCCATGCCCTTTTTATGTACCCTATCGGGGGTAAGTGTACAACTGAAGCTCATTAGAGCGATGCTGACATATTTCTGGCATTTTATTTTTAATGGAATGTCAGTTGCCACTTGCCAACTTGCCACCCTCTCAACTAACATATTTCAAGCGTTTTACAGTTAAAAGCGCAACTCGAACCCTCGACTAAACCATCAATTTCTAATAATGTAATTTTGTAAACGTCATTTTGTAACAACCCCCGAAATGAAATAGAGAGAAAGGCGGAAAGTGGTTTAAACAGCTGCTGTTGCTACGGCCAGCCCCTGCAACTTTTATCACGTGCCAAATAGAAATTTGTTTAGTGGCAAGAGCTAAAAAAAAATAGGAGATGAAGAAAAAGAATAACTCTAACGAAGGCATTTACTCAAATATTTGCAAGTTGCAGCAAATGCCAAAATGATGACACAAGCGTAAACCATACTCAATTACTGGCCATGACACCTTGCAACAATGCGGGGTAGATAGCATTAAAGGGGGACACAATTCGTTTTACCACCCTCTCAAAATGCAAATAGCATGCCAGCAGCATTCGCTGACATGGTAAGGGGTTTGGTACAGCAGGGGAAGGGGCTGAGATTGTTGTTCCTTAAGGGTGTACCTTTCATTTCCATGGGTGCAAGAAATTAAAATCTAATAACACAGCTCAAAGCATAAATATTTGTTATACTTTCTCGTAACAGATCAGCCGGTTGCCTGAATGAAGCTGATGAAGCTGCTCCCTGGTGGTTACAACCATGCTGCATAGTTTACTGAGTGCTTCGGGAGGGTAAAGAGCTGAAATTGCGGATGGGGGGATGAGAAAGAATGGCATAAAAACAAATTATTACACACTCCAGGGTACATCAGCAGCTGAGGGCTGTGGCGTAGGTAAAGTGGGAGGCGGGGGCGGTAGCTGCAACAGACAGAAACGTAGGCAATGGCAACCTGTGCAACATTTACCTTCGAGCCAAAGGCTTCTGTTGTCTGTTGCCTATGCACCCAACAACAACGACAACAACGACAACAACAAGAACAGCAACAACAATGGGAACAACTCGATTTGCTCTTTGTTGTTTAGCCTTTTGTTTGGTGGTTGGAAGCTGCTGCTGCTGCTGCTGCTGCCGCTTCTGCTACTGTTTATCCTGCTACTGGCGAGGGTTGCCACAGAACTTGATCGATTGCAATTTCAAACAATCACTTTATTACTTTGTTTCAATATATCAGCACTACAGTACTATTTGATTGATTGATAGTGGATAATCCCTCTATATATTTTTACATTCCTCACAGCAAATAAATAAGAACATGTGAGAAAACTTCTCTTATTGAGAAGTTTCTATTGCACTGTTTTATGTGCATTCTCACGGTTTATAACAGAGCCTTTACTAATTCCATTATTTTCCTATCCCATGAATGTTTCTCATGTGTCGTCATAATCAGAATATGATATGCAACTAATTTTCTTTATAATATTTATTTATTCATATTTGTACTTATTATTTCAAAGAAAAAAATATATTTCAAAAGCCAGAAACTCAATGCTCAATGACATTTATTAATATTTTATTGGATTACTTTACTTTAGTTTCTCTCTAGTTTGTGCTACAAATTGGCAACACTGAATTCTTAGGTTGAGCAAATAATTTTAATCAACTAATTAATTTATTTTTATTTATTATTAATTCTTTTTTACTATACTATATTTTATAAATATTTTTATTTAAAATTAAACTATTTTTTTTTAATTCAATTAATTTTAAATATATTTACTGTTTACTGACATCATTTTAAAGTATTTTTCCCCTCATCACCTTATTCTCAACCTTAATCTATAACATAATTGTGTTCATTTGCATTACTCTAATCCATCAAACTTCTCAAGCCGCTCTCCTTGGCTTTTGTTTCAATAGCGCACCCTTTGCAACTTTGTGCTTAGAAACAGGACCGAATATTTAGGTTTTGTCTACGGCAGGTCTATTACAGGTATACAAGCATTTACCCTGGGGGTAGTTTATCTAATACTCTCAACATTTCTGTCTATTTTCTTCTTAGCTTTATGTATTTTTGTGAAATTTAAAATTGGATTTGAGCTCAATTCGATTATGAATGACGTTCGCTTTGAGTCTTCTTATATGTATGCTGCACTTGACAGTTGTTATGCCTGGTAATCTTAGCTGGGAAATTCATTTAGAAACACATGTATACTCACACTCAAACCGTTTTGATTTCGGCGCAAACTGCAAAGTCTTTGAAATTCAATATGCAACTTGCCCCCATCATCATATTCGTTGCTTGGGTCTTCGAGAGAGCATCCATTCCTCCCTTGTTGTGCCGGGTAAGCCAATACAAAATCAATTATGGGAATCGACGCGCCTTGCAAAATATACAAGAGCAACAACAAATGGCGTACACATATATTCCTGTGTTTCTGTGTGTGTGTTTAAAGCATGGTCTAAGCCTGTGTAAAACCCACTGTAAGCGTCTTTCCCTCGTGAGAGTGCCCCTGCCCCTGTCTGTAAACTATAAATGGGCAGTGATGTCACCGTCATAGGCTTAAGTGTGTTTGACTGCGGCTAATATTTATTTCCGGCAAATAAATCCCCAAGCATGTGGACAACCCCACACACACAAACACACACGCTCACACACACAAAAGTAAAAGAAAGGGCATAAGGGTAAGGAATAAAAGTAAACCAGGTTATTAATTTCACAGAACTTTCTCTCAGCTAAACCCGTGACATTCTGCTTTCAGGCAGTGGCATTAGTTTTATGGTCCCCTCAAGTTATTGATAGCCCTCCCTCGGTCTGATAGGGATGAGAGCAGGGGAGAGTTACGCACATCATAAATTTTCATGTTTGTTTTGTTTTTATAACTTTTATCACTTTGGCTACGTAGCAAAGCCAGACAAATGTCTATTTATCTAGCCAATTGTAAAGCTTTCTCGTTGTCCCTCCTAATTATCACATTCATTTGTTATTGTTGTTGCATATGACAGCTTACTAAGCTAAATATTTAATGCCATTCATAACTATTTGCCAACAAAAACCAACTAGAAAACTTAATCGAAAGCAACGTCATCGCAGAATGCAAAAGATTTTCCACATTCTCTCTTCTCTCTCTCTCTCTCTCTCTCATCCTCTTTTTGCTTCTCTTTTCTCTTCTTTTTTGTTTACATTTCCATCTTGTTCTTTTTGCATACATTTTATATGCCGTCAGCTACGCCCAAAGTTATGCAAACTATATTTTACTTACTTACGGAAAGTGAAGCATATTTTTTTTTTTTTTTTTTTTTTTTTTTTTCCTAAAATCATATTTATTTGATACATTATAGCCTACTGTTACTATTAATAATAACTTATACTACAGTGAATTTTAATTTCAACAAATTATGTACATCTGTATGTACATACTTAAACCTAGATAATTGGGTGAGATAATATACATGTTAATTGAGGATTATTATAATGATCTGTTGTGCAGATCAGATGGGTGAACTTTCTGGAGTCTCCTTCTCGCCCTGACTCCATGGATTCGTCTGCTTCTCAGGAGCCTTTGCGCCAGCTGGTTTGGGTGATGTGCAAGCCTGTTCAGGTACGCAGCAGCTTGGTGATTAATAACGTCGCCGATTTTCGGTACGTTGAGCTCGTTTTCAATATCTCTAGTACGAACGTACCATGCCGCGCCAGACATTCTACGCAACACTTGGGCTTGCACTACTCGTATCTTGCTGAGGTTGGTTTTAGATGCTATACCATAAACCTGGATACCGTATCTCCAGATGGGTGCGAGGATGGCCTTGTATATGTTTGCCTTGTTGGAAAGTGAAGCATATGAAAATTCAAATGCAATTGGCCTCAAGCATAAAATACCTAAGTTAATTTCGAAAGTTTGCAGTACCTTATTCTGTTTTCTCAACTACATGTTAATTAGTTATCTTGAACTTAATATTCGTTTCGCTTTCTGATGAAAGCAAACAACTAATTTATCTGTGGCGTTTATAAAACTTAGAGATTCGTTTAATTTGCATGAGCTCTAAATTAAAAATAAGCAGGTAAAGCAGGGAAAATAAACTCGATCTTCGGACATGTCGTGTGTTGCTAAGATTGACGCGTTCATAAACTCAGACAGACAGAGGGTCAGGGCTAAATCTATTCGGGTGTTAATTCTGTAGTATATATAAATGTGTATTTTTTATGGACATGAATATGAATATGAGCCAAGTTCTTAAATAAGCTTAAATATCATACATTTATCAACCGTCTTTATTTACCAAGAACACAAAATATAGTTAAAATGCAAATGAAGGCTATTTGATTAGCATTCTTAAAATCAAATCCCAATTTAGTCTCTCTATTTCATATAATTTGAATCATAGAATTTATTTCTAAATAGTTAGGGTATTCGTAAAGTACTTTGGCCTAAAGTCAACACTGTTTTTGTGCTAGTTCACATTTATAAGCTGTGCAAATCCATTTTCTCTGACTCGGCTTTATTTTCTTATTCTCTGTCCCTGCGTTTTCTCGCCGTCTCTAGGCAATACTCAATGGCATCTTTGTCTCGCTGTATGCTGCTCTGATTTATTTGCCATGTTTTCTTACCTTTCAGTTTCACAAAGACAACCTGGGGCAATGCGTTATGGTTAAAAAGAAATTCAAATAGCTGGCCAGATTGGGGTAGGGATATGCATTGCGCTCTCAGAAATGGGAAATGCAACAATGCAATTATTTTGTGTTTGCGCATAGTTTTATGCGTTGACTTGACTTGAGCTTGACTTTCCAAATTAATTGCATACTTTGAGGCTAACGGCAGTTCATAAATACGCCATGCACGACCATAACTTTTTAATTAGTTAGTTACACAAACAACAATAATAATAACAACTGCAGAGAGTGCAACCAACCGGCTGCGTTCGGCCAAGTAGCCAAATTTAATAAATAAATTTGCCAATGAGCCAAAAATGAGCAGATGCCGAAGCTAGCAAAGTAGTTTAAAATATTTATTAAGCGCCAAAAAGTATGCAATAGCATATACAACAGCAACAACAACAACAACAACAACAACACTTTTGCAACAAGCTGGAAACATAAACCAAAAGTGCGATAGAGCAGTAGAGATTTTCAGGCCCGGACTGCCTTGTTAGTGGCCAAAAATTATGGCTATAATTTTTCACACAGAGTGCAATGTACGAACGAGACAGAAAGAGAGAATAAGAGAAAGAGGGAAGGGCAACAGCTAAGCAAAAACTTTTGCCATCAGTTCAGGGCACACTGTAAATCTCGAGATCATTGAAAAATAATGCCTAAAACTTGATAATGGTGATACTTAAGTTTACTTACTTTACTAAGAAGTAGCTCAAAAATGTTGACGTTAAGAATAGATAACTGATGCTATAATTTATACTATTTTGTAGAAAATATACTTTAAAAGGTGACTTTAATTAGACTAGATTTAAATATGTAAAATATAATGTGAGAATAAGTACAGCATTGACTTTTGTAAACTTTAAACTAAGTAACTATGCTTCGTCATATGCTGTTAATTTGAAATACAGAACGCCAAGTTATATACGAGCTAGAAAAGGATCTCAAGGCGTAAGCATTCCCAAATCAGTATCATCTTATGTTCAGCTTTCTCTAAGAACCATTTGCATTTTTGTTCACTTTGATTCAATGTCAATTGCTTCGATAATGGTCTGAGCAATTCTCACTTTAGATCTCCAAAGTTCCAAACACTCAAAAACTTATTCCATATTCCGTTTTGCATCACGCAAACCAACACTGTTGAAACCTCTAATTCGATGCATCTAATATTTTTTGGGCCAAAAGGCATTAAATAACGTGAGCATGCGCCAAAAAGTCTGCAGCAGTTTTTCAACTGCATATACTAGACTCTATATAAAAGTCCTCCTTCTCTTCTCCCTACCATATGGAGGTATGTTTCTGCCCGGTTTCCGTCTGTGTGTCCGTTTGAGTGCTGTCTACGGCGTCTGACATGTTTTAAGCATAAGTGCAACGCATTTAGCTGTCAGTGCTGCGTTGGGACTGCGTTTGGGTCTTGGTCTTGGTCTTGGCTGACTGCCTTTAAAGCCCGTATAGAGACCACTGATTCCCTCTAGCCCATGTCCCGAACTCGGCCCCTTCACCCCTCTAAATAAAGTGGACCAAACGAGGCCCGTCACCCAAAGCACCTCGTACTCCCCTCCCTGATAGTGCAGCAAATTGAAAACTTTAAGTGGAGCAAAATATGAAATGGAGGACTCTTGTGGAGGACACTGTTCTCAACGTCATCCACATCGTTGCCGTCGACGTCGTCGATGTCGTAGTTGTCGTTGCATGTGCATTAATAACGCCATGGTCCCTTAAACGACTCAGTTTCTCTTCGCATTTCCCAGTACCACGCGCTTCCGGACAACAGAAGTTGGTAATGTGGACCAGCTGTCCATAAAATTAACGCATAAAATTAATACTTACACACATACACCAACAAGTATTCACATATGTACACATATGTATTTTATTTTGTTGCAATGAAATTATTATTAAAACCAACCAACTGGCAAAAATATGGGAAAAAGAGAAATGTATAAAGAATTTTATTTTGGCGAAGTTCTGATACCCTATATATAATAAGAAATCCGACTGTAATTATAATCACTCCATGAATATAAAATTACAAAGTTTATCAAGTTGGAATTTAATTGTATACTGATAGATAAAAAAATATGAACAAGTGTCTTAATTTATATATTAATATATATAATGTCTGCAATTAATTGTATGACAGAAAGATATTTTCGTAGAAATTAAGTATGCATCTATTGAATGTCCAGATATACACATTAAGTATTTATAATCATTTTTATATACAGATATAAGAGAAATGTGAAATAAACATTAATATTATAAGATCAAAAATTATGAAATTTTAATACTCTCCTTAAGCGGATTTGCAAAATGAAAGCGTCAATGGAAAATAATGTTGAAAATAAAATGGAGTTTATTGCAACTTCCAACTTTAATACCCCAACGGGCATATCCAGCATATTGACAGCTGCATTTGCAGATGCATTTGCACAATTACAATTGCAGTTGCTGTTGTTTATCGGCTCAAATGCATAATTGCAATGCGTTAAGGTTTTTATGCCAGATGACAATTCATTTAAAATAGTTTCTCCTACAGGATAAAATTAAAGCAACAACCGGAATAACTGTTGCATTTTTTTCAATGCAATTGAAATTGGCAATGAAGCTCGATTATTAACAACGGGTATATTAACTATTTGGTATGCATTGAAATATTCTTTGAATTAATTTCTCAGGATAATAAATCTTTAAGTTATGGCTGTGTAGAGGAAGTTTTCTTAGAGCCCGATCGTCAAACATTTCAGAAAAATATTTGGAAATGGAAACTGAATATCTATATAAAATAGAATAAAGTCGACATTATTGATCAGACATTTAACCGGGTAGCTCAGTCGGTAGAGCATTGGACTTTTAATCCAAGGGTCCAGGGTTCAAGTCCCTGCTCGGGCGATCTTCTTTTTATTGAAATTGAAAATTGCTACATCTACAATGTTGCTGTGCACTGAAAATTAAATCTACAATTTTATTTTATTTCCTCTTTTTTTTTTTGAATAGTTTTCTTATTCAGTCTTTATAAAACTTTCAGAAATTCATCCTCTATTATTTTGTGAAGGTTTTTTTTTTCATGAAGCTATCCTAAAGTGGAAACTTGCGGATAGTATACAGGAGCCTACGACGGAAGGACGGAAAAAAACTCAACTCAACTGACTCAGACTGATCAAGAAGAGACCCTATATGTTTCTGCCTGCTTTTGAACAAAGTTAATATATATCTGCTATAATTTCATTCAGATTCTCTTTAAACTTTCGGATACAGTTCTTTTAACGCACTTTATTTTATCTTCTTCCCGTAAAAATTCTTGCTGATTTAATTACAAAGTATTGAGCAGTCTAATACGCAGTTCGCGGATATTTTATTTCAGATTTATTTATTTATTTAATTTTTTTGCACAACAAAAAATGACATAGCATAATTATGCACATATGGCATTGGCAATGGATTTCATTTCTTTTGTATGGCTTGTGCAACATCCGGCGCCACATAATTATAAAGTGCACAGTGAACATTTATTGCCGTTCATAAATCAAAAAGTTATCGAAATAAAGGACAGAGTAGATAATCGCTTCGACATCGTTCAGCCGACACTTTTTACAACTTATTGGACTAATCACAGAGGGTAAAGAGGGACGGATGCAGTGCAAAATTGGAAGGGTGCGAGGCGGGGGGCTCATAAAATAGCCCACGACACGCGACTTACCCTGACAACTCCCCCAACTGCAATTTGGATAGGGGAAATATTTTGGGCACATTGTAAACCACGATGGGTGCAGAGCAACCCCATTGGAACAGCAGCCAGGCAGGACATTTGACGGCTTAGCGCCTCGTGTACTGTTTTCTTTCAATAGCGGCAGGGGTGCAGTGCGGGGGAGGGTATCGGGTTGGGCAGCATGTCAACGTTGTCGCAGTCGTCGCCGGATAATGTCCGTCGGGCTGTTTTGTTGTTCGGAAATTGCATGCCTCAGTGCCATTGCAATTTGCAATTGAGACTTTTAGCTAGAAGGCAGCAACATACACTTGCCCACAGTATACACACATAGAGATAGTACTTTATATCTGGGTTTTACCGTATGTGCACTCCACACAGCACATTGGGTTAGGCGCAACACAGGGCGAGGAAGTTAGTAATTTATGATATTTTGAAGCGCCAAGTGGAAGCGAGCCATGTGCCGCTTTGCATAAATTGCTTACGTTTTGTTTGCTTTGACTTAATGGGTGGGGGCGTGGCAGACCAAGGAGGCAACTGACATTATTCAAAGCTATAAACAATCAAAAACATTCTACGAAACTTTTGAGGACAACGGAAAATATTTTTACTTCTAATGCTCTCTTTATCCAGCTACAAATAATTAGATCTACGGACTCTGGTTAGCATAATGGACTAAGAGATGCCCTGCATCCAGCTTTAAGAAACGTTTAATTGATATATAAACATATATATGTAGTGTGGGTTTATTTCATATGTATTACATTATTTAGTATTTTATTATATATGTGTGCAGTATGTGTTTATTGTACATTTATTTATTGTGTGTAATTCTATGTTCTCCTTGCTTCTTATCTAAATGTTCTTATTTTTATTCACTGATCTCTTCTTGACGAGCGCACAACTTATCCCTTCTACGTTTCGCACTCTACTCTTCCTGGTCTCTGTACTCTGGCTGTTATGCTAATTATCTCTCTGTTAATTTGCCAGGGCTACAAGCCATAATAACTATCGGGGTTACAAACTACCATTCCTACATATATCCTTTACGGTGTTTGCCATGTTTACTTTTACCTGTTAAGCACGCTGAACTTGTTAATTTCAGGGTGTAAGAAGTTTGCAAGCTACTACTCTCTTTTGTGAGTGCTCTACCCTGTTCAATAATTTGTGAGTTATAAGCAACAATCGTTACCTGTTTCCTGTTTCATGAACTTATTTTCCATTCACTTGATTCACACCTCTCTGTTGTCTGACTGTCCAACATCAACTTTTCTCCCTTTCTCAGTGCTCTTCAAACCCCATTAACCTTGAGCTGGTAGTTACCCCCCGGCTGCATCAATGTACATTCCATTTACTTGGAACACCCCGGCTTCTCTTACACAGTTGTTTTACTTCCTCCAATACAAATATGAAAAGCACTGTACTTGACACTTTTCGAAACACTTACTGGAACACTTCATTGAATGCCCAAAAGCAGACTACACAAGACTTAATGCCAGAGGTACAATGGCTTGAGGCAAACGTTGGTTTCGGGCCGTTTTGTTGGCGATGCGTTCTTTGCGGAACGCATTTCAATTTACAAATGAGTCAAAATGCCTGTGGCAAGCTCTGGTGCAGCTGGGGTTTTCGTTAAAGAGCATGTGGCAAGTCAACAGAAACGGCAAATAGCAGCCATGGAAACAGTTTTAATTCAATTCCATTAAAAGTCGCAAAGACGTTGCACAGCTGTGTAAAAAGTAGTACTCCCTCTTTTTCGCTATCTTACTCTCTCTCTCTCTCTCTCTCTTTCGCTCTCTCTCTTTCTCTCATTGTTTCATTTGCTTTCTGTAGCACAATCGAACTAATGTTTGGTAGCTCGCAGGAAACTAATGAAGCGCGCAGTGGAAACGCGAGGATTGATTGCTCCCCGGAGGCGCCGATGCCAGCAACAGCCACTTGAAGCAAAGAAAACAGTAAAATTGTTGCAATCATCAGGACCAAAAGCCAACCTCCCCACCCCCCTCCACGGCAGCACCCTTCTTAGCTTCCCAGCAACCGCCCCGAGAGGCTGCCTTGCATTGACTAAGCCCAAACTGCACTTTCATGGATGTTTGATAATTTCTACTTACAGGGTTGACACTGGGCGATCCGCTCAGTACGGCAGCCAAAGGGAGTGAAGGCAACTCTGGGTAACTCCCTCGGGGTGGTTCTAGCTCCATAATAAGACTTGTTAAGTTGCCCGCTCGTTAAGATAAGTGAGCCGGCAAATGGCGACAAGTGCGAACTGAACATGCCACAATGATTACCAGCTTAAGATATGCGAAAACTCGAATATGGGGTGCAGATGGATTCGTTGTGGCACAGCTTTCGGGCAGGTTTCAAATCGGATAGTATTTATAACGACTTTAGATAGGAAATATTTTGAATTGGTAATTTTGGCATAGATAAAGAAATTGTTAGAACTTTAAGAAGTATTCATACTAAAGGAAGTTGGTTGCTTGAAAGGTTCTTCGGTAACTTAAAAGGTTTCTACAGAAATATGAACAACTAGGTAGATAATATACGAGTATATTAATGAAAGCTGAATTAATAATAGTAATATTCGGAGAATAAAGAGAGTAAACCAGTAAACATTTATGTACGGATTGGTGTATACTTAGATAATAGGATTTAAATATAATTATATAGAAGGGACTGAAATTGATGGCAAGGAATTTAAATACCATACAAAGTGTAACTTATTCCGGAAAGTACAAATTAAATCTCTTTATCAAAGCATGGAGAATATGAAATATAGTTTTGTATAGTGTGCATTGTACATTGTTTTAACAAGAACTCACCTCAATATAACCTTGCACGCTGTCGCATTGCTGCAGCACCAGAATGCTGGGATTAGCCTTTAGTTCATCTGGTGAACAGGGCGACAGGAATCCACTGTCTGCATCGCTGTGCGTCGAGAGGGGTCTAGGTTTTCGTATCTTATACTGGACATGGCGACTGGGCACTGGTCCCGGATTGAACAACACATAGTTGGACTCGATGGGTACGGTGTGGGCGCGTTGATCCTTGCGCTGTTCCTTTAAAAGCTGCTGCAAGTGCAACATGTGATCGGAGGTTACCAGTTCCGAGATGGCACGCTGTTCCACATTCGATTTCTGATTGGTTTTCTTTGAACCTGGACGAAAGGGTGATAGATTCAGAAATGTCAGCTTCTTCTTCATGGAATGATGTTGCTGTTGTGTGCTAGAACTGCCACTGGAGCTAGCCGAGTTAGTCGATGTGGATGATTCAACCAATGCTGTAGAGGTGGTTTCCGTATCCTTTGACTCCTGACTGTTGGACATACTGGGCAACGTTTCCAACTCATTAATCAGTAGTTTGTCCAGACTCTGTTGCTCGAGCTTGGCTTGCACTAACTGTTCGTTGGTGTAGGGATTCGGTATGCCTATGTCCAAGATGGATGGCTCCATTTCAAAGTCACCCGGCTCGATGACAAAGTAATTGTGATGATCAAAACTGGACAGAGCACAGGCGCTGGCTTCCGTTTCGGTCTCCGCCTCGCCGGAAGTCTCTATAATGATGGTCTCCTCGAGCTCCTCAACATCGTAAATTACCTCCGGCACAAGCTCCTCATCGTCCTCGCAAACCAAATGCTGCCTGGAGCTAAAGAGCGGATCACGCAGTCCATGCTTTGCATTGCTAGGATACCGCATTGCCTTCTCATTGATGAAATCCACAGGATCAAACAGACAATAGTTGTCCATGTGCGAGGTGGCTGCCTTCCTCTGACGCACCGGCAAATTCTTCAGCTTTTCACTGTAGTCCTCAGCATCATCCTCATTGTTGTTAGCCAATTCTGGTGCTGGCGGCGGTGGGGATAACTCCTGACTCAGTTGCATTTCAGAGCCACCCTCTGATTGTTGCTGTTGAGGCTGCAACGACTTCTGTGAGCCTCGATGTAACGTGGCAAAAAGACCACGTGCTATGCAATTCTTAAGCTCCATGACACGCCCTTTGTAGGGGCTACATTGTGCTGAACTGCTGACGCCCAGCTCCTCGAGGCCCAACTGCTTACTGAGCTCCTTGCGCTCCTTTTTGCTCAACACAACCTTCCCCCGACTGGGCGTATTGGGCGCCGAGTGAAGGAGTCGCGACTCACGCGAGGGTATCTGAGAGAGCGGTGGTGGTGTGGGTGGTGCTGGCTCGCGATAAGCCATTGGCACCACAATACTAGTTGCATAGCTAACGGGCAGCTCGTTGAAACAGCGACCCACTGCCTCGACTTGGCTGAATTCCAACTCCATGTAGTTGCCATGTCCGGCAGGCAATGGCCCTGGTCCTGGCAGCTGGTTATCAGTCCGGGAGTGTGCCATTTTGTGGGAGGTCTTGGGTTTGGCGCCCAGTTGCTGCTGCTGCTGCTGCTGCAGCTGCTGTTGATGTTGCTGTTGATGTTGATGTTGATGTTGATACTGCTGCTGCTGCTCCTCCTCGTTGGCATTGCGATCGGGACGCAGCGGCAACTTGCCACGGCTGCTGGACATGTTACTTGGCTGCGAGTCCTGCTTAGCGTGCGCGTTTTTCCCCACTCACAATGGCAGCTCATTGCCCTAAGCTGACAGTGTCCAGCTGCACATTTTGCACATGTTTTTTTCTTTTCTATTTTCTTTGCACTTTTTTTTTAAATTTAATATAATATTTTTCCCTTTTTTAGGCGTTTTACAAAATTAATGGTTTCATAAATCTTCGTCTCTATGGCCAGTTTGTATTTGGTTTTTTCATTGCGCTACACAAAAATATCTACACAGGCGTTAATGGGGTTTAGCTAGATGACCCAGACCGTTGAGACCAAGCAAAAAAAAAAGGCCCACGCTTTGTACATTTGTTTTGTAATTGGATTTTTGAGCTGATGCATGTCAAAGTTAAATTAAAACTGACGACTGGGCAACCGGCAAGAGTTTTCTATTTGTTTTGTTTTATTTTTATTTTTGTTTTTGTCTTTTTTTTTTTTTGTATTCTGTTGTTGTTTTTGAGTTTGTTTGGCAGCCCTTGAGCAAAGTCATGGTCATGACCAGGGTGTGGTTTTGTCTGTTTTTGAGTGATGCACAAACGGCACCAGCCACGGCCACTCGACCGCTTTATAATTTGTCTACAAAAGCAATTAACAGCCAAAAGGAAGTGCTGAAGAAGGAAGTGAGCACAAAACGCTCTAAACTACACTTTAGTTTCTCCAGGAAACTCCCACATTGTCAGTTGAAATATTAACTGCAAAACGATATTCAAATTTTCGGCTTTAAGACATTCAACAATAAAAATAAAAGATAAGACAATAAGCAAGAATTTCACAAGCAAATACAATACAATTATAACAAAAAAAAAAAACCTGAGAATTTCAGTAGAGTGAGTGTGTGTTAGGGCATAGCAAGTTGCATAGTTGAACAATTCAAAGACGTGTTGAACATGGCATAATTAATTTCACCTAAAACAACTCAAAAATTCCTTTCACAGCTGAAATCAATAGATAAAAGCAAGTAAACATAATACACTGTATTCAGCCCTAATACATTTAACAAAGCTATTTTCAGCTTTGTTATATAAATATGTTGAGAGTTGCTTTTGGAAACATCGAATCAATCTGATTAGACAGACCTCTAAGGCGATTGAAAGGATTGAGTTTTGCCAAAACCGTCGACAAACCGTGAAGTTGTCTCACTTAGTTATAAGTGTAATAATACTGCGTTTAGCTTGAGGTTGGGTTTTGTTATTATACATACGTCACGTTAATAAGTTTGCAATTATATTTCCAACGCTTAATCTAATAAGTAATCTAATAAATAAAGTATACAAACAAATCTATGTTGGGGGTTCCTATAACATATACGAATTAGTGTTGTATGTTTACATGCAAATAATCAATGACATTGGATATTTGTTTATTCTGATCATTGTATATATAAATTGATGAGTATTTGTACTGCATATATAGGCGAACATATACATGCATGTGCTTGTCGTTCGCACTGTCTCGCTCACGCTAAGCGAATCAATGTAGCATTTATTTTCCTTATTATACGTATCTTACTTGTACACCGATATTTATGAAAATTTCAGGATAGTCCTATAATAGTATTCTTTACGCATATGTTAAATTGGAAGTGTGTACATGCAAAGAGTTTTGTTAGTTATAATGGAGAGGTATTAAAAATGTGAAATGAACTCCATAAAATAAAGCAAAGCAGTTGGCATTCGCTTTGGCGTTTCAGGGTTCACATATTGCTACTCTCAATACACAAAGAAGGAATTTTAACAAATAGCAGAAATATATTAAAGTTTATTTATTAAAGTTCAAAAAGATGGTACACTTATTTTTTTTTTACTTGGCGATTGATATGAGAGCCATTTCCAGCATTGTGTTCCAAGTCTGTTTGTTAATGTCTTAATGAACATAAAGTATGCAGCAACAATGATGACACAACACAACTGTATTTTGATACTGGGCAAATGGGAAAAGTTTTATTGGCCAAACAAATTGAAAAGCGAACCGGACAAGCGAACTGAAAATTCTTGCACAGCTGGAGAGGCAGTCAACCCAACAAGTTGCATAATTGTTGGCGCATGATCAAATTAAATGGCCTTAAAATGGAAATGGACTGGAGAATCGAAACGGAGGCGCCACAGCGCAAGAATCCTCATTATGTGCCGCCGTCAGGTAAGTTTTCTACTTTTTTTCTTTTTCTTCGCGCTGCCGTAAAGTATAAAAGTAATTTGCAATTAAAATGTTAATTTTTAATTGAAATGCAAGAAGACAGCAGCTCGGGCGTCGTTAAGTGGGCAACGAAATCTGAAAATCAAGCTAATTAGGAACAGTTGCAGCAGCAGATGGTTAACTACGTTTCGGGGTCAATGCATTTGGGCCAACTCTCGGTTTCTATGGCCGCAAAAGCGTCAGTCGACAGTCGACAGTCGACAGTCGACACTCGATACTTTGCAGTTCACCCCACCAGTGGGATGAAGGCTGAGGATAGGTAGAGAGAAGGGATTGCAACTGCCTCTGCAGAGTTGACAAAAAAGAAAGAAAAAATAAAAAACTTGTCAAGATTTGTGCTTTGGCGTTTGATGTTGTTGTTCTTGTTGTAGTTGTTGTAATTGCAGTGCTTCAACTTTTGAAAGCCGCATGCCGACTGAGGTTTCTATGAGTTCATGCAGAAAACTCTTACCACATCCTCACCCTGACAAAGGTACTCCCTTCCCCATCCATTGCTAAGTAACTGCCCCCACAACAGCCCCTTGGCTGCCGACCATCAAGCCGCAAACTTTACGAGTTGATAGCTGAAATAAAGTGGAGCATGCATTGCTGCCCCCTTCCCCCTTCCCCCCTCATAGTATACCACTCTAAGAACGACTTTAGCTACAACTCTGTTTGTCGCTGCCACTTCATGACATCATTTTATTTGCACTCAATCTCAGTCCTTGTGCCGCCTGCACAAACTTCTACACAAAAGTTGGTTAGAAATGCTTTTGATTCGATGTTGGCCAACGCGTTAGTTCTTTACTTTTATTCTTTTGGCACTCAACGATCCCTCCCCCATTTATGTCATTACTCCCGCTAAAACGGTACTCAAACAGAGAGATAAACTGAGCCATCATTACTATTAGAATAGCTCCATACTCTACAAATAGATTTTAACAGCAGTTTTTTAATTTTGAACTTGAAAAGTATATGTAAATGTAGATAACCAGAAATGGAGATGATTAGCCAATGAGTTAGCCATATTTTATATGAAAGATTTAAATAATGCTGTAAAAAACCTCAACCTCTATATTTTTTTTTTTTTTCAGAAATTTCCAATATATATACACAAAAAAAACAAAATTAAACACTTTTCAGACCGCTTAGCAAAGTTAATATACCCCTACGTTAGCTAGAGTACAATAAAGTGACAAAGTCTGTTGTTGTAGTCGTCGAAATCAAGTAAGGGGGCAAACTGGCAAGGGATAGAGAGAGCGGGACGAAGTGCTGGAAAAAACTACGTGCATATGACAGTTTCAAACACTTGCAGAGACTTTTAAAGTAAGCCGCTAGTTTTTTCTCATTTCCCCAAGCGTAAAGCGTCATTATGTTGCATGCACCGAGACTTTCGGAGCTCCCTTGTGCGATAAAGCCAACTGCTCCAAATGGAAATCTATGTTCAATTCAATTAAAGCGCAATTTGCAAGCAAAAATCATATTTTAGATAGTTAACGTCCCAATCCGGGCAACCCAAGCCGGTTGGCATAGAGTGGGAGGAAGTGCACACACCCCAACCATTTGCTGCCCCCCAGGAGAACCTCGAATTTAATAAGACTCATCAGTGCAAACGGAAATCGCTTGAGGAAATTGTATGTTTTAAGCAAAAGCAAAAGCATACATAATAAACTCATATAAAAGATTGTTGCACACTTTGGGGGAGCACCAAAATGAGTTGTAGTGAGTGAGAGAGGCATAGTGAGTGGAGGAGGGAGAGTGGGAAGAACAGGACAAACTTGCAGGCAAGCGAGCGCATAAATACCCACATTTACAATTCTCAGAATGAAAAAAAAAACCAAGCATAGCCCCAGGCGGACAGTTGCGAAGACATCGTAGACGATGAGGACAGAAGCGAACGAATGTTATTAAAAGAAAAAAAAAGAAGGAAAGCACAACGTTGTAGAAGTAAGAAAAACCAGGAGGCAGCAGACCTTCAGAGTCATAAAATTTATTAAATGCCTAAGAGTATGACAGCAATAGACAATTTATAGGCGAAGGCGGAACGCGGAACGCGAAACAGAAGGGAAGTATGGAAATTAGCTGGCTAGGCTTGGAAAACAGCAAAGGAAATCAGTAGAGTTAGTTGAGTTAGTTATTAAACGAAACATAATCAGAAAATGAAAGTCAATATAACAATTTATTCTCAATTGCATTTTCCAGTCAATTTTGCTCTTAAACACATAATATAATTGTAGTTGTTTTTCTTTTCTACTTTAAAGTGTAGTGAAGCTTAACTTATACTGTAGTGGATTATAATTTCAACAAAATCTATATATGTGTATAAAAGAACACAGTGAAAAAAATTAATATAATGTTGTGTTTAATATAATTTCACTGATCGTTTACAACAAGGGAAATGTTTGAAAAATATTTTAAACTTTAAAAACTAGATCTGAAAAATATTAAAACTATTTTTTTGGTATCTTAATATATCAGAAATGGATACCTTATGCTAACATAATAAATATAATTATAAATAATGTTTGTCGAGTCTTTATATTGTTTACCTCACTTTTTTTCGACATAAGCCCGAATTTTTAAGTGAGTTAAATTTAAATTAAATAACCGCTTTCTAATAAAATATAAAAATAATATATACAAAATTTTATGGAAATACTTTCTATACATTTTCTTTAAAATGATTGCTAAGGTCTAATTGACAACATATTGGAAACTGATTAATATAATTTGGTATATCTCTCTCAATTTTTCTTTCTTAAATTTAGCCATTAGGCACACAAACTCAACTAAACAGTATATGTACCTTAGCTCGGAAGCTCATTGGCAATTAGAGTGAAACGTAGGGAACATGCGCAACACTTGTTTCTTCATTAATGAAATGGCTATTTGCACATTCCAGAAAACACGAGAAACAACAGAAAACAAAGAAGCTTTGCATATTTATAGGCAATGCGCATAGCATTTACACTAATTTAAAGTTTAAATCCCACTCCCACGACCCCTCTTGTACAGTAGCTTAGGGTAGTCATTGTCAAGCTGGCCCTATTTGTAATTCGTAAAAACAGAAAGAGCAAGAGATGTAGAAGAAGAAGTACGAGCACTGCCATATGGTCACGTGTTGAACTCATAATTCAAGACAATCCCACGGACTATTAAATTTAACGTAAAGGACATTTGTTTGGATAAATCAGGTAGAGAGATGCGTACAGTTACTCCCACAGCGGTGTACGCCAAGTTTTTTAATTATGCATCTGGTTTTAAAAGATATTAGAACGGATTTTAATCCATTTGGAGGAGCCAAGGCTGGAGAGAATAAAGGAGAGAAATGGTGCACAATCAATTCTCAGTGTCAACTTTTTGGGGAAACAATACAATTTTCTTATGTGTAACATTTTCTTGCGCAATTTTCCACTACATCGGATTAAAATGTGATATGTTTGGGCTTGTTTACACACACACACACACACACACACACACACACATATTCACATGTGAAAGTGAGAGACAGAGTCAGACATGTGTTTGTTTACCAAGTTGGCAGCTTTGTTTGGGACTCACTCGCTGGAGCGGGTCTTAATTTCCGCTTCGTAAGCATTTGTTCTTCTTTTTTTTTTTTTGGATCACACACAGCTTTCTTTTTTCGGAGGGGGCAGACAACGTTTGTTTATTTTGGATTTGTTTGTCTTTTTCCCTTACAGCATTTCGTTTCGTGTACTTTTTTTTTTTTTTTTTTTTTTTTGCTTGAGTACTTCCGGTTGCGCCGGAAGTGAAGACACAGAACGAAACACGCATGCAGCATGACAAGCACTGGGACTTTAATTGTTACGACTGGAAAATTGAATTGAAAAAAAGCGCCTCAATACACTCATGAATAAGGGTTTCTATCAATTGATTTATATACTTGAAAGTAATTTGCGAAACATATTTCATTCATTTCTTCACATGACTTTAAGCAGCTTTTGCAATTTTCACACGTAGTGCGAAAAAAAAAAAAACATAACACAATCGCAAAGACGGAGAAGTTTTCTTTTTTTGCGCCCGCCTAAAATTAGGCAGCACGTTCTGTGTTTGTGTTTGAGTTTCAGTTTGAGCTTGTGCACCTCGCTGGCAACAGTTGCCGCATAATAATAAGTATGGCAAACACACCAAGGGGCATGCAACCTGAATAAACTTATGGCTGCTTAAAGATGCTTGAAAAAATGCTGCGAACACTTGTCAGGTCTTGGTCTCAGTCCAGAATTATATTAACATTAGAAGAATCTTTAATGTTTCATGAAACTTTATTATAAGGTAAATTAATGTTATTTTATAATTATTCCTACACTCTATTATAATCATCTTAAAAATGTATTTTACATTTCTTAAATTCAAATTCAAATTTAATTTCTTTTTTTATTAGATTAAGCGTAGAATTGCAAAATTATTATCTTGACAACACAAGTATTACTAGGTAATAAGACGACCACCAACATAGAAGGAATTACAATAAAATTTAAATAGAGCTTTTTATTTTCAGAATATATGAAGACTATTTTATATAATCTAAGGTCAAACAATATTAAAAATGTTATTCAATAAAAATAATAATAATAATTTAAATCCTCATATGTGGTTCGGTTATCTAATACAGTTGCCATATGAGTAGTTAAGGTACAAATCTATGATGTACAGATTCTATACTTAATAAATTTAAACATATAAAAATAAAATTAATTCATATTGTTATTGTTATGTATATAATTATCAGGCTTATATCAAATTACAATAAACATATTTTTCAATTTTGTAATCTATATATATACATTTTTTCAATTGTATAATCTATCTATAATCATTGTACTTCCATCTTATCCACTCTTCCTATATCTCTTTCTCTTTATAACTTGCTTGTTTACGTAAGAGTTGGAAACAACAATATAACGATAAAATATACTTTATTTCTAGCAATACCCAATTAGAAATATATAAATCACAGCTTATCATTGGTAGTCAATAACGTCCAGAATAACACACAACTTTAACTTTCAGCAATCGCAACTTCCCAGGAATGTGAAACCTTTGCTCCTTAGCAACTCCTACATTCTCTTCCCATTCCTTAGCGTCTTTAAATGGCCGCACAGCTTCATTATGGCACATCATCTAATCTAATTTAAGGCAGTGGATGGCTTGTTGTTGCCTACATTTAGGCGCTGTAAGATTTCCGACTGATTTTTATTACCGACAACAAGGAAAACGAAACGAAAAGCGCAATAATCGAGGTTCGGCACGCACCAGGAAAAACGACTAGAACGACTCGACTTTCATAAGGATTCATAAGGATTTTAGGGCCTATAAGCGTATGTATATGTTTGGCTAAGCCAAAAGGACGACATTACATTTTATTATCTATTATTTCGTTACGCCTTAAATGCTACTACATTAGCTCAAAAATACAACATCACCACCCCGCTCCCCCTAACACACACACACACACACAACCTCTGGCAGAGAGAGAGGTCAGGACTATTTGGTGGCGACATGATGGCGTCGGAAGCCGCCAGCCGCAAAACGTAAACATTAAAACAGGAAACGGAAGTCGGTGCCACAGTCGAAAGCGACAGACATTGTAATGTCGTACGGTGGTTATGATTATTTCGCTTCGGTGCCACGATATACTCCTCACACACACACACACACACACACTCACATATACACGGTATTAGACAGTCGAGCAGTATGTGTATGTTTTAGCATTTATTATTTGTGTTTCGGGCATTTTTTTTTTTATTTTCATATTTCTTTTCCGTCTGCTGCCGTCTCACACTTTAGCACATTGTTTGCGTTACGTGTTTGCATAATTTTAGGCGACTTGCCCGGCAGCTAATTCTTTATGCATAAAGTGTTCTGATTTCCCTTTGCCGTTATGCTTTGCAAATTAGTTGTTAAAATATCTAAACATTTTCTATTGCACTATTTCACTTCACTTTTTACCCTGTTTATTTGATGGCTCAAACAAAGAAACATTCCTTATGTTAATCCACAGTTGTTAAAGAATGTTTCATTGTCGGCCAAACTCGAAATACGCAAAATTTACGCGCACAAAATCCAAGGAATTTCTTAAGGATTTTCTTAACGTAACGCTGTAAGGACGAACCGCGCGCCATCATTGCTCAACGAGCACTGACTGCAAGGATACGGAAGCATTGCTAACAGCAGCATTCAACAGCGGCATTTGGAAAATTTCCCTTTAGGGAATTCGCAAGTGGAACATTTCTCGCAATGGAAGCTCACTGGAAGCGACCAACTGCAATTGACCTTAGCCTTCGTTTTGCCGGTTTAGTTCAACGCACGACATCGAGGGTTGTCCTTTTAAAATTACCCCTTAGCAAAGGGAAATTATCCAGGGGTAGCTTCCATAAGAAGGGCAAAATGTGTTAAGGTTCTAACAGGTTGGCAAATGACGTCACCAATTGCCAGGGGAAAGTACCACGAAGCAATATTCCATGTTAGCCTGTCATTACCCCAAGAAATATTTCAAGCTTTGTACCATTTTAGTTTTGTTATTATTTATTTATTTAAATCGGAGTCATTACGAAGAAAGCACAGTATTTTAATTTGTAGAATTTATTATGAAATTTGTATTTTATTTATATTTTTATATTTATTTTATATTTTTTATATATATTTACCCCCAAAAATTATTATTTTAATGCTGTAGCAATAATTTTGTAAGTTTTTTGAGTGCGAATTCTTACCTAAAATGTTGAACTCATTTTTATAATTATGTATAAAGGTGAAAAAATCTTAATAAAGTTGAATATGCAAGTTGAAAATTAAGTAATTTATTTTTATTATTTTTTTTTGGCAAATTCTCAATGGAGAGAGGAAAACTGCCTAGTGTAACAGAAGTTTCAACTCGAGTATTCTTAGTTGATTTTGTTCTTTTTGGTGAATGTGAAGAAACTTCTTGCTATACATCATGTTTGTGCATTGATAACCGAGCCGAGAGACTCCCCGTTGCGACTATAAAACAATAGAGCCGCAATTTCCATGCGATGCGACACATGCAACAAAATAAAATGTAAATGGCACAGAAATTGCTAAAGCCATCGAGGGAATTTTCGGCAATAACTATAAAATGTCCAACGCGAACGCAGCCGTCGCGTCGCGTGCATGCAGTCAACCAGGGTCAGGACCAAGGAGAGAGAAACGGAAAGGGTAGCGAATAGAACAAGAGCGGGGGCAGTCGACAAGGGACGCCATCGTTGTCGCAGTCATTGGGTAAAGGATTAAAAAACGGCGACACAAAAATATTATCTCAATAGAACAATCTCAGACGGGCAAGGACAAAAAACCGAAAATTAAGGCAAAATATACACACATACACACACCCCCGATACACCTACACCCTTAAAAAGCTTGATAAAAAACAAAGTGAAAATTTATGCAAAACAAAGATAGAAACAGCCTCGAAATAACAATACAGAGGTACTTGAATGCCAAGGCAGATGTGAAAATGAAGGTGAGGTGGTGGTGGTGGGTGATTAAAGGGCCGAAGGGTAAGCCAAATAACTAAACAGACAGTTGAGACACTTTTACTGATAATATTCTTTATAAAATCTTTTGAGTTACGTTTTTACACTCTTCGCTTTGAAAATAATACAAACTTTGTATCATATATAAACTTTGTAAAGGAAAAGGTTACAAAAACGGGTATAGAAAAGTGTGCGATGTGATATACGCGAACACATACATATATAATTTATCAACATATATTGTATGAAACGCTATTTGTAGTAAGTTATATAATAATCAGATCAATCCTTACTTTTTAATTAAATTTAGCTAAATTAAATATGTATACATATGTATGTATATAATAATACAAAACTTGGTATTTCAAATTAGAAACATATTATTTTATTGAAAACTAGGAATATTTATATACTAGATTTTGTACCCCATATTTGTGTCTGAGCATGTTTTACAACCAGTGAAGGAATTAAGGGATATTACCATATTATAACAAGGGATATTTTCAAACTTTCGGTAATAAGGCACTAGCGAGCGTCAACCAGCTAAGACAACTACCTCAAAATGAGGAGAATGTTTCAAATACGGCATTAAATGGTAAGCAAACGCAAATTTAAAACATTCACTAAATAAATACATAAAATAATAATATATAAAGAATTATATATATTATAGTATGTCTTAAATATTCAAGCCAATCTTGTTATAATTTAATTTACTTAATATTAACAATAGATTTCTTTACTTATAATACTGGCTTCTAGTTATACAACAGATTAACTTCAAATATACATTAATCAATTTAAATATTAATGTTCAAATAAACGCTTTTCTATATTTTAAATTTCTCAGCAGCGCAACTGCTTTGATATGTAATATAATTTATTATTTGCAAATTGAAAAAATCCAACGAAAACCGAATAGAATTTAGGATATTTAGGAATGCTAATTTAAAATTATTTAGATCAAATTTATTCCATACATATTTCTGTCTAAGCATGTTCTTCGACCAATGCGGGAATAAAAGGATATGGCGATAAAACAACAGGATATTTTTAAGCCGCCATTTTTAAAAGTATTAATAATTTACGAAGGTTTTCCAACTACTTTTTCGATAATAAACCACTAGCAGAGACCTATTTCGAATAAAAGCTAAGACATCTACCCCTAAATGATCGAACGGAAGATGGAACATTTTCTCAATAGGTGGCGCTTTATAATTATTAAATTGAAGGAGTAAAATGTTTAAGAACGGGATGAGTATATTCATTAAGTATATGATATTCAATAGTTAAAATTTTTTTAAATATAAAATTAGTGAATCTTGTCATTTAAATAAATATTTTTTAACAATAGATTTCAAAAATCTCAATTTATTAATAGGGGGCGCTTAATATTAATAAAATTGAAGATGTTTATAAACTGGATTAGTATTTTAATTAAGTATATAGTATTAAAACACAAATTCAAAATTGTCAGTAAATAAGTTATATTTCAATATTCAATTTGTGAATCTTATCACTTAAATGAATATTTTTTTAATAATAGATTTCCAACATCTCAATTTTTAAGTAGGTGGCGTTTTATAATTATAGAATTGAAGAAGTAAAAAATTTTTATATATATTAAGTATCTGGTATTCAAACAGAAATTGAAAATAGTCAATAAATAAATTATTTTTCAATTTAAATTTTGGAATTTTGGAAATTGGAAGACCTCTTCAGATAGTTTGCCAGATTCCTTAGCACGGTTATTAAATTTTAATTTAATTTTAAAACGCATATTCAATTTAAAGTTCTCTATATTATTTAGATTTATTAAACTAAAGTACAATTTATTCTAATACCGAAGTCCTAAACTTTACAATTTTTTTAGATGGATTTTGTAGCCCAAACAATTTTCACAATCTGGTTTTCAACCAGTAGTTGAATTAAGGATATTGCAATAACACAACATAGGATATTCTAAAACTGCCATATTTCATCCCTTTATTAGTCCTTAGCAGAGACACACAACCTACTTCGAATAAAAAGCAACATCCAGTTAAGACATCAACCCAAGAAAGGCCTACGTTAGATGACGCATGTTCCTAATCCAATTTGTCGATAGATTGCGCTTTTTGATTAAAAAATTAAGTAGGAAAATTAATATTATTGATAAAAAAAAATATTAAGAAATCAGATTTAGATTTAAATTTAATATAATTTTAACAAAACATGCTGAAAATTCGAATTCCTAAATAGACAAGAATACAGTGCCATTAGTACCAAACTCTTAAAAGGTTTACTGTTTATAGCATGGCCAATCACGACCTCCAGAACTGCAGGGTAATTTCAAATCAAATTGTAATATCAATTCTCTGTGCACAACTGTTTGGCTTAAATTGGTGTCACGATTTACAGTGCACAGCCAGTAAACCAGCTGACAAATAACTGTCGCGACCCTGTCAAATTGGCAATATTCACACTCGCATTCGCCCAATCACACACATAAACACATACTCGCTCACACTTGTGATAAGCGTGACAAATTTGTAGCTGTCAATAAAAAG